>VDFB02270651.1:781794973-781861255 GCA_007258455.2 Sequoia sempervirens
GAGAGAGAGTGGGGGAAAGAGATAATATTTAAATATTTAATATATTAGTAATATATATATATATTTAAATATTATACATAATAATATAATATATTATATATTAAATACATAATTCGGTAAGAGATTATCATAAATTGTATATTATAAATTAAATTATAAACTTTATTGCATTTTTAAAATCATATATCATAAATTGTGTAACATTTTTTAAACTCTATATAAAACATATCAGATATCGATATCCGATTTGAATCGGATATCTGATATTTTTGACACAATTTAATGCCTAGAGATTAGCCTCAGGCTTGTTATGGAATTTGGTTCGGACTTGCCAATCCTAAGAATTCAACACAAAAAACATGTTTAACAACTTACCTTGCTTTTCCAGACTTTGTCCATGTGGCTGACGACTTTTTTTAACCCAAAATTGATGAAACAAAAAGGGTTTGTAAAGGAGTTTCTCAGCTTTCCACCAATATAAATTATACTTTACTTTGAATCTAATAAATAATTATTATTCATTTTCTATTAGAATTACTTAATTAAAAGTCTTAATTATTGATAACCTAATTGAAAAAACACTATATCTTCAATAGGCATCACATTTTTGAATCCAAACATGTGTCACATCTCTATGCTTCGCATACTATAGGATTAAAAATTGAATTTCAAGGAAGTTTTGACCAAGCATGGTGGTCGACATACCAGCTTTTATATTTTTTAAAAGTTGTAATAAAAATTCATAATTAATTATTTTACTTGAAAAAAAAAACTATAAAAAAATGCATCACATCCGACATGAGTCCTCTACTTCTGTACCTAAAAATTCATAAAAAAAAAATATTACTGGCCTTTATTATAGTTAGGTGGTCGTGACAAACACCTACTTATTTTTCCCTAAATTTAAGTAGGCTTGCAGCATTGAAATTTCAATTTTCACCAAATAGATTTGTTTTTAGAAAGTAAACCTAGTAGTTTAGAAACTACATCTCAATTTTCCACGATTCTATTCTTACATATTTTTGAAATAATATAGATAACTTATTCAGTAAATTTTATGTCAATTTTTCCCTCGACTCGATTTTTCTGAATTTTCATTACCACTTAAGGGCATTTTTTTCCATGATGATCCTGCACATACCCATTGGTAAAATTAATCTAAATAGACAATCATACACAAATAATTTGTAACAAAGAACACTTAATTAGATCTACAATATCATATTTTTACAAGTTTTAAAGCTACATAATTACCTCACATTTGCTAGGAATAGGATGTCATTTAATTGCAATCCTAAACATATTTCATGTATCTCCTAAAGCCTTGGAAAGTGTTCTCCAACACTCTAGGATTAGAAAGAGATTAAATTCGAATGAAATGAACATGTAAATTGACATTTGTAATTAATTCTAAATAATAGGAACATGTGGGGATGCCCAAGAAGAGCTCCTACAAAATAGGATCACATGGGGGCCCACATGGAAGGTGGAACCCACCTTGCTTAAGTTAACTGTTTGGAGGAAAGATAACATTTCAGTAATGCATATAAAGATCTTAGAAGTTAGGGATTGATGTTTACATGCATGGAGTTCAGTTCAGTTCAGTTATGGTTTAGTTATCTTTAGTTGCATGTAGTTAGTTTGAGTTGCATGTTAGTTGAATTTAGTTGACTTGAGTTGCATGCTAACGACTTGAGTTGCATGATAGATAACATGTGGCTACATTCAGTTAAGTGGGGATGATCAATCATGCATCATGCTTGCATGAATTGATGGAGAGATATGTTTCAGTTAACAAAGATTGACTTGGACCCACCTTGGGCGCCCAAGTTGGCATCTTGGAGTTAACATTTTTGCATGAGAAGATATTTACAAGGTTAAGTTAAGTGGGCCCATTCTTGGGCACCAACTTTGAAGAGAAGCTTGGAAGATATTTTCTTGACCAACGATCAGTTAGGAGTTCAGTTTGGGGTGCCTAAATTGAGGAGACATTGGATTTGATTTCATGTTACATGTTGAAACTCTACTTGCAGAGAATAGGCATAGGTTTTTGAGAGGAAGCTTTGTGCTTTGTAATTGACAACTCTTTGGAATTTTGAATGCTCATTATTGTCTATTAATTGCAGCAAGTTGAAGAGAGTTTTATCAGAGTTTATTACATGTTGTGAAGAAGAATTGTTGAAGGCAATAGAAGCATCTCAATCAAGGATTGATACAGTGTTATTGTAATATTGTTCTAAGGTTAAATAATATAAGCACTATTGATTCTGGTGGTGGAGTTTTATCTCGAAAGGGTGGTGGAGCGTCACTTCTATCTTCTTGTCTTATTCTTCTACAATCTTATGTCTACTTCTACAATTGGTAAAATTAATGTAGACAAATAATCATACACAAATAATTTGTAACAAAGAAAACTTAATAGATCTACAATCTCATAGTTTTACAAGTTTCAAAGATAGTTAATTACCTCCATTTTCAACATTTGGTATTAAAGCTAATGGTTGGGTAGAGTTTGGGATGCCTTTCTCTTAAAAGTTTGAAGGTTTTTTTGCTGTAGTGGGAGATTTTACTATTGTGTTGTTCTTGATTTTGTAAAAGAAGTGTGTTACAATGAGTTCTAATTCTCATTTAGATATTGAAAGATTCAATGGATCTAATTATGAGATGTGAAAACTAAAAATGGAGGATCTCCTTGAAGAGAGAGATTAGTGGTTAGCTATTGGTAATGAGACAAAGTCACCTACAATGATGTCAAATGAGGATTGGGCTAAGCTTGATAAGAAGGCAAGAGGGACCATAAGATTATGTCTTGCAGATGTTGTTCTCTTGAATGTTTCAGATGAAACTACTGCATAGAAATTGTGGAAGAGAATAGGTGATATTTATCAAACCAAAAGTCTTACTAATAAGTTGTATTTGAAAAGATAGGTGTATTCTTTAAAGATGAAATATGGTGATTTTGTTGCAAATAATTTAAATGCTTTTAATTTGATTATAAGTCAGTTAGCATTTGTATATGTAAAGCTAGAAGATGAAGATAAATGCATTTTGTTACTTTGTTCTTTACCAAAATCTTGGGAAAATCTAATTGTTGATATCAATGGTAGTGGTGCAGATTCTAAGATGGACAATATAATTCATACTCTCCCACCATAGGAGATGAGGAGGAAATATAAAACGAGAACCCAAGATGCCTTGTTTGTAAGAGGTAGGCCTAAGGAAAAGGAATCTAAGGCAAACAAGAAAGGAAAGGGTAAGTCTAAAGGACAGTCTAAAACCCCTGGTAAGAGTAAGGTAAAGTGTTGGAATTGTGGAAAACTTGGACATGTAAAGAAGGATTGTAAGAGCAAGAAAAAGAGTTATGATGCTTCTACAGAGAAATCCTTAGATGACAGTAATGATGCATTGGCCATTTCTTCTAATATTGTCATTGATAACTCTTGGCTTATTGATTCAAGTTGCTCCTATCATATGACTCCTAACAAGGAGTGGTTCACTAAGTATACTGCATATGATGGAGGGAATGTCTTCTTTGGAGATAATAGCACAACAAAGGTTGTGGGAAAAGGAGAGGTAAAGTTGTGTTTCAGTGATGGTAGGGTTAAGACCCTTTAATGATGTTTTACATATTCCAAGACTTGCTAGAAATCTACTTTATGTCTCTAAGTTCAATGATTTTGGAATGCATGCGACATTTGACAAAGGTGGTTGCAGATTGGTGAAAGGAAATACGGTGGTTGCTAAAGGATCTTGGATTGGGACTTTGTTTAAGCTGAATACCTCTAATTTGAATAAATTAGCCAATGTAACTGAAGCTGCAAATATGTGTATGTTGTGGCACCATAGATTGGGCCACATTGGTGAAAAAGGTCTTAGGACCATTCTTAATAAGAAATTGGTTGATGGTATTCCTGATTATAATATTGAAAAAAAATGATTTTTATGAGCATTGTGTGCTTGGAAAACAATCTAGATCTTCATTTCCTAGTGGAACAAATAAAGCTAAAATATTATTAGAGATTATTCATTCATATGTAATGGGCCATGTGGTTATTGACTCTTGGAAAATCTAGATATTATGTCACATTTATTGATGATGTATCAAGATACACTTGGATATATTTCAGGCATAACAAATCTAATGTGTTTAATAAGTTTAAGGAATTTAAGGCTTTGGTTGAGAAACAATTAGATCATAAGATAAAAGTGTTGAGATCGAATAATGGTGGTGAATATTGTTCTAAGGAATTTGATTATTATTGTAAGCATGAAGGAATTGAGAGACAATAAACTACTCCATAAACACCTCAACAAAATGGAGTAGCAGAAAGGATGAACTGAACCTTAATAGAAAGAGATAGGAGTATGTTAAGTAGTGCTAAGCTAGATCGGTGCCTTTGGGTCGAGGTTGTAAGTACTTCTTGTTATTTAATCAATAGATCTCCTAGTTCATCTATTGAAGATAAAACTCCTTATGAAATGTGGTTAGGTAGGAAACCTAGTGTTTCACATTTAAGGATGTTTGGTTGTGAGGATTTTGTTATGAAAAGCAATCTAAGTTGGATCCAAAGGCACAGAAATGCATATTCATGGGTTATGGTGAAAATGTAAAAGGTTACAAGCTTTGGAATCCTCTAACTCAAAAAATTACTTTATCTAGAGATGTGATTTTCAGGGAATTTAGAGCTTATTCAGGAAAATAACAACCATAGGATAAGGATACTTCTCAAACAATGCATTTTGAGATAAAAACTGAGAAGCATGAAGATGCACATGTTGAAGAACAATTGGATGGATTGGATGAGGAGAGTTCATAGAGTTCTTCTGAGATAGATGCTCATGATGAGCATATTGAGGAACAAGAAGAAAACCCTTTGAGAATATCCATAAGACAATGAAATCCCATTGATACATATAGCCCACCTAATTTTTGTTGTATATTTGCTTTGATGCATACTAATGATGAGCCCAGTTCTTATAGGGAAGTTGTGTCTTCAGATGAGAACAAGATTTGGTCACAAGCTATGCATGAGGAAATGGAATCCTTGGATACTTGTGACACATGGGATCTTGAGATTTTTCCCAAAGGAAGAAATGCCATTGGTTGTAAATGGATCTTTAAAAAGAAAATTGGAGCAGATGGTAATCTCGAAAGGTACAAGGCTAGATTAGTAGCCAAGGGCTAATCCTAGAGAGAGGGAGTTAAATTTAATGAAATCTTCTCTCCTGCTGCTAAATTAACTTCTATTAGATTATTTTTATCTACTCTTGTTGCTTATGATTTTTAGATAGAGCAAATGGATGTCAAAAATGCTTTTTTACATGGGAATCTTGATGAGGAGATTTATATGAGCAACCTGATGGTTTTTTTGTAAAAGGAAAAGAATAATTGGTTTGCAGGTTAAAGAGATCTTTATATGGATTGAAACAATCATGAAGAATGTGGTACTAGAAGTTTGATGCTTTTGCATTGAAAATTGGTTATGTTAGGAGTGAGGAAGATCATTGTGTTTACATAAAATTTATTGATGATCAACTTTTAATTATTATCTTGTATGTTGATGACATGTTGTTTATTGGTAACAGCAAGGTAATGATCAAAAAATTGAAAGCACAACTCTCTAACACATTTGAGATGAAATATCTAGGGGCTGCAAAATATATCCTTGGTATTGAGATCAGCAGAGATAGAGGTAACAAAAATCTTTGCTTAAGTCAGAGCAATTATGTTGATACTATTTTGAAACAGTTTAACATGCAGGAAAGTAAACCAATTAATATTCCTTTACCAGTTGGCACGAAGTTAAGTTTATACATGAGTCCTAAATCTAATTTTGATTATGAGGAAATGTCTAAAATTCCATATACTAGTGCAGTTGGTAGTTTAATGTATGCAATGGTCTATACGAGACCAGATATAGCCCAAGTAGTGGGAGTTCTAAGTAGGTTTATGTATAACCTTGGTAAAGAAAATTGGACTTATGTTAAGAGGGTGTTTAGATATTTATGAGGTACTTTTGATTACTGTTTGATTTTTCATGGTGCTAATGATATTGATATTATGCATAGATCATTGGACATATAGGGGTTTGTTGATTCAAATTAGGCAGGAGACCTAGACAGTTGGAGGTCGACAATTGGCTATGTGTTTACTTTGTTTGGAGTTGTGGTTAGTTGGATGAGTAAGAGGAAGCCCATGGTTGATTTTTCTACTGTAGAAGAGTACATGGTTGCTACACATGCCTCTAAAGAGGCAGTTTGGTTACAAAGACTTGGGAAAGTTATTGGTTTTAATTACAAACAAATTAAACTTGAATGAGATAGTTAGAGTGTTATTTATTTAGCCAAAAATCCTATGAATCATGCTTGTACTAAGCATGTTGATGTTTAGTATCACTTTGTGTGAGAAATGGTTGAGAGTGGGAAGGTATTGATTGAGAAAGTTAACACTTTGATCAATGTTGAAGATTATCTTACGAAACTAGTTCCTACAGATAAGTTCTCTTAGTGCAGGAAGGTCATTGGCCTTGAGTCCTATACTTGATTTATAATAATGATTCCTTGTTTAGAATAATTGCAATGTATAATGTCAAGTGGGAGAATGTTGGGAATAGGATTCCATTTAATTGCAATCCTAAACATATTTCATGTATCTCCTAAAGCCTTGGAAAGTGTTCCCCAGTACTAGGATTAGAAAGAGATTAAATTTGAATGAAATGGACATGTAAATTAACATTTGTAATTAATTTTAAATGAGAGGAACATGTGGGGATGCCCAAGAAGAGCTCCTACAAAATAGGAGCACATGGGGTGCCCACATGGAAGGTGGAACCCACATTGCTTAAGTTAACTATTTGGAGGAAAGATAACACTTCAGTAATACATGTAAAGATCCTAGAAGTTAGGGATTGATGTTTACAAGCATGGAGTTCAGTTCAATATCAATTAGTTTAGTTCAGTATCAATTTAGTTTAGTTTAGTTTTGTTTGGTTCAATTATGATTTAGTTATCTTCAGTTGCATGTAGTTAGTTTGAGTTGCATGTTAGTTGAATTTAGTTGAATTGAGTTGCATGACAGATAACAGATGGTTACATTTAGTTAAGTGGGGATGATTAATCATTCATCATGTTTGCATGAATTGATGGAGAGATATGTTTTAGTTAGCAAAGATTGACTTGGACCCACCTTGGGTGCCCAAGTTGGCATCTTGGAGTTAACATCTTTTGCATGAGAAGATATTTACAAGGCTGAGTTGGCCCATTCTTGGGTGCCAACTTTGAGGAGAAGCTTGGAAGATATTTTATTGACCAACGATCAATTAGGATTTTAGTTTGGGGTGCTTAAATTGAGGAGACATTGGATTTGACTTCATGTTACATGTTGAAGCTCTACTTGCAAAGAATAGGCATAGGTTTTTGAGAGGAAACTTTGTGCTTTGTAATTGAGAAATCTTTGGAGTTTTCAATACTCATCATTGTCTATTAATTGCAACAATTTGAAGAGAGTTTTATCATAATTTATTGCAAGCCATGAAGAAGAATTATTGAAGCAAAAAGAAGCATCTCAATCAAGGATTGATACAGTGTTATTGTAATCTTGTTCTAAGGTTAAATAATGCAAACACTATTGATTCTAGTGGTGGAGTTTTTTCCCGAAAGGGTTTCTCCACGTATATGTTGTGTCACTTCTATCTTCTTGTCTTATTCTTCTACAATCTTATTTCTATTTCTACAATTGGTAAAATTAATCTAAACAGATAATCATACACAAATAATTTGTAAGAAAGAACACTTAATTAGATCTACAATCTCATAGTTTTACAAGTTTGAAAGCTACATAATTACCTCCAATTTCAACATTTGTGGTATCAGAGATAACACAATTGTAAAAGCTCCCACTTTTACTATAAGAGAAAGGAATCCCAAACTCTTCCCAACTGTTAGCTCTGATACCAAATGTTGAAAATGGAGGTAATTATGTAGCTTTAAAACTTGTAAAACTATGAGATTGTAGATCTAATTAAGTGTTCTTTGTTATTTTGTTCCACTAGGAAATGAAGATCTAGATTGATTTCCAAACACACAATGCTCACAAAAATCATTTTCTCCAATATTATAATTAGGAATACCTTCAACCAATTTCTTATTAAGAATGGTCCTAAGACCTTTTTCACCAATGTGGCCCAATCTATGGTGTCACAATATTAAGTGGCTTTGGAGAATTATGGAAGATTTTCAATTGAATACTTATAAAAGTACCACCTAACTACATGATATTTTGATGTATTTTTACTCTTAGTAAAATAATCTCATTTACAAAGATAGAAAAGCATATTGAAGATCATGGGAACTTCACTCAAGTGAAATTATTCCATCATAAAAGTTCTACTTGCATTTTATCATTAAATTTTTGTCTAGTTTTATTCAAGAAAAAGTATTCTATTAGTTCTATTCAATCAAATGTATTCTATGAGAAAGAAGAAAAGTATTTAAATATTAGCCATCACTTATCAAAACCTTTGTGTGGTGATTGGCCTTAGGTGATTTCATTGAGGGTTAGTGTTCATGATGCCACCTTTAGGGTTAGTATTCTATTAAATCCTAGATGTGACCTAACATGCATAATATAAGACCTGTAGGAATTATATGCTCCAAATTTAGATAAATGTGTGGCCTTAGGTGATGTCATTAAGGGGGAGTGTGGATTTCAATGCCACCACTTAGTCACTAAATCCTAGATATATGTCTTGCAAGTATTTTTTAATTTTCCTCTATAAAATATTCCTCTTATTAAAGCACTATATTAAGTCCTACACTCACATTGTATTAAGTCCTATGGGCACCATGTAACGAGCCTTGGGTGGGGCCAATTTGAGGAGGCCTGAGATCCAATTAAAATATTTAAAAGACCTCATATATAGCATCATTTTTAAAACACTGAGATTATAAATTATTACAAGATGACTTTCATGTCCTACAAAATACATGACTTTTATTTTGACATATATTTGTGTCTCTATTTATCACTGTAAAGAAAAACCTATGTTACTAAGGTACTTCATTTTTTTCTTGTATGAAAATTGACATTTGAAGCCCCTATTAACATTAAGGGGGGGTGTTAGAACATAATGTTATTAGGGGTCATAATCTTATAACATTTATATAATGTTCTAATATAAGGTTATTAAACTTTATATATGTAGCTTAGGGAAAAACCTAGGTTAGCAGATAAAAGCTTAAACAAAATAACCCAAAGCAAAGAAATGAAGAACAAAGGAGTAAAAACATGAAAATAAGGAAAGATCTCACCAAATATCTTAAACCTCCATGATTAACCTCCATTGCACCTTCTCTATTTTCTACAATAGTATGCTTGCCCTCAAATTTGTGATGAGCAACCTATGATAATACCAATGTCCTAAGCAAATGTTGAAGGATTCTAATCTAAACACCTCACAATGCAACTATGAAGCAACTATGAAGCAAGCCTAAAGCATGAAGTTAAGAAATTCCAATATGTATGAAGTATGCATAAGATGTAGATGCTAAGAGATGGAGGGTATGAAGTATGTCAAATGAGTCCAAAATTGCCATTTTATAGAAAAGTCAATTTTGAATGAATGACCAAGATTGAAGACTGACAAATACCTTAAGATCAATGGTTAATATTGAATGTGACAACCCACAATTAGGGTTAGGGAAATATTAGGGTAATTTTTTTTTAGCGAATTGCTACCAAAGAGGGTAGCGCTCTTCTATTGCTCCAAAGAAAAAAACATTACAACTATGAACCAATCCCTCAAACAATGAGAGAGATAAATATGATCAATCAATTCCCTAGATTAAACTGTTAACTGATTTTACATTAAAAAGAACCCCTTTGTTTGCAGTTACAAAATCAAGGAAACCTTTCAAATCTTTTTCCAATATTACCACCTTGAGGCTTCCACCACATCTCCATCTTGTGAATTCCTCACGAACTGGGCTTCAAAGGATTCCAAAAGCGCTTCCACCATCCAACCCTGCTCCACCGGCAACCAAAAGTACCTACACAAAGGAAGAACCTTCACACAAATTTTATCTTGACATAGATAGGGAAGGAGAAAGTGAACCAAACATATATCTTAGCAAACAACCAGGCCCGAGGGAGAAGTTGCCCGAGGAGAAGTCCAAAATAAATCTTCAAACTACAAACCACAACCTTCCTTAAAGCCAACCGATCATGGGAAGCAAAATCTCAACATACAACGAATTGTTTCTAGATCAAATGTCCTAACTCACAAGCTATGCAAATCAATACAGATCTACAAAGGATATGGTGCTTTCCTTTATAGCACAAAAATCCATATAGAGAAGACGTTCGGATCTAAAAAAAATAGTCGAATTTACCAATCCTTGTCCCCATGCCTTGACCAACTAACACACAATTGACTTGTGATTCTTAGCCTTTCAGATCCTTCTAAATCTAGTGCGCCAACCTTTCCCAATTAGACATAATGTCAGACTGACAAGCTTCCTCCTCTTGGTCAATACCTTGATTTGAAAGATAATCAATTACCATGTTTTCCTCCCTAAAAACATGAGCAAGGGTGTAGTTGTCAAAATGTCTCAACAATTTCAAAGCTTGCTCTAGACTTGAAACTAGTTTCCAATTCTAAACTTTCTTTGCAAGTAATGCATTGATTACCACTTCAAAATCTCCCTCTATGTCAATGCATTTTATCCCAATAGAGACGCAATTGTTAAGCCCTTCCACTAGAGCGCACCACTTAGCAACGTTATTTGTGCTGTCAGGAAGCTTTTTTGAAATCACCTAGACCAAAATGCCCCTATCATTTCTTATTACAACACTCGCGCCTGAGGCCCCTGGGTTTCCTCGTGAGGCCTCATCAAAGTTCATCTTTAGGCGGCCTTTGGGGGGTAACAACCATTTGATTTTGCTTTGATCCACTTTATTCTTCATCATGCAAATTATTGGTGGATTAAGCATCAACCAATTCTTCACCATTAATTGGTCCCATGATGAGACAAATTTAAACCGACGACTAACTACCTTAGAATTAAGATGTTCGCACACCCCCAATTCTATCTTTGTTAGAAAACTTCCAACATATGAGATTTTGCCTTTGAAAATTATGGAATTTATTTCCCCCAAAGCTACTAGATCACCATGGTTGGGACTTCCTACCATAGACCTTCCAACATAAACCCTTTATACAAAGCAGGCCACGAATCAAATATGGCTTTCAACGAATTTTGTAGAGGGCCACACCATGCCAACTTGGCACAAACAAAATTCCAACAAGATTGTGTCGTCTCACACTGAACCATCAAATGATCAAGAGTTTCTTCGTTCTGGAAACACAACACGCATTTGTGAGGACCCAAAATTCTGATACAATTCAACCTGTCGCCAGTGAGTATCCTTGCATGCAAGGTTGTCCAAGTAAAGGCACCTACCTTTGGCAACACCAAATTTCCCCAACATAACTCTTTTGACCATGAAGTAGCTCCCAAATCTTTCTTTAGAATTATGTACCTTGCTTTGGCCGAATACACCCCCATTTTAGCTGCACACCAAATTATTGAATCGCTGCCTACACCAAGAAACCATCTACACTTTTCCAGCTCCACCTCCAAGAGGGCCTTTGACTGACCATCCAAAAACTCAAATGATTTCCATCTTGCTTTGCCCTAGCCCCCCAAGTTCACTAAGTAATCAAAGAAAAATTTGCCATAAATCAAACTTGAGGAAGCCATAGCCACCTCCAAACCTGGGCAGCAATCCAACTATTCAAAATCATTCCAAGAATCATGCCAACAGAATGCCTTCCTACCATCTCTCAGAAGCCACATTATATGCTCAGTTATTACCGACTGAAATTTCAGGATAAAATTCTAAATTATAGACCCACTTCTTGGGTTCACAATTGTTAGGATGTGCTTTGCCTCCATTGTATCCAAATACTTAGCTCTCAACAAATTACACCATTGGGCATCTCTGTTACTAAAAATCTCCCATACCAACTTTGCATCCAAAGCCTTATTATGCAGATTTAGATTTCTCACACCAGCCCCACCTTCCACCTTTGCCAACTCCACTGTGTTCCGATCTATTAGTGGGATGCGCTTTTGATCATTAGATCCATCCCATAGAAATTTTCGTTGAATTTTCCTTATTTGTTTGCAGGTTTTTTATGTGATTTCAATGCAAGACAACATATAAATAAGGATTGCTGCCAAAAAAACATTCAACTTGGTTAATTGGCCTGCCAAAGTGATCCACTTACCACACCAACTATCTACCCTTTGCTTGCATTTTTTCACCATTGCTTCCCAAAGCCTGCCTTTAACTACTTCACAGAATAAAGGGACCCCTAGGTACTTAGAAGGCAAGTTTGCAATCTAAAACTCGAGTAGATTTATGGCTCTTTGTTGAAAGCACTTTGGAGTATTGAAGAAGAGGATGTTTGATTTCTCCTTATTAACTATCTAACCTGCTTCATTACTAAACAACTCTATTATTTTCTTGATACTTTCAAGATCAAGATTATTAGACTTACCATACAACAATGTATCATCAAAAAAAAGTTGGTGAGTGAAAGGATTTAAAGATTGGGTGATTGAAATACCTTTCCATAATCCATCTTGTTGGGCTTTGTTTATGTGCCTACTTAAAGAGTCTGCCATTATCACAAACAAAAAAGGTGACAATGGATCGCCTTGCCTTAATCCCCTTGCTACTTGAAAGAAGCCATAAGGCACTCCATTAATAGCAACTGAATATCTGGGAGATGATATACATCCAAAAACCCATTTCAGCCATTTGGTCCCAAAACCAAACTTTTCCATCACCTTCATCAAGAGACTCCACCGCACTCTATCGTAGGCTTTGCTTAAATCGATTTTGACGATCATCCTAGTTTGTTCAATTTTTTTAAATAATGAATGATCTCATGGGCTACAATGATACCATTAGTTATATGATGTCCTGGGACAAACTCGCTCTGTTGCAAAGAGATAATCTTTGGTAAAAGCTTCTTCAGTCTATTTGCCATCACTTTTGAAATGACCTTGTACACTATGTTGCATAAAGAAATCAATTTATAATCTTTAAAACTATTACATGCCTCCTTTTTGGGAATGAGTACAATATTTGTGTTATTCAGATCCTAAAGAATACGTCCCTTCCTTCTTGATTCCTCCACCACCCTCCATAGATCCAAGCAAATAAAATCCCAATAAGACTCATAAAAAAGCGTTGAGAACCCGTCTGGGCTAGGTGCCTTGTCTGGTGTTAATTGAAAAGTCACCCCCTTTACTTCTTCCAAACTAACTGGAGCCACCAACATTTCATTATCAACATCATCTACTAGGGGAACTATGTCATTTAAAATACTACAATTAATATTCTCCACTTCACCTACACCTCCCAGTAAAGCTTTGAAATATTGTACACCCCATTTTGTGATTGTCGCTTCATCCGTTTGAGGACCCTCTGCTGACAAGATTTCTTTTATTATGTTCCAACTGCGTCTCAACTTTGTTGAATTGTGAAAGTATTTTGTATTTAAATCACCTTCTACAAGCCAGGTTTCTCATGATTTCGATCTCCAATAGCTTTCTTCTCGTGCTAGGACCTCATTATATTCGACCATTAATTGCTTTTCTTTATCATACTCCACAAATGTCATACCTAATTTAAGTATAGTTTCACCTAGGGCTTCCAATTCACCTTCAAGCCTTTCCTTCTCCTCAAAAATATTTTTGAAACACACTTTGTTCCATTCCTTTAGATGACCTTTCATACGTTGCAGATTCTTCTGAAAAATGAACATCCTGGTACCTTGTATTTGAATTGGTTAAGCTTTCATTAAATCCACCAAGTTTTCGCATCTCAACCACATCCTCTCAAAATGAAAATGACCTCTTTCCTGCGATTGACCTTCATTGACACTCAATTCCACCGAATAATGATCAAAGATCGAAATTGTCCAAATCACTGCTCTTGGTAAAAGAGGTTCCTTCATCCAATTAGCAGAAAGCAAGAACCGATCTAAACATTTTGCAATATTTGAAAAGCCCTGCCTTCTATTGTTCCAATTATACGTACCATTTGATGCTTTAATATCAATTAAATTATTTTGTTCGATAAACTTTTCAAAATCCTACTGTGACTGTGAAGCCTTTCTTATGCTACCCGACTTCTCATGTATATTTGCTATAGTGTTAAAGTCCCCCAGTAAAATTATTTTGCCTTGTGTGTTTACCAATTTTTTTGCTTATTTCTTCCCATGAAGATCTTTTGTCCTTCGATTTTATAGGCCCATAAATGTTGTAAAGCACATATTCATTTAACAAAGAGAGCATTTGTATTCTTACCTTCATCCAGTTAGAGTATGATTCCAAAAGATATGTTTGCGATCTGGAAGGTCTCCATAACACCCCCAGTCCACCAGAAGCAGTAGTAGTGTCCACAAAGATACCTTCCCAATCTTTACAGTACTTACAGAATTGTTGGGACTCTTCCCTGGATAACTTTGCTTCTTGCAGTAATACTATATCTATAGATTTTTTTTCAAGCTGGAGTTTTACCAGCCTCCTTTTGTTAGGGGAATTTATGCCCCTAATGTTCCAAATTAAAGTCTTCATCTCTCGCCAAGAGAGGAATTACCCCCTTGGATCTCAGCAGATAATTTTTTATTGAGGACTGTTCCTCGTTCAAAACCTCCTCTTCACGCTTTTGTTTGTTAGTTTTTCGGCCAACCTTTGCACCCAAGGCCACCTTCAGTTTTGTTGCACTCTGTGATATTGTTCTTGGGGTCACAATATCATATCGGCCTCCAGATCTTCACCAATGATTTTACCTTCTTCCACTTCCTCTCCCTTTGTTACATTTAACTGAGTTGATTCCACCATTGAGAGCATTTCAATTTCCTATAAAGAAGCTTCCTTAGGTGACATCAATTCTTGGTAGTTATTAACAGTTTCCAAAAAAACATCCTTGGGAGATTTCCATGGTAAAGCCAACCACCCTTTCGGGCTTTCTAGAATCGACATTGATTAATTGATTTGATCACCATTATTTTTAGTACTATTTCCATCCTCCTCCTTTTGTTTCGCTCGCCACACATCTTTCTTCTTTGGCAGAAATATTTTGCAATTAGGTTCAAAATGATTGCGAAGTCTACATTTCAAGCATAAGAATTTTTGACTTTCTATCTCTAAGCTTTGACACCATTCCCTACCCTTTACAAGTGACTTTATTTTGTCAGGGATTTCGCTTATTGTTATTAACCTAATTCGGGCATAAATAAGCGATTCACCATCTCTTAAATCCACCTCCAATGTCCTCCCTATGGAGTTGCCTATCTTGGTTAGACAACTGTCTGACCAATATTCAAATGGTAAGTTGTACATTCTCACCCAGACAGGTCCTTGCTTTGGAGAAAATTTCAATCAATTGAAATTCCTCTCCCAACATTGTAAATAAGGATAGCAATTTCCATGCTTCCAGTCATCAATTGAAAGCATTTCCTCCCTCATTGTGTTTTTTGCGAATACAACAACAAAGAAGTCTTTTGGCATAAAGTTGATGATCGAATCGTGCTTCTAATTTTTGTACACCCATTTAGCGATCATCTTTCTTGGAAGTCTCTTTCCCAAAAACTGGAAAATAACCACTTTTTCCTCGAGGTTCCTTGCATCTATCTCAACGGTGTCTGAGAGATCTACTATTGGAATTTCTTCCTTTGAATCGTCTCTATCATTCTCTACCAAGATATCACCCTCCTTTTGCTTCTGGTCTGAGTTGCCAGTTCTTTTGGTTTTCTGCAACCCTTCGCCATCCTCTTGCGAGCCTTCTGCCATCACAATACATAATATTAGGGTAAATTTGAAATGAATGGTTAAGATTTGATGTTAGAAAATTAAATCAAGGAACAAGATTGCATGTGACAAGAAGATAAGAATGGCACAAAAAAAGAAAGAACTGGAAAATCAAATAATATTAGAAATTATTTGAATTATGGAGGAAAGTTATCATTTTGAATTAAAATTTAATTTAATTCAAAAAAGGGTGCCATGTGAAAGTAAATAATTAATTTCAAATTATTTACTTGGAGAAAGAAAATTAGAAAGTGAGACAATTTTAAATAAATGACTTTATTCAAAATTGGGAAAAGGCCAAGGTGGAGAATAATTAAATAAATTAAAGAATTTATTTAATAATAAGAGGACATGAGATATTAATGACGTGTTTAAATAAATAAAATTTATTTATTTAAATATTCAAGAGGAAATAATGGACAAAAGATAATTAAATAAATTTAAGAATTTATTTAATCATAGGGAGTCATTAGAAAATTAGTGATGTATTTAAATTTATTTATTTAAATAATCAAGAGGAATAAAAAACATGAATTAATTAAATAATTCAGAATTATTTAATTAATAGTTGAAATTGGACCATAGGACATAATTAAATATTTTAATTATGTTAGGAAAAAATGGAGAAAATAAAACTTGTAGGTCTAGGTCAATTTTATGTGTCTACATTTTTCCCCTCTTTGTCATAATGCAACTAAGTTGCATTGTGACAAAGAAAATTCAGTCAAAAACATGCCCCAACAAAGGTATGGAATATCTATGCCCCATCAAGAAAATTTTCAAATTTTGGCCCGGTGAGAAAAATTTGGAAAGTTTCCTGATAAGTTAATTTGATGTCCAGAAAATCAATGGCGCAATCAGTTTTGGATTTCGACGTGTTTAAAGCAATCAACGTGCTAGTCAAAGTTGGTCAAAAGAGCCTCCAATAATAAACTTTTCAAAAAAATCCCATTTTTACCCTATAAATAGGTTCAAAATGGGTAAAAAGTTCATTCATTTTCACTTTTACCTTTTGAAATTTGAGAGTTCAGAGAGAGGAGACTTTGCGATGATGGTGATTCTGGTGACTGAGCATTGCGGGTACATCATGTGAACCTTCAAACAACCAAAGGGCGTAGAGCCACCAGTTAGTACCTCGTACCCACTTCATGATTTTCTCGTTTTGCGTGTTTTTTTAGGGTTTAAAGTTAGGTTAGCTAATGCATCATGATGCATGTGTGTTTGCGAAAGATGCATTCACGTTCGCATTGCATGCATTTGATGCGTCGCAACCCAAACACAAGGGGTCTATTAGGTTTAGATTTAAAGTGACGCATTTGCGGACCAATGAGATGCAATCGTTGTTTCATAACACAAATGATAGGAATAGTGACGCAATCGCTATGTCGCAATGCAAACGTGAGGCCATTCGATGTAATTATTTTTACAATGACACATATGATGGAGGAAGCGATGCAAGTGCTATAGAATGACACATTCGTGAGCTTTTGCGACACAATTGCCCTATCGTGATGCAAATGCAGTGCCAAGCGATGCAATTGACTTAGCACAACACAATTGCTTTTGATGTGATGCATTTGACTTTGACCAAGGTTGACTTAGTTTTAGACTCAATTTATGCTTATTGATGATTAGATAGATGGTAATGATGATTTTCAATGATGTGCTAACTCTGATTTCTGCATGTGTAGAAATGATTACCACCTATTTACATGTGCAAGTTTAGGCCATCCACATATGCATTTAAAGATCATCTGCGAGATAGGGAGCAAAGATGACTGATGCAACTTGGACTATACTATGTGACCTATATGCCCATTGTTTGAGAAAATAAGGGATTGTTGACAACATTGGACGAGAGATGACATTTAGAGACCTGTTCATTCCACTTGCCAATGGGAGAGGCCACTATCATGCTTGAGGATGTGTATAGGATTTTGCGCCTTCCAATCAGAGGAGATCAAGTGGTTTATGATCCACACCGAAGACAACAGGTGATTACAAAGTATTATCAGGTTGATGATGGTGCATGACTAGGCATCGAGGGATATGAGATTCAATGGGAGTTTATGGTTGAGCATTATCCTCGATGGGATGCGATGCTATGTACCTTGATTGTCAGTGTTTTGATTCCTGATTATCGTGGACACAATTTTCCTATCAGATGGGGAGATGTGCTCATGAGGATGAGGCGAGAAAGGACTGTATTTGCATGGGGGCCATGTTTACTAGGTATGCTTTATCATCAGTTGCATGAGGTGGCATAAAAAGGTGCACACAGTATCAGCTGCGAGATGACATTGCTTATGATCTGGGCTTGGGAGCATATCCCCGTTTTTTCATCCTCCCATTTAGAGACCACAACTTGCTGAGGGGATGCCATATGTTTACTTGTATGCAGGTTCCCTATAGCAGACCAGGGTTAGGGAGATAGGGTTTTGGCGACATTGCATTGATACTTTGATGAAATTTGTTTAAAGACCCTATAGGGACTATGCACAGTGGGTCGAAGAGGGTGATCATTTGGAATTTTGCAAATAGTTTCAATATCTTATTGGTCGCATTGTTCAGTCGTAACACATTACTAAGATACATACCTTCCCCAATAGGTATTGCGTTAATTTAGTGAGCAACAGGATGTGCTAGTGGGGATTACAGAGTACGCCAGATCATCTCGGGAGACCATATGGGGACCATTTATATCAGCTCCGTTGGCAGAGCAATAGATTGATGGACTTGTGCAACGACTGTGGGCTTGGAGTGGGGGTCCAGCAGATCCTGGTACAGTAGAAAATTTTGATACATGGTGGCAAGCTCATAGGCCACAGCCCTGACAGACCCAGATGGGCTAGCACCAGTGGATCGATGATTAGTTATACCACGAGTGTGCCAAGGAGGTAGAGATGGAAGTAGAGAGAGGGGGAGATATGGAGAGATGGAGGGAGAGGAGATGGGGGAGGGGTGGAGGTGATGATGGAGGTGACATAGGAGATGGTGGGGTGGAGGGAGGAGGAGAGGAGGATGAGATGGAAGGAGGTAGGGCAGGAGGGTGTGACAACATGTTGAGAGGGAACCATTACATGTGATCCCTAAGGTGGTCAAGGAGGAGAGGGATGAGGGAGTTAGACAAGAGGAGGATCAACCAAAGGCAGAGGTTAGGCAGGAGGAGGAGTGGCCAGAGGTAGAAGTTAGGCTAGAGGCAGAGGTGGAGCTCGAGGTACACATAGGAGAGGAGGCCCTAGATGTTGGCAAAGGTCATGAGATAGTTGGTGGCGAGGAGGAGATTGAAGGTGATGATGAGGAGCTAGACATTGGTGGTGAGGATGATATGGATGAGGCGAAAACTAACAGAGCGCATGGTGGATGAAGAGGATGATATATCTAGAGGACCACCTTTTCCACATGATGCCCTAGTTGATTAGAGATTGGAAAATATGCAGCAAAGATTAGATGAGGCCACAACACAGATCAGGTCCCTACAAGAAAAGCTAGAGATCACATGAGTAGAGTAGGCTCAGGTTGAGATCTGATGGTAGGAGGTGTAGAGCTAGTGTTTGGATTTTGCGTAGTTGTGTGTTGGACCAGTTGGGGACATAGCCAAGGAGTTAGCTAGGGTCAGTGCTAGTCGGGGCCAGTATTGGATGTTGTATGAGAGAGCAGTGCTAGCCGAGTGATGGAAGCCAAGGTTATCCTGATCACATAACAAGACAGGTAGTGGCTCAGGCAGTAGTAGTAGGAACCCTAGTAGCCAGAGCCAAAGCAATGTGGGTGGGTCTACCTCCTTAGGTCATTCCTTAGGGCATAGGTCACACCATCACGGGCACTCTTTGGATCATAGGTCTTGTCATAGCCATGGGTCATCTGCTTCAGGGCATAGATCAAAGCATATCCAACCACCAGCTACAGGTGCCTAAGTATCATAGAATCAACCCATCATGTCCACACAACTTCCTTAGTTTTGATTATAGAGCATTAGTCACCTCAATCTTCTCCTCGAGGGGATGAGGAGAGTACACCCTAGGGCATTGACACTGTTATCTTGTTGTTATGTTTGAGACATTATGTTATGACATTTATATTTTTATCATTAAGCCTACAAGCTTTATTTTTGGAATATCTCATTACTTTATCCTGTGACGTGGTTTTTGAGATTATATATATGATGTAGTTTTAGCGCGGACTATATGCTAGTGTTATGCGATTATGCATTATGATTTGACTATGTCTATGATGTATGCATTTATGATGATGATTATGTTGCATTTTATATGTTATGGGATGTATGTATTTAGGATGGCTATTTATGCTTATATGCCATGATGATATTATATTATGTATGTGTGATCAAGATTTGTTAACCCATCCTAAGTGATGTAAAACAAAATGCAAAAAGATGGAAACAATACTAAACACCTCAAGATAGGGCTACATTAACTCAAACAAAATAAAAATAAAAATAAAGTAGATTTATACCTTGTAAGAGTTGCTCCTTGGTTGGATCTTTGATGGTTGATATTGTGTATGCTCCTTGATGGAAAAATGGTAAAAGTGGATACAAAAGGATCTATGTGAGACGGGGAATGCAATGAGCTATATGGGTAGCTGGATGGATGGATGCAAGTGCAAAGGATCAAAGGTTTAAAACATGCAACAATGGAGGTTTGTGAGTGCAAATGCAAGTATCTTGAAAATGCTTGTGTTAGAGAGTTTGAACTTGTGAATGTGATAATGCATAATGTGTGAATGAAAGAGAAATCCTCTATATTTAGGGGAGAATTCTCTAGAGAAGTCAATAGTCAATATTGAGCCAACATGGCCAAGATGGAGGGCTATGGTGAGTTGAGGACTCACAAGCCCTCACATCTTACCATGTGGAAATGAGATGGCAAAAGGACATGGTGAAGTGGAGAGAGTATAAGTGAGGTTGAGGTACTTGCAAGTACCTTGGAAAAGGGAGAAGATTTCCTCAAAAAAAAACTTCTTGTCCCCATGTAGGAGGAAAGTGACATATGAAGAATTTTAGTATTCCTCAAAAATCTCCATGGGGAGAAGAGAAGTGGTGGAGAAATAAATGTGAATTTTAAATTCACATGATTGGAAAGGATAAGGTGGTTGGGAGAATAAATATGAATTTTAAATTCACATGAGAAGCACCTTATGGATAAGACAGTTCTTATGGAGGAGGCTAAAAAGTACCTTGTGGATAAGACAAGGTCCTTATAATGGAAGGTTATTGACACTATGTGACTAATGTGACCTCTCAATGATCCACATGGGAAAGAGGAGAGTTTTGGAGGAATAAAAGTGAATTTTAAATTCACATGGGGAAGACAAAAAGGAATTAATTTTTTTTTTGGGGGATGGGGAGAGTTGACTAAAGGGGGTTGATTAGACTAACTAATCAATGATTATAATACAATTAGTGGCTAATGAAGATTAGGAGCCAACTTGCAAAAGTTGGAGGATGTGACACATCCTAATCATGGATTAGATATGTGCACATCCCTAATGATGGGATTATGAAGTGGATTAGGATTAAGAAAAAATGATGGAGGATGTGACATGTGATGAATTAAATAAATGCATTATTTATTTAATTTTTTTGAGGAAAAAGGGGAATAAAGGGTAAGGTATTTAATTATTAACTAAATATCTTAGGGATTTAGAAGAATTAAGGATATTAATTAAATAATAGCAATACTATTTAATTAATGAAAATAAGAGGATATTTAGACAAATAGGGACAAATTTGGACAAATGTGAGTGTCCAAATTTAGGTGTCTACATTTTGCCCCTCTTTGATGGATGAATAGGAAGATAGATATGTCATGTATGATGAGGTAGGAGGGATGAAAGATAAAAGTATAGGAAAATAAAGGAGTGAGATGGATATGGATAGGATGCATAAATAAGGAAGAGGGATTGATGGTAGCATGATGCGTGGACAAGGAAGGTAGATGGACATGAATAAGGATTATAATAGTGTATAGGTGAAAGGGTTGGATGCCAAGAGGTGTCAAAAGCGTGTATATATCTTTTCCCTGATCGAAATCAAAATCATAGGGGGGATGGAGGAAAATAGGATATGATAGGCAAGATGTGTAAGATAGGTGGGATGGAGGAAATGGGTGAAGGGATGTAGTTGATGGATGAAGGGGATGGAGTTGCCCCCAAGTGCAAAAGTAAGCGAGATGAGGGAATTATGCATGACACATGTTTTCCAAGTTTTCATCATGGTACTTATCTAAGAAGTTTGTTTTCCAAGTTTTCACCATTGGATGAATTATTTCTCTTTACTATTTTTGGATTTTTTAATTATTTTTTTTACTTTTTTGGATTTTTGTGTATTTTGCAAATTTTTTGAATAGCATCTGGAAGGAGATGGATAAGGATAGGGATGTGGATAAGGGGATTTAGAAGACATACGATAAGGAGATAGATGGAGGACTCAAGCATTGAATTCCATATGAGGTATTAAGAGCCCATGTGTGAAGTGACTATTGAATGTTGGTACAAACTTATTAGGATAAATGGATTATCCAAGAGAATGGATTAAATGGATTTGATGGGGGAGGTATGTGGGATAATGGATGGATTTGTGGAAAGTGTATGGATGGAATGATGGGGTAGGTGTGTGATGGGGTAATGAGTTCAGGACCAACATTGGCACGTATGGTGGTGGATGTGAAAGGATAGGAGGATTAACGAATGGAGAGTATGGAGATAATGGAGGAGATGGGATAGTGAATTTTGGGACATAAGGACCCAAAACAAATTTATGAGATGGTGGATGAGAGTGTGTAGCTTTGGGAATAGCAACTTTGGATGTTGTTACATACTTTTCATTTGAAGGCATTACATCTTTTTTCTTTGGGATCCACATGGTTTTGATTTTTGTGTTGGTGGGCCTTTGTGGCATGTGGGTTTGATTTGGATTTTGGATTAGATTTTTCTTCTCAACATGTCTTTTAAGGGGGCATGAGGATATTTAGATTCATGTGGATGTTTATACATTTTACTTTGGTATCCAAAGTGCTTGTAGTAGCAATGGGATGGGTGTGAGCAGATGGATGATGTGGAGGAAACATAAATGGAGTGATGGATGGAGGATATGTAGGTACGTGCCTTTGTCGATTCATATTTGGGAATATGAGAGTGGGATGTTCATGATGGGTGATAGGGATAGGTGATGGATGGATGAAAGGATGAATATGATGGGATGGAGGAGGTGATTGTGGGGTATAAGGGCCCAAAATGGACTTAGTACCTGGAGGATGTGTGATGGTGGATGGAAGGACATAAGGACCCAAAATAGATGAAGGATGGGAGATGACGGATGAAGGGACGTAAGGACCCAAAATGGATGGAGCAGATGAAGGAGGAATATGGATAGTTCTTTTGAAGCGATACATGGAGGAGGGGGGATAGTAGCAAACAATCAAGTGGAGTGATGGGAGGAGCCTCTTATGCTCTTAAAAGAGGATCATGGAAGATGTGAGGAGGTTGTACCAACATTCTTAGATTGCAAGTCAAGAGTAGTACATCCAAGACCTTGCGTATAGGAGTGTTCTTTGACCTGGATGGGCTTTAGAATACCTTGCTCATGAAGGCCTAAACCTTTTCCTTGATAATTCATGTTTTTGAGCATTCAATCCATGATAGGATTTTTGTTATTCTGGAAGAATGATGCGAGTCCATTGTTAGGTGAAGGATTACAGGTGGTATATATGCTTTGTTTTTCTTCTGCAAGGAGACCACCATGGAGGAATGTGAGAGTACCAAGGGGATATAGAAGTGATGTGGGGATAGTAGGTTTAGGCGACGATGGAGGATCATGAGATGGAGATGATGGGACAACATCATCTTGATCAGGAGTGAGTAGTAAGGGATCAAGAAAGGGATTAGGTGAGAGTATAGGATTTGGATTTGTGATGGCGAGTAATAAGGGCTCATGCGATGGAGTGATTAGATCTTGAGTGTCAAGGGGATCATGGGATGGAATGGATGGGGGACTATGATCTTGCGATGGACTAGATGGGATGACAAGATCTTGATTTGAAGGGGATATGTTGGTATGCTTTGGATCAAGCTCTTGGCATGACTCATCTTGTGTGGATGGCATAATGATGGAACACTACAAGTGGGGGAGATGGAAGGATGGAGGATTCATGAATTTCATGGGAATGGATTTCAGTAATACTAGGAGAGGGAGAAGTGGATTGGATTTGGGTGTATTCGTTGGATTGGGTGGACCTAGGAGTAGAAGAGGGTGATTGGGTTTGGTTATCTTCGATGAGTTCAACGACTCTCAGAGGATGAGATAGGGGTTCAATGGACTCATTGGGTGTGATGGTTTCAACTGTTCGAGTGGTACTAGGAGTGGTAACAGTAATGATAGGTGTGGGATGGAGAAGGGTCTCATCACTAGTGACCGTGGATGATGGATCAGGATGGCACGGTTCCACAACTTCAAGGTGTGGAGTTGGGGATGTCTTCTTTCTCATAAGTCCTTGGAGAACTTTTGGAGTGAGGATCATGCATACTCTAGGCTTAATTGGGGTGATGGGAATAGATGAAGGATTAGGGATTGGTGAAGGATTTGGATTATGGATTGGTGGACTAGGATTAGATAGGGGAATGGGATTGGATGTAGGACTAGCAGTAGATGGAGGATTAGGACTAGATGGAGGGTTAAGGTAGGTATATTGGAATGGTGAATTAGGATAGGAGGACATGGACGGTGGATTAGGACAAGAGGATATGGCTGGTGGATTGTAATAAGGGTATTGGGATGGAGGATTAGGATGGGAAGATTGAGATGGTGGATTGAGATAGGGATACATGGATGACGGATTAGGAAAGAAGATGTGGATGTAGGATTAAGATAGGTTGATGGGGGTGTAGGATTAAGATAAAAATGTGTGGATGTTGGACTAGGATGGGTAAACTGGTAAGGAGGATTAGGACAAGGGGACATGGATGGGGGATTATGATAGGAGTATTGGGATGGTAGATTGGGATAAGAGGATGTGGATGTTGGATAAAAAAAAGATGTAGATGAAGGATATGAAGAATATGCAGAAGGGGAAGATACTGGATATCCCTTGTCAAAGGTGGCATAAGGAGTGTTATTAGGCGTGGATGAGGACATAATAGGATAGCTTGGAGGGGTGATTGGATTTTGGAAAGTAGTTTAGGAAATCTTACTAGAAATGATAGCATTAAGGGGATTTATGTCATATACTTCTTGATCAACAAGATTCTCGTTAATGTCGTCAACATAATTAAGGTTTCCCTTGACTACTATTTTTGGTTGCATTGGCGAAGGGTAAATATTCATGATGTTAAACTAGATGGATATGGATTGAAGGTATGGGAATAGATGATTAGAAGGAAATAAAAGATGATGAAAAGATAGGGTGGATTGGAAGAAGATGGAAGAAGGGATCTTAAGATTTGTTTCAATATCAGAAGATCTCAGATGGAAATGGACTAAAGCCCAGATATGGATTTAGGTTAAGCTCATATTGGGATTGGATTAAAGCTCATATTATGATTGGATTGAAGCTCAGATCCAGATGATTGGACGATGAGATAGGACTGATTCTAAACCAAGTTCAGACGTTTGATGAGATTGGATTACCATAGGATGATTACGACCCCGAATCTACCTCAAGATGGAAGTAGATTGATTGGGTGATCAGATAGGGATGTGGGTGGATTAGATTGGATAAGATCAATTGATGAAATTATTGATAAGATCGAATGATGGATTAGATAGGATGATGAAAGGGATTTTAAACCAAGTTTAGAGATTACCCTAGGTAACTTAAGATGTTGATTGATTGGATTAAAGGATAGATAGATTTTTACGACACCAAATCCACCTCAAGATGGAAGTGGATTGATTGGGCCGAAAATGATAATTGACTTGAGATGAATGAAAATCTTGAGCAGATGTGGATGATAAAGATTAGATTTAGACACCTATGCCATTTCGGATAAAACCTCATAAATGAAGTCTAAAGGGACGCAGATTGAGGAAACAGGGGAAATAGACTTGGGAAATTAGACTCTCTACCTAGGGAAGCGGATGTGACGAATGGGCAATCAAACTCAAGGAAATAGACTCGTTGAACGGATGAACAGACTAACTGAACAGATGAATGAACCGACTGAATGGATGAATAGACTAACTAAATGGAATATAGGATTAGTTGTTTAGGGAGAAAATTTTCCCAAACTCATGGAAAGCTCACTTAGAAAGGTGGCAATTTTGTCTATTCTAGAAAACGGGCAAAAACTACTAAAAACAACAAAAAATAATTGGCAAAATGACTCATACATCAAGCAAAATTGCCTGTTTTAGGGTCAAAATTGGCTATCTTAGGGTAGAATCACCCTTGTTGAGGGAAAGGTTGCCCAACTTAGGGGCAAGGTTGCCTATTTTGGAGAACGAGCGAGAAGGACTGAAAATGACTGATAAAACGACCAAAACAACAAACAAAATCACCTGTTTTAGGGTCAGGGACACCTATCTTGAGGGAAAGTTCAGCCCTATTGAGGGAAAGGTTTCCAAACTTAGGGGAAAGGTTGCCTATACTAGAGAACAAGTGAGAACAACTGAAAATGACCGAAACAACAAGCAAAATCACTCATTTTAGGGTTAGGGATGCCTATCTGGAGGTCAGGTTCACTCTTGTTGAGGGAAAGGTTGCCCAACTTAGGGACAAGGTCACCTATTCTAGAGAACAGGTGAGAACAACTGAAAAATGACTGAAAATGACTAACAAAATGACTGAAACAACAAGAAAAATTGCTCGTTTTAGGGTTAGGGACGTCTATCTAGAGGTCAAGTTCATCCCTGTTGAGGGAAAGGTCACCCAACTTAGAGGAAAGGTCAACTATTCTAGAGAATGAGAGAGAAAAACTAAAAACAACTCACAAAATGATTGATAAAACGAATGAAACAATAAGCAAAATCACCCATTTTAGGCTCGGGAATGACTATCTAGAGGTCAGGTTCGCCCCTATTAAGGGAAAGGTTTCCCAGCTTAGGGGAAAGGTCACCTATTCTAAAGAATAGGTGAGAACAACTGAAAATGACTGACAAAACAACCAAAACAATAAGCAAAATCGCCGGTTTTAGGGTCAAGGATGCCTATCTGGAGGTCAAGTTCACCCCTGTTGAGGGAAAGGTCACCCAACTTAGGGGTAAGGTCACCTATTCTAGAGAATGAGTGAGAACAACTAAGAACGACCAAAAACGACAGATAAAATGACTAAAACAACAAGCAAAATTGTCTATTTTAGGGTCAGGATGCCTATCTTGGGGCATAATCGCCCCTATTGAGGGAAAGGTCACCCAACTTAGGGGCAAGGTTTCCTATTCTAGAGAATAGGTGAGAACGACTGAAAATGACCGAAAATGACGGACAAAATGACTTAAACAACAAGCAAAATCACCCATTTTAGGGTCAGGGATGCCTATCTTGGGGCAGAATCGCCCCTGCTAGCAAACCTGGACCTAACTTGGATAAAAATGACCATGGAAAAAGAACCAAAACAAAACAAACAACAAGTAGAAAGCAAAGGTTGATTTGACCAAATAGAGATACACTAGTTTATCATAGAAAAGACAGTTCAAACAACATAATCCTAAGATTAGTGAAAAAGGTATGGCTAACACGGTCCTGTAACTAGGTTGAACAAGGAAAACTAGGGAGTCCTCGATATACATACGTTATATGAGGCACAACTGTGAACACCAGCCCATCTAAAGCATGAGTCGGGAATTCCAACGAGGTATTGAAGGCTCAAACCAACTCTTCATGTCTTATCTATGTATCACCCTAGGTTTGACGCTCCACTAGACACAACGTGACTAGATTGGGGTATAGCTTTGGATCTCCCCCCTTTATATACCCCGCTGGTACATGTGGTTGAGATTGTCCCTTGGGGTGATGAAATCCCCAAGCAGGTCCCGCTAAAAAAGAGAATACTAACCATTTTCGACTACTCCCTAGGCTCACACGAAGTGCAAGGGGAAAGCTTAAATGATGTAGTGCCCCTTGGGTGACACAAAGGACTAAGTAAGCTATAATTTATCTTCACCCAGGATCACCCAATGGCGCAAGGTGATTGGATACGTCAATAGCTTACTTGACAAGCAAAGCACACAATATATTAACTCCCCCTACTTAAAACTATGTGCTTAACTAGTATGAAAATGAAAAGCAAACAAACTAACTAATAGACATGGCCTGTTTGTCCTACAACAACTATGTTAGAAGTTTCTCAACCTCCAGTATTCAATAAGTGTGAATATAGCTACACAAATGCTAGTAAAAATAGGTATATTCACATACAAGACAATTTAGGGAGTTAGTACTAACAAAACAACAAGAAACAGACTTTGGAAATGAAGTTTAAGTCACTGTTTTACCTCAGAGTCACCTCTATCTAGGTCAAGATCACCCCTATTAGGGCAGGTTCACCTGTCTTAAGGGTGGGTTCGCCTATCTTGAGGGTGGGTTCGCCTCTCTGTTGGGCGGGTTTTCCTATCTTGAGGGTGGGTTTGCCTATCTTAAGGGCGAGTTTTCCTATCTTGAGGGTGAGTTCGCCTATTTTTTGGGTGGGTTCACCTATCTTGAGGGCGGGTTCACCTATCTTAAGGGTAGATTTTCCTATCTTGAGGGCGGGTTCACCTATTTAGAAAACTAAAAGCAAATTTTCTCTATTTCACAAATGTGTGATTCTGCAAGGCAGAATTGCCCCTGTTGAGGGTAGGTTTGCCCAAGTTGGGATAAGGTCGCCCAACTTAGGGCAGGGTCACCTCTGTGTAACCTAAACCTGTAAAATGTCAAACAACAGAAAATGTGAAAGAAAGAGACTAATTTGTGGGTCCCACCGAGCATGCCAGAAATATGATTAAGAGTTGTTAACCTATCCTAAGTGATGCAAAACACAATGCAAAAAGATGGAAACAACACTAAACACCTCAGGATAGGGTTATGTTAACTCAAACAAATATATATATATATATATATATAGATTTATACCTTGTAAGAGTTGCTCCTTGGTTGGCCCTTTGATGGTTGATATTGTGTATGCTCCTTGATGGAAAAATGGTATAAGTGGATGCAAAAGGATCTATGTGAGATGGGGAATGCAATGAGTTATATGGGTAGTTGGATGGATGGATGCAAGTGTAAAGGATGAAAGCTTCAAAACATGCAACAATGAAGGTTTGTGAGTGCAAATGCAAGTATGTTAAAAATACTTGTGTTAGAGAGTTTGAACTTGTGAATGTGATAATGCATAATGTGTGAATGAAAGAGAAATCCTCTATATTTAGGGGAGAATTCTCTAGAAAATTCAATGATTAAGATTGAGCCAACATGGCCAAGATGGAGGGCTATGGTGAGTTGAGGACTCACAAGCCCTCACATCTTACAATGTGAAAATGAGATGGCAAAAGGACATGGTGAAGTGGAGAGAGTACAAGTGAAGTGGAGGTACTTGCAAGTACCTTGGAAATGGGAGAATATTTCTTCAAAAAGGAACTTCTTGTCCCCATGTGGGAGGAAGGTGACATATAAAGAATTTTAGTATTCCTCAAAAATCTCCATGGGGAAGAAAGAAGTGGTGGAAAAATAAATGTGAATTTTAAATTCACATGATTGGAAGGGAATGGTTGGAAGAATAAATATGAATTTTAAATTCACATGAGAAACACCTTGTGGATAAGACAATGTTCTTATGAAGGCAGCTAAAAAATACCTTATGGATAAGACAAAGTCCTTATAATGGAAGGTTCTTGACCCCATGTAACTGATGTGACCTCTTAATGATCCACAATGGGAAGAGGAGAGCTTTGAAGGAATAAAAATGAATTTTAAATTCACATGAGGAAAACAAAAAGGAATTAAAAATTTCTTGGGGATGGGGAGAGTTGACTAAAGGGGGGTTTATTAAACTAGCTAATCAATGATTAGAATATAGTTAGTGGCTAATGAAGATTAGGAGCCAACTTGCAAAAATTGGAAGATGTGATACATCCCTAATGATGAGGTTAGGAGGTGGATTAGGATTAAGAAAAAGTGATGGAGGATGTGACATTATTTAATTCTTTTGAGAAAAAAGGGAATAATAGGTGAGGTATTTAATTATTAACTAAATACCTTAGGGATTTAGAAGAATTAAGGGTATTAATTAAATAGTAGCAATATTACTTAATTAATACAAATAAGAGGATACTTAGACAAAAATGGACAAATTTGGACAAATGTGAGTGTTCAAATTTAGGTATCTTCAGTATAAAGGTTATTTTATGATGATGATGATGCCCTACATGTATGCATAAAGTTTTTATTCTAGTGAATGTCATGTTTATGATTATAGATGCATTAATATATGACTATATATATATGGATAATGCGACATGTGATGCCTTATGTTATGATGTATATGCATTAGTGATATGGACAATGTATGAAAATGCTTAATGCACTTTTTATGCTATGTGAATTCAAATTGATGAAAATGTTCATGATGTCCTTTTATGCTAATGATGTGGATGCAAATATCTGAAATGAATGTTTAATGAATGCATGCCTTAATGAATGTTGCAATGCATGTATGTAAATGTGTAATGAACTAATGCAGTGTCTATATGATCATGTATGCAATTATATTTTTGTATGTCACATGATATCATCAAGAGACAGAAGAAGAAACAACAAGACATAAGGAGATGGATGTTAGTGCAGAGACAAAATCCTTCAACATATTGCCAAAGAACTAACAATCGTTGCTCTTAATCATCATTGGGTGGATTATTATAATGACCAGTAAACACCATGATATGACATGGATCAATGGTGTGCAAGGTTGTACCATAACCTAAAACAAGCAGTCACAGACAAGGATAATCGTGACTCCTACTAAAAGCATTGCTACCCTAGTCTTTTTGTCATAACCAACCACAAACAAAAAAAACAAGAAAATACAAGCCATGAAATGTCGTTGCTCCTCTAAATCCTGTTGTCAGAACATCCTTGAGGAACTAGCAACATGACTATTTGATAAAGACAAGTCAATACAATCATCATTATACGTCACTGCTCCTCTAAATCCTGTTGTTGGGACATCCTCGAGGAACTAGTAACATGATGAAAAATCAAAGGAAAAAATGACAAGATAATGTTTTCCAAGTGTGTCTGAATGTCAAGTGATTTGATGTCAAGATTCCAAGTTTGATGATGTCTAGATGACAAATGCTAAGTGATGCCAAATTCAGGAAGGACACATTCTGAATGATGTCGATGTCGAGAGGATCAATCCTCATATATCGCAAGAATCCCTCAAAATGACAAATGAAGGTGACGATGCCTAGGAAGGACACATCCTAAGGCATAAATAAATGACAAGGGTTGTTCTTCAAAAGGACACATTTGAAGAATAACCAAGAGTTGACAGTTTGACTTGTTTTGACTAAGTTTGACCAAAGTTGACTGGATGACATAATTGACCACATGCCGACATTGACATGCTAATGGAATTGGCAAGTTTGATTAGATGATCACCAAAGTTTTTTTTAGGAGTTTGTCTATTTTGGAATAATTTTTGTCTTGAAGACATTTAATGTGTGTGCCAGTATAGTGTCATGAGCCCTAATGGACTAATCTAATGTGGCCTTGGGGGCTCATCGTTTGATGGCCTTGTCTACATCATACACTCAGAGACCTCGTAGTTCGACACGACCAATGAATTTGTCTTGATTGATCAAATATTAGGTCATGGTTTTATTTTTGAAAAAACTAAAAGACTGACCTAATGTCTTAGGGGCCCAAGGATGAGCCTTGCCTATGTAGCAAATGCACAGAGACAACGTAGTTCGATAATGACATGGACTAACTGACATGACTGACTTGACAAGTTATGACTCTTTTTTTGGGATTTTTGAATGTTATTTGGATGTTTTTGTGTTTTTTCCATATTTTGATTTTTTTTTGTTTTTCTTCAAGACATTTTATGATTTTAGGTATTTTTTTAGGATATTTTATGATTTTTTTGTCCTTTTTAGGACTTTTTATGATTTTTGTTGTCTTTTTTAGGACATTTTATGATTTTTTTTTCAACTTTTTCAATTGACAGGACCGTGTGCGATACCCACTATAGTTGGGTGATAAAGGATTGCCCCCAGTCAGGTTGAGGACTAGCCAATTTCGAAGGATGTGAAAAAGGATGTGCCTGGGGTGACAGATGAATGATATGCAAGATCTAATGTCAACCATTGTCAGCCATGGAAATAAATGGCAGGGTTTTGTGATAGGATATCATGATGGCATTAGAAAAGTGGGTGTTTATTATGGATTAACCCAGATAGAGTGGCAGTAAATGGCGAAGCAAATATTGACTACACATGACAACTGTTTGCCAGGTTTTCACTATGGTACTTATCCAAAATGCTTGTTTACCAGGTTTTCACTATTAGACGAATTATTTCTCTTTACTATTTTTTGTCATTTTTTTTGGTGTCACCAAGATGCTTGTTTGCCAGGTTTTCATCAGGGTGATGATTTTTTTGTATTTTTCCTTTTTTTTTTGTATTTTGGTAGTTTTCAGCCTAGCTCTCTAATGCTATGTGTACAATTTTTGCAGATGCAGACTGTTAATGGGTTTTGTCAATTGTTCACCATATGGAGTAGCTAATTGATAAGCTCGATAACCAAAGGAGGTCGTGATGATGTAAGGGCCCAACCAATTGGGCTCGAACTTGCCTGGTTTCTCTCTGTCAGACTAATTCTTAGGATTTTGCATTAGGACTAGGTCGCTAATGTTAAACTTTAAGACCATGACTCTCATGTTATAACTGCAACAAAGCTAGTTTTGATATGCCTATAAATGATTTAAGGCATTTTGTCTACATTCATCTAACATTTCCAGCTCATGCAGTCATCACTATTTATACTCTTCGTCATCAATCATGCCCTTTATGGAGACTCTTAAAGATGGGATTTCAACCTCAATGGGCAAGATAGCTTCAACTTCGAAGACCAAGGTGAATGGAGTGGATCATGTAGGTGTGTGGATGCTGGTGTGGTAGGCCCATAGAGAAGGGTTAAGTTGTATGTGCCAGTCAGGACTAGCATCATTGATATTCTTCTTAAGAATTTTGGTAATTGTCTTATTAGATGCCTCAGCTTGATTGTTTCCTTGCAAGTAGTATGGCATGGAAAAATGATGTTGGATGTGGAAGCGTTCACAAAGTTCACAAACGTCTTGAGTTTTAAAGGGATGACCATTGTCTAAGATGATGGACTATGGGACACCATACTGGCAGATGATGTAAGTGAGAATGAATTTGGAAGTCTTCTTGTCGGTTATGTACGTGAGGGGGATGGATTCAATCCACTTAGTGAAGTACTTAGTGGCGGTGATAATGATTTTATGGCCATTGGAAGAAGTAGGATGGATTTTGCCCACGAGTTTGAGTCCCCATTGTGTGAAAGGCCACAAAGAAGTAATTGGACAAAGTTAATGTGTTAGTGCATGAATCAAATCACTATGTATTTGACATTGGCAACATGTTCTGACAAACTCAAGTGCATCTTTTTCCATTGTTGACTAGTAATACCTGAGTCTCGTGATCTTCTTAGATAAGGTATGACCACTTGAGTGAGATCCGCATATACCCTCATGTACCTCACGTAAGGCTGTTTGTGCTTCATTAGTGTCAAGACATCGAAGAAGGGTATTGTCAAAGCTACGAAAGTATAAGTGTCACTAATGATGGTGTATTGGGCGGCTTTGCGGATAAAATATTTTCGTTGGTTATTAGATAGGTTCATGGGAAGGGTATGGGATTGTAGATAGTCATATATGTCTTGATACCATGGTGAGTTAGGACCAACAAGCTCACATACCATTTCTGACTCTAGAATGTCATATGCAGGAACCAAAAGTTGTTCCACCAAGAACTCAAATTGTGGCACATTGCTAGGAATATCTAGGAGAGATCCAATGGTAGCCATTGCATTTGCTACCTTGTTCTATGCCCTAGGAACTTGTTCAAAAGCAAGCAGTGAGAATATGAGTGAAATCTATCAACCATGCATTTACAGGGCATTAACTTTTTGTCCTTGGTGTCATATTCATCGTTGACTTGATTTATGACCAACTGAGAATATCTAAAGACTAGAAGTGTTTTGATTTTCCATTTTATGGCCATTCAGAGTCCTGTGACAAGTGCCTCATATTCTGTAACATTGTTTGTACATGGAAAAAGCAATACAAAATGACTTAGGAATGGAATCTCCTTGTGGTGTGATAAATAGTATACCTGCTCCTAAGCCATGACTAGTATGGGACCCATCAAAATAAAGTTTCCAAGGTGATTTAGGCTCTGTATGAAATATTGACTCATCAAGGAAGTCTACTACTAGTGGATGATTTCCTTGTACAGGTGCATCTGCAAGTTGATTTGCTATTAATTGTCCTTTTATGGCCTTTCGTTCCACATACTATATGTCATACTCACTCAATATCATAACCCACTTTGCCAAGCGACTTGTCAATGCTGCATGACTTGTGAGATATTTTAAGGATCAATCTTTGCTACAAGTTGTGTCTTATGATTCAACATGTAATGTCTTAACTTCTGGCTAGAAAAAAAACAATTGCAAGACAAGCGCATTCAATAGGTGTGTAGTTGAGTTCATATCCAACCAATGTGCGACTGATGTAGTATATTGCCCTTTCCTTTTCATCATAATCATTTTGTGCAATAAATGCCCCCAGTGTTGAAGTTGTTGTAGAAATATATAGGATCAAAGGTTTTCCTTCAATAGGTGGCATTAAGGTAGGTGGTGACAATATATAGTCTTTTATTTGTTGGAAGGCCTCTTGACATTTATCAGTCCACACAAAGGGGATGCCTTTGCATAGGAGATATTGAAATGGTTGGCACTTGTCTGCTAGTTGCGTGATGAAGTGTCAGATAGACTGTAATCTGCCTTGCAATGTCCTTAGCTCACTTATTCCTTTTGGGGGAGGCATGTCTAATATGGCTTTCACTTTGACGGGATCCACTTCAATACCTCTGCGAGAAACTATATATCCCTAAAGTTTTCCTGATGTCACACCAAAGACACACTTCTTAGGATTCAAGCGAACCTTGTACTCTTCCAGTATTTTGAAAATTTTGTCTAGCACATTAAGGCGATCCTTGCATTTCAAATACTTTTCCAAAAGGTAATCTACATAATCTTCCATTAAGGTATGCATCATGTCATGAAATATTGTGGTCATAGCTCGTTGATATGTGGTGCTTGCATTCTTAAGGCCAAAAGGCATGACGTTTCAACAATATGTACCCCAAGGACATGTAAATGTTGTTAAATCTGATTATAACCTGAGAAACTGCCCATGAGGGATAACATCTCGTATCCTGCTATAAGGTCAACTATGATGTCTATGTTGGGCAATGGAAAGTCATCCTTCAGGCATGCCTTATTCAAATCTTGAAAGTCTGTGTAGATGTGTATTTGACTATTTGGCTTGGTGACAGATACAAAATTTGAAATCCATTCAGCATAGTTAATTGATCGTATGAATCCCACATCTAGCAACTTCTTGAGCTCAACTTTGTCTAACAAGGCAATTTGGGGATGCATCTTTTGTAGCTTCTATTTTACTGGTTTGGCATCTAGAAGTAAGAGCAGATCATGTAATACTAACATTGGATCCAACCCAGGCATATCGACATAAGACTATGTGAAGTTAATCTTGCGTTCTGCAAAGAATTTTTGGAATTCAGGTTTTTCTTCTGTCAAAGATGCTGCAAAGAGGACGATTTTAGGATCTTCTATTGTGGCTATGTTGACTTCCATGGTGTCCTCAATGAGCATTATCAATTTTTCTTGTGTGATGAGGAGAAAGTCCAATCCTCCATCCTTGGGCGCCTCAAAGAGGTTTTCACCCTCAGATACATCCTTTATTTTTACTTTTGTATTGTCAGAAGGTGCCTTTCGGTTTTCACCTAAAGACTTGTCTTTTTTATTTTATTTTTATTTTTATTTTTGTGACTAGAGGATTGTACAGTCTCCCCAAAGTATGCTACACAATCTAGGTCTATGGTAAATCTAACTTTGTAGTCCCCAATTGGTATGCCCTCGCGTAGTCCCATAAATTATGCAATGGCTTCGTCATTCTAAAAAATGTCTATAACTAGCGGGCCTTGTTGATCCTAGTCAATTAACTGTGGGTAGACAAGGGAGATACCATCATCAATATTGGAAAATGGCTTGGGAGGATGCGAAAAGCATGCAGACGGATTCAGAAAGGGTAAAGATGAAATTTTCGTCTTCCAACTCCCATTCATATTCTATCTAGTATTCTTCTTCACATACTTCAGACAAGTCAAACTCATTGGAAAAATAGGAGACAAATGGATTGGAATCACAATCAATAGTGTCATGTGGTGATTCAAATGAATTTGAATAATGGTCATTAGGTTCAAATGGCCAGATAAGTGTGTTAGAATGACGGTCAGATGACGGTGCAAGTTTATCATTGTCACGAGGCCAAAAGAGTCTAACCCATTCTCTCTTCAATGGGACTTTGGGAGTGTCTATAGGAAGGTCAACTTTGAACATCTATCTGAATCATTCATCAAAATAAATTTCACCAGGTTCTAGAAACATTTCATCAAGGCAACAGTCACTCAAGGATCTTTGGGAACCAAATTCCCATTCATGTGAGTCAGTTTCGGTAAGGGAATCTTTGATAGTCTCGACACTTTCAGAAACATTCACACTCTCACCTGAAAGTACATTGGTATGTTGATCGTTAGTTTTGGGTAGCCCAAATCCTAACCCAAGAATCTTTGGTCTTCGGGAAGGCATTATAGGTTCTCGCATTCAAGTTTTGTTTTTACCAAGACCACTAGTTTTGTCATAGCCTTGTGCCTTCACCATGTCATAGCCTTTACCATATATCTAGACTGGTAATGGGGATGGGTCTTCTAGGTCTTTATAAATCCAAGTTGATAAATATTCAATGTCTTCTTTGCTCATGTCACCCCATTTTATAAAAAGTTTGTGTTCGAGGAACTTAAAAAATTTCTTTAGGCTCCATTTTAAAACAAGGTCAACCATAAGCCTTTGGAGACTTGGGTATTTTAGTGATGCAATAGGTCGTGTTCAATTTGTATTCTCTGTAACCTTGGTCCTAGATCTTGATATTAGGATAAGCCTTTGGGACGAAGGGAGATGGTGTGGCGGAAGATGAAGGAGTGGACGTGGATGGTTTGGCGAGTGTGAATGGATCAATGTATTTGGAAGAGAGGAGGTCAAAATTTCTTGGTTAATTAACAATTGATGTTCTGAAATACCCCTTTGATTGGTGCAATAGTAGAAGGGATCCGGGTCTCCATGTATGATGATTTCGGTGCCATCAAAAGGAAACTTCAAGTATTGATGGTAAGTGAATGGAACAACTTTTAAGGCATGAATCCAAGGTCGACCAAGCAAGATGTTATATGGTAGCTCAAGATCCAGAACTTGACATGTTGTATCTGCAAGGATCGACCCAACTCAGATCAGAAGAGTGATAATACCCCAAGAGGAGCATTCCTCGTCATCATATGCCTTTATAACAATGCTCTTAGTAGCGTCTACACAAGCATCAGAGAAGCCTATAGCCTTAACTAGTTTTAGGGAGCATATGTTCAGTCCTGCTTCGCCATCTACTAAAACTCATCTGAATTTATGTTTATGGATAAATACTTCGATATGCAACACATCATTATGAGAGGGTTTCGATGACGATTAGTCTTGGTCTAAAAATGTTCTGTGATGTAGAGTGGTTAGGTATCCCACCATGGCTTCAAATTGGTTGACATCAATGTCACGAGGGACAAAAGACTCCTGTAAATTCTGGTCAAGTATGGCCTTGTGCATAGGAGAGATGCATAGTAGCTCAAGTATAGAGATTTGAGCAAGTGTTTTTCCTAATTGGTCAATGAGATTGAACTGTCCCTTAGGTTGTGACTGTTTAGCGGATGGACCAAGTTGTGACTATTTGGAGGATGGACCATGTATCATGATCTTCAGTTGTCTAGGAGGAGGAGGACCAACTATGGTGACTTTGCCACCATGGGTAGTGACATTAAAATCATGTGTTTTCTTGATGGTAATTGTATTGACATATTCGTCAGCAGCTCAGAGATGATTAATAATGGGTCCACCAGAATAGTTGAAGGCAGTGTGAGTGTAATTGAAGAGATTATTATTGGTCTTTGGACTTGACGTAGAGGGATTATTTGAACCATGGTTCTGTAGTGGGTTTTTATGAATTGTATGGTCCGTGTTTGAAGCAAATTGTTGTCTGCTTAGTTCAATGGTGATATTTTCAATGAGATCTTATACAAGGTTTCTTAATTGTCGACAAGAGGAGGTTTTATTCCCTTTTGCACAGTGGCAATCATAGAATGCGTTGTCATCCCACCATGATGGTTTAAATTGTCCTGGGTCATATGGATTAGGGTTCTATAATGTGATGACACCTTTTTCGAGGAGCTTCTTAAGGACCCTTCTTAAGGACCTCTTCAATTGGTTCACCCAAGGCAGTGTATGTATTTCTCTTTGGAAATTGCCTGGTTTGACGTGGTTGCCCTTGGATTTGATTGTTTTGATTATTTTGGGCATTTGCAATAGGTGTAGGTGTGATCAATGGTGAATTTTGCAATTGAGCTCCTTTAAGGGTGAGTACAAAACTTGTTGTGTTTACTACCTTAGCATCAACAATGCCATCATTAGTGATGTGTTTATTCTTGACCCAGTATTTATTTTTGTCAGTAGGTGGGTTTGTGTTCATGTTCTTGTTGCCATATTTGAGTTCTCCTTTAGCAATAAAGGCCTTTTTGAGTTGGAATCCTTTTTTGACTAGGTCTATGAAAGTGGTGCAACAATGAACTTGTAAATTGTATTTCAATGGGCCCTAGAGGTTTTGGATAAACATGTCAACCTTTTCTTTTTCTGGTATCTTGATATGGCAACAACTTGCTAAACTTCTCCATTTTTGGAAGAATGGAATAAAGGTCTCACTAGTTTCCTCTTGAGTAAGTGTGCATAAATTGGTAATGGAGACGTCGGCGTCATTGTTATAGGCATAATTTCATACAAATCTGTCTGCAAGTTCCTCCCATGATTTTATTCCCTTAGGAAAGGTGGTAAACCATTCAAGTGCGGGACCTACAAGGTCCTCCTAGGGAAGAGTCTCATCAAATAAGTATGTTCATAGGCAATGTCCACACAGTTAGTTGTAAATTCTCGAATGTGTTCAAGGGGATTTTTCTTGCCTTTGTATTTAGTAAAGTTTGGCACCACATATCTAGGAGGGAATTGTGGCATGTGTAGACTTGTGTCAAAAGGGTATGGACATAGGTCATATGATTTGTGAGTCTTTTTCTATTGCATTTGCATGTTCTCCATCTTTTTTGCAAGGTCACAATTTGGGCTGTGAGTGCATCAATTATGGGGTTGTTCATAATGTCACACATGATAGTGATAGGTATTCCATGAGATCCCACTTGTTGTGAGGATGTGTTTATATTTGATGTGTATTTTTGTGGAATGTGTGATGTATTCTGATTTGGAACTTGTTGGTATTGCAAATTTTGATTAGGAGTGTGTTGTTGTGTATGGATGTGGGACGCATATGTGGGAATATGCACTCCAACAGTATTAGTCTATATTTGTGGAATATGTTGACCTTGAGTGTTTTGTTGTCCAAATGAAGTCATGTGTTGTGTAATTTGAGTGCCTTGTCCAAATTGATAAGTGTTACCATGGGGAATGTTGGTGTTTTTCCTTTGGGGGATATTGGTATTGAGTTGTGATGAAGTGTTGACATTATGTTGGGGTCCTGAAATGGTAATTCATAGTTTATTTCTCCCAAAGGGATTGACTGAATTTGTTCCCATGGTAGGATTTGACGATGTTGTTCCCATGGTGCTAGATGAAGCTCCAAATAAAAGAGGTTTGAAGAACTTTCCCCCATTGTTGAGGATCCAAAGGTAGATTCAATTGATTGTGAGGATGTTGTTGACATTAGAGGCATTGATTGTGATGTGGCTTGTGACATAGTTGATGTTCCTCTAGTGGATGTTGTGTTGACCGTGTTAGAAGTATTTTGAGAGGAGGTGCCATTAGAGGTAGCATTGATGGTGTTTGTCTCATTTTGTGTGGTGGCACCAATGAAGGTATTGTTTGCATTGTGATGGGGTTGATTGGTGTTGGGGGTATTGTTTGCATCGTGATTGGGAGAGGTTTCTCTTAAGGTATTAATGTCAAACCCACGTGGTAATTTGGCCCCTTGGTGTAAAAGCATGGCTAGATATCTGTTTGAATCTTGCAAGACTAATTCTTCCACAAAGGAGTCCACGTCGGGATTTTGTGCAACAACTTCTAAGTATTCCACAAATACATGTCCATTTTTGCCTCTACGTATGAATGGTTCAAAGGGGTTGTGTGAAGAAGATGGCATGTTCATGCCACTGAAAGGATTTATGAAAGGTGCCCCTGAGTCTATGTTTTGATTCATGCCATTAGAAAAGTTATAGGGGTTGGTGTCTTGTCCAAAAGGGTCCATTTGTCTTCTTTTCCTTTAGAGCCTAGTCTCAACCATATAAGAATTTGCTCAAATTAGGAAGATGAAAATGACAACTAGGTCTATGAATGGGAATGGTATGATACTATGCTTTTGAATTTTTTTAGGATAAGGGATGTAAATGCAACTATATTTTTGGGGTTTTTGGCAATAAGAGATGCAATATGACAATGTTGTCTTTAAAGGAAATGACAAATGCAAAAGGAAAATGAAGACTAAGATGAGAGCTATGACACTTTTATTTTGGATTTTTAGAATGAGGACTAAAGTGACTAAAATATGCAAAGGTCTAAAAAATTTTGGTGGACTTTTAGAAAAGGTTTACTCAACCACTCAAAGGTCGGTTTATGTCTCAATTTGGATCATCAAAGGACTTGTTGGTATGACTAAATGACAATGACAAGATGACAAAGTGAGGTTTCCTAACTAAACTTTTGAGTTGGAAAGGTCTCACAAAAGAAAAATGACTAAAGGAAAAGATTCTGACTAAGTCCAATGATAACCTACTCTTGAAGGAAAGGATTTTGCAAGGTATGGTAAGTTCTCCTATTCCAAAATTTGCAGCAAGATGAGGACCCAAAGACTAGTTTATTGCTGGTAATGATGATGATAGACCCTAAGAGTGCAACTAAAAGTTTGCAAGGATGGACCTATGGGAGAATGCAAGATGAAAGATGCAAAGAATGAAGGACTTGAGAAATTCCTTGTCTGGTTTTTAATAGAGGCCACTAGAAAAAAGATGTTTGATAGTAGTTTAAAAATGTTTGGACTCGGGTTTTGGACAATAATAGTATTTTTCTTAGTGACAGGCAATTGCGTTGTTTTAGGTCACAAATGTGTTTCAGGATTCAAATGTGTCTCAAGTTCAGTGAATACGTCGTTATAGGTAACAAATGTGTCTCTAGAAAGCAATTGTATTGTTTTGGAAATCAAATGTGGTTTATACTAGTCAAATGCGTTGCAGGGGGATAGCAAATACGTTTTAGCAAAGCAATTACAACACAAAAAGTTTCAAATGCGGTTCAAAATAGCAAGTGCATCACACAAAATAGCAAATGCGTTGCAGGCTAAATGGAGGTCTAGTTTGTTTGTAATTTTGGCAAAATTTTAGCATTGTTTCAGTTTGAATGAGTGTTTCCAGGTCTGTGAAAGGTATTTATTTGTTCAATTTCTCAGAAAATACTTGGGAAACATAATATTTTTTCTTTGAATATTTGAAAACATGCACAATGAAGACAATCACAATCATAGGTTAGGCAAGGACTATATCTACTGGATTCCACGTGGGTTTCCCCAGCCACATTCTTAGTGGGTGATGTAGAAGCTTGACCACACAGACTCCCCCTTACATTGCACTCACTTCTCGGGTCAACCAAGCTTCAAGCCCCATAACTCTCCCATGGCAAGATTTTCACCTCTATTGAGAACTACGAGAATGTGGATGCCTTGGCAACGATTATTGTTGCATCAATGAATAGATGGGTTTTTGGTAACTACACAAAGGTTTTTAGTTCGAAACTCCCATTCGAGTGGCCACGCATGAGGCAAGATTAGCTCCGGTAAGGAGGAATTCCAACTTGAAGATGTTACACTCAATAGGGTTTTGGGGAATTCACTTGTCTATATAACACATCCACACTCATAATCCTAAGTTTTCCATTAGGATTCACATTTGTATTCCAGTCAGGAGTAGCTTGGCTAAAGAGCTTCGTTGTCAGTTTCAGTCGCCTTGGGGTGAGTACTTTTTCCCACTAAGGAAGGTCCAATTCCTAGAGTCAATAACAATTTCTCTTGCACCCAAGATCACACAAGTGCGCAAGGGGAGATGATACTTCTATTATTGAATCAAGGTTACACAAATTGTAGACACTTGTTCATTTTAATTATAAAAATTGTAATGTGAGGAAAACACCTAAAACACTTTGTTCATTTTAAACTTTTAAATCAATGTAGAGAAAACAAAGTTCATTTTAAACCCATGGCATGAAAATGCATGTTCATTTTAACCTTATGAGTTTTAATGCAAGATTGTGTTCATTTTAAGCCCATGAGTGAATGTGCATGTTCATTTTAGCCAATGAAATATGAATGCAAGTTGTTTGTGATTGTTTGCTTTAAGGAATTGGAAAAGTGATATGAAAATCAATAAAAACCAAGGTTAGACTCCTCGCCACATGCTGTAAAAAAAATATTAGTAACCTAAGAAACTCCTAAGCTACTAACAGAAAAAGAAATTTGATTTTTTTTGCAAAAACCTAAAAGTAAATCTTTTACTAGGCAAATGCATCGTTTTGGAAGTCAAATGCATCACAAGGCAGAAAGTTGGAAATTGCCAGGCAAATGCATTGTTCTACACAACAAATACATTTAGGGGTCAAAAGCTGAAATCTACTAGACAAATGCGTCAAACTGCAAAACAAATGTGTCACAATAGAACAAATGTGTCGTTTTGCAAGGTAGACGCGTCGCAGCAGAGCAGATGTGTTGTTATGCAAGTTGGATGTGTCACGACATAGCGAATACGACTCAAAACAACGAATGCGTCGTTTTGTACTTGTACCTACAAAAAAAATGCCATACAAAAATCTACAAAAATGAGTGTTTTGGCATCAAGTTCACCAATGTAGCTTAGGAAAAACCTAAGTTAGCAGATAAAAGCTTAAACAAAATAACCCAAAGAAATGAAAAACAAATGAGTAAAAACATCAAAACAAGGAAAGATCTCACCAAATGTCTTCAACCTCCATGATTAACCTCTGTTGCACCTTCTCTATTTGTTGCAATATTATGCTTGCCCTCAAATTTGTGATGAGCAACCTACGATAATACCAATGTCCTAAGCAAATGTTGAAGGATTCTAATATAAATATCTCACAATGCAACTATGAAGCAAGCCTAAAGCATGAAAATGTCTAAAGCATGAAGTCAAGAAATGCCAAGATATATGAAGTATGCATAAGATGTAGATGCCAAGAGATGAAGGGTATGAAGTATGTCAAATGAGGCCAAAATTGCCATTTTATAGAAAAGTCAATTTTGAATGAATGACCAAGATTGAAGACTGACAAATGCCCTAAGATCAATGGTTAAGATTGAATGTGACAACCCACAATTAGGGTTAGGGCATATTAGGGTAAATTTGATATGAATGGTTAAGATTTAATCAAATCAAGGGACAAGATTACATGTGACAAAAAGATAAGAATGGCACAGAAAAAGAAAGAGCTGAAAAATCAAATGATATTATAAATTATTTGATTTATGGAGGAACGTTGTTTTTTTGAATTAAAAATTAATTTAATTCAAAAAGGGGGCCATGTGACAGTAAATAATTAATTTCAAATTATTTACTTGGAGAAAGAAAATTACAAAGTGAGACAATTTTAAATAAATGACTTTATTCAAAATTGGGAAAAGGCCAAGGTGGAGAATAATTAAATAAATGACGTATTTATTTAAAGAATTTATTTAATTAGAAGAGGACATGGGATATTAATAACATATTTAAATAATCAGGAGAAAATAATGGACAAAAGATAATTAAATAAATTTAAGAATTTATTTAATCATAGGGAGTCATTAGAAAATTAGGGACGTATTTAAATTAAATAAATCAAGAGGAATAAAAGACACAAATTAATTATATAATTTATAATTATTTAATTAATAGTTGAAATCGGACCATAAGACATAATTAAATATTTTAATTATGTTAGAAAGAAATATGGAGAAAATAGAACTTGGAGACCTAGGTCAATTTTATGTGTCTACAATATATTATATGTTTCTTAAGTATATCCCATTTTAAATAGTTATAGTCTAATAACTAATAGATTAATAATTATTTATGAATTTTTATTTTGAATAGGTGTGACTAATACCCCTTAAGTATTATGCCACCCTTTCTCCTATATTTAAGGAGGTTCACTTTCATTTGAGAGGTGTATAATTTGAAGATTGATAGTGAATTCTATCACTGCAGACATGAGGTATTATTGGTCACGTGGAAGTATGGAGAAGTATTTCCTAGGTTCAGTTTATGCTATAATAGACTATTATTGTAAGTATTTTAATAAAATGATGCTTTTTAGGGTTTTATACTCAAAAGGGTTTTCCTCATGTATATCTTGTGTAATGTGTAAAATCTATGCTTGTATGATTGCCATTTTATTTGTTTTATATCTTGTTTATAATGATTAGTATCTTAAGATCATGATTTCTCACAGTTTTTAAAAAAAATCTTGCTATTTTCTATCATGACTTAAATTGGAAAGAAGCTATATTTGGTTTGGTATGCACAATAATGTTATTGCTGATTCTATTAGACAAGTTATACTAAAGCATATTTGGAAAGCTAGATGCTCAACTTTAAGACTTTACTTTGTCATCCTTCTTCAGATGACTTATTTGTTTTCACAGCTCCACGTTTTATGGAAGAGGAATTCAAAGACCATGGTTTAGCTTCAACAAATTAAAAATCAAGTCTTACAATTCCATTTTGATTGCAAGTTTTGTCAAAGTAAAATTATACAATATATAAAATGATTGCTTCTTTTGATCTTCCTATTATTGATTTGTACTTACAGTTTATTAATATTTGTATCTTTCAACTATTAGTTGATAGTTCTTATTCTTTGTAAACTACTTTGATTCAATATAAAAAATAAAATAAAATAAAAATTAATAAAAAAGGTAATTTATTGTTACAAAGATATAAAGAAAATGGGGATCTTAGCAATCCCCTTACTCTACAGTTCGGAAGAAATAATTAAAGATTACCCATGATTTAGATTTCCTTGCATAAACATCACTTCTTGCGGCTCTTAACTAAATTCAAAATTCAAGTACATGTGGACCCTATTACAAATCACCAACAATTGCTAATGATTTTTTTATTTTTTTTTATAAATTACTAACAACACTTTTTTTTAATTTAATCAATGCAGAAAATACTTATAAACATCCTTTATACATACTTATTTGTAAAATTGATTGTCTGGCATAATTATAAAGATCTTTTTAACATCTTACAAAACTATAAAACAGTCTCAAATATATCATGATGATGGGGTCAATATTCATCTTTACCCACCCCCAGTTTACAAGTTAAAACTGTTGCCTAGGTAGGTAGTCCAGAGCTTTTATTTAATGGTCGTAAGCCTTTTTTTTCAGTTAACAATATACGAATTTGGCCACCTACCTATCATATGAGATGCTGTCACTTTCGTTTTATGAAAAAAATTTAACTGTCAAAAAATATTTAATTTATATATTTTTTATATTAAATCTTTTATATTAAAATATTATTGATTTTATTAATCATACATATTAAATATGATTTTTTATATATAAATTTCTATTTTAATAACACAAGTAATTTGATTTTTTAAATATTATGTATCATATAAATTAATTAAGTATTTTTATAGGAATCATACTTCTTAAAATACCAAATAAACAATAAAAAATACAATAATTTGATACAAACCTTCATTATATAATTTGCATATATTTAAACACAAAAACAATTTTGGAAAAAAATGAACTATTTTCTTTTATTATTTTTAAATTGAGATGCAAAAATTAATGATGCATTACATAGAAAATAAATAAAAATAAATGTTATCAAAGGTCAATATCTCTTCTTGACTTTGTATTCTTCCATATTTGATATATTTTATTCCAATTTACATCATTTTCTTGAGTTCCATTTAAAGACACTCTCATTAATGCATCAATGTATCCAAACCCAACTTTGACTTTCTAACATCTTTGATGAAGTTTTGTTTTGAAAATCCTCTTTCACAATCAATAGTACTTGCGGGAATAGTAAGCCTGACTTGCCATAACTTCATCATATGAGGATAGCTTCTATGTCAATATTCTGTGTTACGAAAGACTCTCCATGCATCTTTCATCTTGAAACCCTCACAACTCAAATGCAATGAATCAACAAAAGAGTTTCACTCCCTTTTACAACCCGTAACATCAAATATGGATACAAATTCATTTACATTATTTGAAGTAGTATGTTGCAAATGTTGGAGAAGCTTATCAAGCCAATGCTCTCAGATATTATCTCGAGTTTGACGATCTAATGGATAATAAGAAGGACTGAAGAGTTTTGTAGCATTAAAAAGAGGAAGATCTAGAAATCTTTCATTCAAACAATCAATGAGAGATTGAATATAACCTTCTGCAAGATGTTGACAACTTTGTTGTGTTACTAGAAGTTTTAGAAACCTTCTCTCTGGTCCACTTATACATTTCTCCAATAGTAGCTTGTTTCTTCTTTTTGAAGACATATTATTAAAGTACCTAAAAAAAATCAATATATTAGTAATCTATGAAATATTATTTTATAAAATAATTATGTTAGAAAATTTACAAATTTTAGAAACTATGCATGCACTCAATTAGTAAATTCAATTTGCATATAATAAATTTTATTGATAAATAAAAATGCATAGAGTATTAGATTAAGCATAATTATATTACACATTATTATTTTTTCCATATATTTATTCTCTAATTTGTAAAATTGTATTACTATTTTGTTGATTGATTCCTAAAATTGTAAAATTGCAATGAACATTTAATTTAATATTTAACTAGAATAAGTTGACTATAAATTAATTTATTGATTTCATATGTGCAAATATCATAAAAACACATTTAAATATTAATTTCAAACCTACCAAGAAATAGTTATATAAAATTAAAATTAATTTAATTTCTGAATTGGTCTATCTAAAAACACATTTAAATACCAATTTCAAATCTAGCAAAAAATAATTATATAAAATTAAAAATAGTTCAATCCCCAAATTGATCTATCTAAAATCATATTTAAATATCAATTTCAAATCTATCCAAAATAATTATATAAAATTAAAAATAGTTTAATCCTTATTCAACTCATTATCTAAAATTTCAAACATTCTCACCAATAAAACACAACTGTATTATCTTGAAAAAATCAAAGCCTGAATAAAAAATGCTTTTAAAAAGGTGAATCAATAATTAATAATTAACAGCTTTCTAAGTTTATATTAAAAACAAATCTTGTTAAATATATTTAAAAGTTAAAAATAATTATATTCTATTTTGAAAAGATTCTAAATTAATATATATTTTTATAATAATATTATAAATCACATATATTAATATAAAAAATGATAACTATTATAAAAATGTCAAAGTTTCTAAATTCATATTAGAAAGTATTCAAAAAAGTTATATTTTATTCTAAACTAATTTATCTTTTTATAATAAAAGTTATAAAATGATATATATTATAAATTAAAATACTATATTATATTTTCTTATAATAATTTTTTACGGTTTAATAAAAATATAGCAAGTCAAACTATACAGTTAATAAATTTTATAGCTGTAATATATGGTCTAAAATTGAAAAAACGGTCAAATAGACCATCAAATTGCTGCTTTGCTCACCAATAAGTTTTATGTTGTATTATCTTGAAAAAAATCAAAGTTGAGAATCACTGCAAACAAAATGCTGTTGAAAAAACAAGTTACAATGCTATAAAATAAATGCTTTCAACAGTGAAAATTTGTGTTATGTGATTATTCATAAGGATATCCTATATATATTAAAAAAAATGTAAAATTAGAAAATATTGATAATTAGAAATAAATCTAAAAATCTTAAATTTAATGTTAAATTTCTAAATTATGTAGAAAATAAATCTTGTTAAAATATTCAAAAAGTTAAAAATCAATTATATTCTATTTTGAAAAGATTTTGAATTAATATAATTTTTATAATAAATATTATAAATCATATATATTAATAAAAAGCAATGATAACTATTAATAAAAATGTCAAAATCTTTAAAAAATTAGAAAAAACTATATTTAATCTTGAAAATATTCTATTTTCAACAGATTTTGAATTAATAAATATATTTATAATAAATTATATATATTAATATAAAGTGAAATTAGAAAGAATTATTCCAAATCTAAACTAATTTATATTTTTATCATAAAAATTATTTTATTATATATATATACAATAATTTTTACAAATTAATCAATTTTACGGTTATATAAAAATATAGCAAGTCAAATGATACGGTCTAATAAATTTTTTAGGTTGTAATATACGGTCCAAAATGCAAAAAACGGTCAAATAGACCATCAAATTCCAGGCCTCAATTATACCCCTTTAAAATTACTTTTTATGAGGATAGATTGGTGAATCTATTATAAAAGAACAATATGAGATTCCCGAGAATGATCTGGCGCAGTCTTCCCCGCACTTCCCAAGATTTCTTTTAGCGTGTCTACAGTCCACCCTGTAACATTCAATTTTTAAATTTGAAGTAACTGTCCGAGCAATTAATGACATCTAATTTCATAAATATTTGAGCTTTTATGCTCACAAAATGTATACCTTGTTCTCCGCCTCCGATATCGATATTAATCTCGACTTATGACATTCTGAAATGACTCTCACACATGTTCAGCGTTCCCTGTACAGTTGTACAGCCTACGCGTGATTCCAGGCAGAAGAGTAACAATTTCCTGTGCTTCAATTACTTGATTCTTCGTGGGCCTAGTACAGCCTGAGTGGGCTTAATGGTGGAGAATTTGTGCTTTTGACAGGGAGGTCACAAGTTCAAATCCTGCAGGGTGTAGGGTATGTACACCTCGTATTGTGGAGCACGAGTTAGGTGCCTCCCCTATATTTTGGGGGAGTACGAGGAGTCCCATATACTCATAGTATCGTGGACTTAAAAAGGACCTTTCCTTTTTTTCGGACAATAAAAAACTTACCTGATTGACAACAAAAGGACATGGCCAAAAAACAAAAAACACATCTAGGTGGAGTGTCATTAATGATTTAGGGATCGATCTTTTGGTGTGGGAAGTGGTGTTGCCTATGGCCTTACGATCTATAAGTAAAGCAGTCACGCTTATGGGAGGGGCAATAAAAGCTGGTTAGTGATGATGGCTATACTCGGCAATTGCCTGAAATAAATAAAAAACAATAGAGCTGCCAGTGTGCCGAAAAGGGAGGGAATGAGTTAATGCATGTTGCAAACGACGGCGTAGTAAAACTAACTGCCATTTTAAAGTCGTCTGATGCAACCTGCCGTCGGTTCAAATATCGATCGTTGGATTTCTTACCTGAGTTAGGTTTTGAAACTCACCCAGATGAGCATTTATGAACACTAACAAATGGCGAAATTATTTCGTGCGCCGTTATAATGCTCTTCCTTCCTTGAAGAAAAAGCCCTTATCTATCACCGATTATCACTAGTACACTACTCAAGAAGGCCACATTGCTTACTGCACTTGTAATGGCTCGTAGAAGAAAGGGAATAAACGATTTACCGGATTGTTTACTGTGCCTGATACTCAGTAAGGTTCCTATAAAGCAGGCGGTTTGTTGTTCTGTACTTTCCCAGAGATGGAAATTGCTTTGGAGGTCCTTAACCAACCTAAGTATTACAGAGGATATCTTTGATTCATCATACGGCCCAGTGAAAATACAAAACATAATTGATGATTTTCTTATGTTGCATTCTGTACCCATTGGGTTTTTCCAGCTACACAACATCAACTCTTTCATTCCAAGTGCCAAGATTAATGATTGGATTCACCTTGCTGCTCTGAAAGATGTGAGAGAGATGAGTATCCAAGCGATCAGATTCTCAATTCACGGAGTGGTTGAGGTTCCAACTTCTATTTTTTCTTGCTGCAAGCTGAGATGTTTGGCTCTTACGAACTTCCGTCTGGAAAACGTGCCTGGCTCTTGTGGTGGCTTCGCCTGCCTCACTACACTCTATTTTCACCAGATTAAGCTGAATGAAAAGACCTTTGAGCTAATGTTGCAATTTTGCCCAGTTCTGGAAATTTTAATTGTTCATAATTGTTATGGAATTTGGAGAATAAAAATATGCTCACCCAGTCTTCTTTTTCTTAATCTTGACTGTCCATCATCGATCAAAGCAGTAACAGTAAATTGCCCGCGACTGGTGAGCCTAACAATAAAAACCCTGTATGATGTGGAAACGATGGAATTTGAGTTGCCAACATGTTTACATTTGTGGACAAGTGCTTCTAGAGTATCACGACTTGAGCAGTTTGCAACTCTGAAATCACTGACGAAAATGACACTTTTAAATGGGATTTACGAGAGCGATGTGAGCTTCCTACACAAATTTCCGGATTTAAAGCAGATTTGCATCGACAACGCCGAGTATCCTGTACAAGTAAGTTGATTTTCTAATAATAGTATATTTTATTGCAAATTCTATATTTCTACTGAAGACATTACTACTTAACTGCCGCTGCATCCTTTTAAATGACATGTAGCATCCTCTACCATTCATTGATTTGATTATCAGGTGTTATGTTTTTGATTAAGGAGAAAAAAGGCTTTTTCCTTTATAATAAGCCGAGTTTAACATGAAAGCAAGACTTACAGAGATAACATAAAATATGTAGACCATTGGCTGGTAACTAGGTCAGACCATACAGCAAAACCTATGTTCCACCGGCGTCGGGGACGGGGGACGGGTTTTCGGGACGGGGGGACAAAGGGGCCTCAATTTCGGGAGGCGGGGGGAGGCGGCGGGGGGGCGGGAGGGGGGACGGGGTGTATATACTATATACTATACATATGGTACTTAAAATGCTAGTTATGAAAAGATGTATAAGACTATTAAGAAGTAAAATAGCAAAATTGAAATACTAAATTAGTACTTGAACATTGAACATTGAATATTGAAGTTTTCAGTATCGAATGATGAATTACTAATTAGAAATTAGAATAGTAATACTCAATACTACAATGTAACAATTGTTGCATCGGCAAATGGAAGATTTCTATTATATTATATCAAAAATATCTGATTATAAAGATGATTACAATGAGTAGCATGATTATATGATATCAAAACAAGTACAAAATCAAAATGTCAAAATGACAAAATGTAGTGAAGGAGGCAGAGGCCTCTAATCATCCCTCGGGAGGTCGGCAAACTCCTCATCACTAGAACCACTGGACTCCTCAAGGTCAAGATCCGCCAAAGGAACACCAACCAACCCTATATCTGAAGCATCCTCATCCTCATCAATCTGTGATGGCTCCTCTGGCTCTACATCCCATCGTGCTGCTGGGCTCTCCTTGTACACACGTGTCCTGCGGTCAGTGATACGCAAGGCACTATGTACAGCCACTAGCTTCTCTGCTCTCTTAGAGGTAAGTCTATTCCTCTTAAGAGAGTGGATGAAGCTATAAGTAGACCAGTTCCTCTCAGAAGCTGAAGAACTAGAAACCTGGGACAGCAAACGAATGGCTAGTGTGGTAGTCAGTGATTTCGGTCCATGACAAGTCCACCACAAAATCGGATCCTCCTGTGCCATAGTTCTTATGTCCGCCTTTGCTGCAGCCTTATAACCCCTAAGAGTAGCAAATTTCGTCCACTCAGTGCGAATGGTGCCAGCAGCTTCAACATCATACATCCTATCAATGCATTTGAAGAACCCTTCCTTCACCTCATCATCCTGAATCGGTGTAACTCTCCCAGGCCTAGGCATGTACCACTTCGGATTCAATGCATAAGCAGCCATGTGCAAGGGAGTGTTTAGGCTGTCCCATCTACGCTGAATAATAGGCTGAATGTAAACATTGTAGAACGCTAAAGTGGGGTCCTTCTCTTGCACAACTGCCCTCATCTGACCAAGCATAGAATCAATGCACTCATACACCTCCCCAAGGTTAGGTGCATCCCCATCCCCATATCTGATGACCTGTACAACTGGTGTAATGATGGTGACAATATATTTTGCATCATGCCAAAATGCATCACTCTTCACTATCTCCTTCACCCTCTTCCCCTGCTCTGTCCTGGACCCATCCCAACGATTCCAGTCTTGTGTCATAACCATGACTTGCAGTGGCTCTTGCAACTCAAGCATTCTCTCCAAAAGAATGAAATAGGATGCATATCTGGTCTCAACTGGTTTCAAGAACTCCTTCTTCGCGAAGCTCCTGAAGATGGCATGTGAAGTGTGGTGGTTGCAGATATACATCTGCACATCTCTAGCATTGCTGACCACTCCTCTAATCCACTCAATCTTCCCCATGTCCTTGAGTGCATTGTTCATGGCATGCACACAACATGGAGTCCACCAAATGTGTCTGTATGATGCCTCTATAAGCCTCCCTGCAGCTCTGCACACATGTGCTGCATCTGTCACTACTTGGACCACATTTTGTGGCCCAATCTCCTCAATAGCTGCCCGAAGGATCTCAAACTGAAAATCAGCATCTTTTCGATGCCCTGAACAATCAACTGCCCTGAGAAAGAATGGCCCCTCTGAACATGTAACTATAACATTGATGAGTGGACGATGCCTAATGTCCGTCCACCCATCCATAACTATGCTACATCCAGAGTCCTCCCAACATGCCCTCATCGTCTCCATCAATGAATCGATCTTGGCATAGTTGTTATCCAAGATCGTGGTCCTCAATTTGTGCTCACCTGGTGGCACATATGATGGTCCTCCCTTCGCCACCATCGACATCATCTCCTTATAATAAGGAGATCGAGCTACATGGAATGGGATTCCATTGGCAAAAAAGAACCTGCCAATGGAATCATCTATCTGATCCCTCAGGTGCACATTAAATAAATCAGCTATGGGGTTAGGCTGACTTTGCATCTTGCGTTTCCCCTTGCCCTGTTGTGATGCAGCCATAGTGCTATAAGTGGATGACGGTCCTGAGGCTGACCCTGACAATGTTCCTGCTCTCTGATGCAATGTAGGAGTAGAAATACGTGGCTGCGTCTGCATTTGCTGCTCTTGAATCTGCTGAATAGTCTGAATATGTTGCCTACCAGACAAGGTAGTAGGCATTGGAACTGCCAGGTCATCTGGAACACCCCAAAGCTTGTTGAATTCAATTCTGTATTTCAAATTTTTAGGGTCCTTCAAAAATTCGCATGCTCCCACACCCTTTCCTGGCCAAAAGAGGAAGTGTGCATTAACTCTGGTGATGCTCCCAAACCAATCATCACCACAAATGTTGCATTGCCATTTCCTCGTACCACCAGTTGATGACGTTGGGGCTGCTATTCTTGTTGCAAACTGTTTGAGAGGAGATTTGGGATCATAACGACCCCTAGCCCACTTTGCCAAAACCTGGGAAGGGCAATCAGTAGAAACTGGTGCACTAGCTATGGAACTAGTATGCCCTTCTGGATTTGACCCTTGCTCACCCCCCTCATTGTGCTCATCCTCATGCTCAGGTTCATATTCTGATTGGCTTGCACTATGAGAATCAGTTTCCATCTCATGCTCACTCATTTCATGACTATGGGAGCTCATTTTGACACTGCATTTCACAAAATGAAAAAAAATTCAATAAACACATAGTTTCAGCCTATGCCCTACTTTAAAATTAAAAAATAAAACTCTATATTTTAAATTTTCCAACAAATTTTATATTGCAAAACAAAATCTAAGATTCTAAATTAATTTAGAAACTAGAAAATGGAACAACAAGAATTTAGAATTTAGAAATGAAATAAGAAAAATTAAAAAATGAAACAACAAGAAATGAAAGAACTTAGAACATTGAAAATCAGAAAATAAAATAAAAAATAAGTTAAAAACCCTACCTTTTGCTTGAAAAATCTCTTCAACAAGGTGAAGAATCTTCCTCCTCTTCTTCTTCTTGCTCCTTGACACTCCTTTTTCACTTGCAATCACTCCTTTCACTCCTCCAATCACTCTTTCCTCAGCCTTCACTCTTCTTCTTCTTGCTGTAGCAAACAAGTAGAAATGCAAATGTGAATAAAAATGAAGATTAGAGGGCCTTTTGAAGGCATGTTAGAGTTTAGATGGGCCCCACATGCCCTTAGGGTTCGAACATAACAAATAGACTATTAAAAAAATCTTTAAAAATTGAGTTTTAATGTTGCAAATGGCTGTCCGCCGCGGGAGACGCGCGCCGAGAGCCTCGAGGGCCTTGAGCGTCTCCAGGCGAGCGAGCGCCCGGCAGCGGTAATGGTGAATTGCCGCCCGGGACGCCGCCGTCCCCTCGGGGCGTCCCGTCTCCGAGAGCTAGGGCCTAGAGCGTCCCGGGGTTCACTGAACAAAACAGCACAAAAGATAACAGCAATAGACAACCAAACACACATCAACACAAATCAGACAAGACCTAGAGCAAAATACTCCAGTCCTTACCTAGAACTAATTTCATCTCAATTAGCAGCTCCAAGTAACAGTTCCTTTTGTTCTTCTTCTTGGGCACCTGCATTCCTTTCTGCTTGCTCTGCTGTTTGATTTGGTATGTTAAGCTCTGTCTGAACAGTGATAACCCAACAGCTGGTCAGTGTTAACAGGTGTTATGTTAGTTGCCCTCTGTATATGTCTCCTTTCTGCTTGCTCTGCTGTTTGCTTTGGTATGTTAAGCTCTGTCTGAACAGTGATAACCCAACAGCTGGTCAGTGTTAACAGGTGTTATGTTAGTTGCCCTCTGTATATGTCTCCTTATTTAAAATAGTTTTGACAGCTGTTTGGAAACAGTATAACATTTGTCTTTTTAAACAATTCCTCCATGCATCATTTTCTTATTCTTCTACAAATGTATCTGGACTGGTATCTTTCTTGTTTAAAGACAAATTTCTTTTCGAGCAGCAGTATTGTAAATTAGTAAACATTGAGAGCATTGTAATTTCTGTACAAGTTGTCACTTTATATTAGACTGTTGAGTAGATTAAATTCTTTTGATTGGTGCAGAAATTGCAGTGTTTTATTTGAAATGGTGTTAATAGTTACATGTTTTAAAAATCATTTGAAATGGTGTTAATAGTTACATATTTTAAAAATCTTTTAGTTTTTTAATGAAACATTTGCAGTAGGAAACCTCTGGTTTTGCAACTGACTTTATTTTAAATTTTTTTAGAAAATTTAAAAATTTAAAAAATTTGTTTATATTTAGAACAACCTTTTAAGTAAGAAGTGGGTTGAAAAGTTTGTTCTTAATGAAGAATAAATCTACAGTGTTTGTGAGAGAAGATCAATTGAAATTTTAGTTTTGACAAAGAAATGACAGTCAATAATAGTTCAAATTTAATCTAGCATAAAATAACCTGTATTTAAAGGTGAAAATTATGACTTATAGAATATAAAAATGAACACCTTTTTTATATCACAATTGGGAGTCAATAGAAAATAGTTATACAGAACTTGCAGATGTTTAAGCTTTTACAGCCTTTACTTAAACACAAAGAGATCAATTAAGAGAATATGAAAAAAAAACTCACAAGCCTTATTCATCATTGAAAAAATTATATATGAATTTATTTTCTCATGAATAGCTACAACTACAAAGTCTAAAGAAGCTTGGGATTTGTTGCAAAATTCAAATCAGGGAATTGATAAAATGAAAATAATTAAACTCCAAATTTTTAGAAAATATTTTGAAAACATATTCATGAAACAATTTGAATTTATCTAGGAGTTCCTTTCTCATGTGATGAGTTTGATTAACCCATTGGAGAAAATTTAACCAATCAAAAGATTGTATAAAAAATATAAGGTGTCTCCTTCCTTGATTTGATCTTGTTATAGTGGCCATTGAGGAGTCAAGTGACTTAAGCTTTCTCTTTGTGAATGAGTTTGTGTTCTCTTTAAACTCACAAGTAAAGAATAAGTAGGTTTGCTGAAAAATTTGCTGAACAGGCCTTTCAAAGTGAGATAAGCATCTCAAAGAAAGAGGAAAAAAGAGTAGAAGATGCATCTTACAATATTTAGAGGAAGAGGATGAAATAGCAACGTCAATAGAAGAACCAGTAGTGGATGAGGTAGAGATTATTATGGAGGAAGGAATTTTAATGATAATCAAAGGGCAATCAAAACTACGAGAAATCACATGTATAGTGTCATTATTGAAAAAATTGGCCATTATGAGAGTGTTGGAAAAATAATAAACAACTTGCATATTTTTCTAAAGAAAAGGAAGAGTAGGAAAATAATTTATTGTTTGCATGCAATATTACGAAGAGCTAGTTTAAAGTATGACTTTTTGATAGTGGGTGTAGCAACCACATGATAGGATTTTTTTTTTTTTTGGGGAAATATGGATGAGTTAGTTAAAGCACAAGTGTGACATGGTGATGACAAAGAAGTTGAAGGTATAGGTAAGGGGACAATTGTAGTCAAAACAAAACAAGGTCAAAGTTGTGATGTCTTGTATGTATCTAAACTAGCACATAATTTATTAATTTGTTGAAAAGGGATGTTATCTAATATTTGAAAATAGTGAATGTTTCATATATGATAAAAACAAAACAATTATATAATGGAAAATTTTGGCATGCCATAGAATATGATATTCCCTTTGAGATTTGCATATAGTGAAACTCAAGTTCTTAAACTAATTATAAGGTCCAATCTTGGTTGCGGCATTCCAGATATGGACACTAAAATTTAAGAGGACTACAAATACTTTCTTAAAAGAAAATAGTGAGAGGGTTATCGCTTATCTCACAAGATGATTAAGTGGGTGAAGGTTGCATTGTTGTTAGGCAACATTGAAATTCCTTCTTGACAGGAAGAACATGGAGAGAAAAAATATCACTTGAGCTGGTACATTCTAATAATTGTGGTTCAATGCAAATCTTGTCTCTCAATAAAAAACACATGTTTTCTCATTTTTGTTCGTGATTTTAGTAGGACTTGGGTCTATTTCATCAAAGAAAAATAGAAACCTTTACCAAGTTTCAACAATTTAAGGTTAGTGCAAAGAAATAAAGTAGTTGTCTATCAAAATCTTGTTTTGCAAAAAAATGGAATTTAAAAGTAATTGATTGAAGATTATACTCAAATAGAGATGTTGAATGCAAAAACTACACCATTGTTGAAATGGCTAGAAGCAATGCTTAAAGCCAAGGGTACCAAATACCTTTTGGGTTGAAGTTATTTCTACATCTATGTATTTGTTGAATAGATGTCCAATCGAAAAGTGTGGAAGATGTGAAACCTTATGAGTCATGGTGTGGTAGAAAACTCGGTGCACACCTTAGGGTTTCTGGATGTATTTTTTATGTTCATATAGCTGAACAAAAAAGGAAAAAAAAGCTTGATGATAAAAGTGAGAAATGCATAAATTAGTGGCTATAGTGAGGAGACAAAGGGTTAGTGACTATATAATTTAGTGAATGATAGGTTGATTATATAATTTAGTGAATGATAGGTTGATTGTTAGTAGAGATATTATTTTTTTTGCTAAAAATGAAGCTTGGAAATGTAATGGACATTTGAATAAGGAAAGGAAAATAATTTTTCATTTGAAGTTGGATGTTCCATCTTCTCTTTTCTTGATTAGTAGCTCTAATCCTATTGCCTCTCCTTCAATTGAGTTGACCACCTTTGCCATCTAGTCCTTCAAACTTGAGTCCTTGCACAAGGATAGTAAAAAGTTTTAATCAAATTTATGAAGGCACTACTAGTTTTGAGTCAATTGTAAATTTCTTTGTTGTCTCATATTAAAGTTGAACCGAGGTAATTTGAAGATGCAATAAAACAAGGAGTATGGATTAATGTTGGGAATGAAGAAATTGCTTCCATTGAGAAGGATGAAACATGGGAGTTAATTGTTTTTACACTGAAAAAGATGTTGGGCTAAAATGGATGTATAAAACAAAAAATAAAGCTGATAGATCTATTGAAAGATATAAATCAAGATTGGCGGCAAATAACTTTTCTTAACAACTAGGTATTTATCAAATTGAATCATATTCTCTTGTTGCTAGATTAGACATCATAAGAACAATTTTAGCATTAGCAGCCCAGCACATGTGGAAAGTTTATTGATTTGATGCTAAATCAATGTTTTTGAATGGTTATTTGAATGAAGAAGTGTTTGTAGAACAACCAACAGATTATAAGATTGCATGATTAGAACAAAAGGTCTACAGGTTGAAAAAGCACTTTATGGACTCAAGAAGGTGCATAGGGAATGGTATGGTAGGACAGATGGCTAGTATGGAAAAAAATGGTTTCAAAAGGAGTGAAAGTGAACCCACATTATATGTGAAATTCTAAAGTATTGGTTTTTTACTCTTAATATGTTTGTATGTTGATTTGATTTACACAAGATATAGTAAAAAGCTAATGAATGAGTTTAGAAACATCATGAAAGATGAATTTGAAAGGATAGAATTGAGTTTAATGTATTATTTCCTCCGTATAGAGGTAAGGAAATTGAATGATGACATTTTTATTACTAAGAGAAATATGCTAATGGTTTACTTGACAAATTCAAAATTCAAAATTGTAAATCCCTGAACACACTTTTGAACATGAACAAAGAACTGGTTAAAGATGATAGTTCAGAAAAGGTAAATACAACATTGTATAGGAGTTTGGTTGGTAGTCTTATGTAGCTTACAACTACTAGACCAGATATCATGTACGCTTTTAGTTTGCTTTCAAGGTTTATGTAAAATCTAAGTAAAGCATATTTTTTGCAATTAAAAGGGTTTTGAGGTATGTTCATGGTATAAGTAGATTTGGCATTTATATGCACCCATAGATGATTTTGACTTGGTTGGATATATAGACAGTGATTGGGTTGGATCTATTGATGATACAAAAAATACTTCAAGATATGTGTTTAGTTCCAGTTTAGGAACCATTTCTTGGTTTTCAAAAAAAAAATCATCAGTACCTTTATCATTAGCATAACCTGAATATATTGTTTCAACTTCAACTTCCTGTCAAAGAATATGATTGAGTAATGCAAAAAAACGAAAACCAATATATATAATGTGATTTAGCCGATAGGCTATATTATGCGTGAGCTTCCACCCGGGAAGTTGTCTCATGCTGGAATTTTGTTAGCCGGGACGTGTTGTCGGGCAACTGCAGCTGCCAGGAAAGTCACCACAAATAGGTTAAAGAAAGTTATGTGTTTTAACGCCAGTCTTTATTGCTGCTGGCTCTCATGCAGCCTGACCCAACTACGCAGCTGCTTGGCGACTGCCTGGGAGCTGCTTTGTCATGGCTTAGCCTTACTATAAGTCTACTTCAGATGGGTTCTTGTCATGTAAATAATTTCCTGCTTTGCTAGGGTTTCGTCCTATACCGAGATTGTTTGGGTTTGTGTAAAAAATTCTCCTTTGCTAGGGTTTCGTAAGCAGCAGGAGGTGATTTCTGCATTTCCCTGCTTCAGGTTCGTGTTTTTATTTGTTGCAACATACCAAAATCTAGAAGAATTCGTGTCATTTGATTTTCGTCCTGCATGCTACCTTAGAGTTGTTTGGGTTTTCTGAAATTTGTTCAAAAAATCTTGCAGAGGATATTGCAGCAGGAAGGTTGCAAGCATGCAAATTGATTCTTCTAATGGATTTTAATGGTTGCTTAACTGTCTTGATTGAAATATACCAATTTTGTATACTCTATTTTATTAGATCAGTTAAGTTATTGAATCTTTGGAAGCTGTATGATAATGGTTGAGAGTGGACCTCGTGGTAGGCTCTTTTATTCACATGCCGCCTCACCAAAGACTATCCTGTGGGCATAAATAAGCAGCGGAGGTGGGCGGTGTCGTGTTGTTTGCGGTTGGGAATCAACCACCTTATTCAGAATATGGATGCCCAACAGCAGAAAACTGTTATTCGTTGTATCTGTTTAGTTTGCAATTTCTGAATGTAAACCCTAGTGTAAAATGAGATGATATTGCAATTTCTGAAAATAAAAATAACATTCCCCTGTTGTTGGTATGTTTGATTCAAGAATGTTTATATTTGTTCCGAGTGGTTTTCTGCTTTTGATAACATTATTTAGAAATGTTTTATATTAATCCTGATAGTGTTATTGATATCAGAACAAATAGTTAAGTGGGCGCTTTTAAGAAGATTGGTGTCTGTATCTGGTGTATGTATCTGTATTTGATCCTTGACCCATTGAATGTGGGTTTTACCCGATTCCTCAAATCTTCCACCAGTTACTGAAACTGTCATTTTCACATATACCCATGTATTGTTCCTCAGTAAACTCACCCATGGATCTCATTTGATTCATCAACAACTTGCTTCAATCTGCTTTAATAATGATATATGGGTATTTTCGTTTCAGGTGAACAAGTTCCTAATTTTGCATTATTTACAGTCAGTATAGGTTGCACTGTGTGCAGGTTTTTCATGTTGGAAGGTCTGATTACAGCACTAGGGTTAGTAAGGTAGCAATGGGTTCCAGTATTATTGAGTCCTCGTGATAGGGTAAATCCTCTTCTTGGGAATGTACAGGTGAGACTCGTGGGCTTTTACTGTTTGTAGGGAAAGTTGTCGTCTCAAAAAATCGTGGGCTTTTACTGTTTGTAGGGAAAGTTGTCGTCTCAAAAAAAAAATCAATGGAAAGGAAAATAAAAACAATTATGGACTTTCACGGTGCTTGCATTTTTATCTTCATATGTGCCTTATATGAAGTAGATATTTTCCCCCATTTTAGGTTATATTCTGTAAAATATGGTATTGGTACTTCATTTTCATATTATTCAATATGTTCTACATTTATCTTTTGATTTGGTAAATTCCTCGTTTTGGGACAATCTTTGGTGTAGTTGCCACAACTGAGGGGTAGAGATTTACAGAGCGTCTATAGTATAATCAGATTTGGTTCAGTGAGGCTCATTCATGGACATCTCTACTGATAGGACTTTTAATTGACTGTCATTATTTTATCTTATTGTGCACACATGGATCTACTACTAGCCTATTTGTATAATTTGCAAATCCTCTGGTAGTTATCAGTATTACAGGTGACAAAGTGCTTATTTTGAATGGTTCTGAATTTACAAATCCCTGCTAAGATGGGGTCTATCGTAAGGGTGACATAATTTGCAGGACAAGCTTATGAAATTTTTAGATGGAACAGTGCTGATTAACATAAATGGCCATGGTCTTGTTTTGATAGTTCTTATTTATGAATGATGGTAAAATATTGCAACTGTTGGGAACTGCATAAGAATTATTAAGGCTCTTTGTTAAAACTTAAAATTGAGTTTTGTTGGAAGAGACCTCTATCCTGAGAATTACTCTGAATATGAATATGTTTAGATGGTACTTTGAATTGCCTCAAAGGTATACAGAATAGTGAGGCGATATACACTTAACCCCGGGAACCCTCTCTGAGCGAACAAACCAAGTCCAATCAAAGCAATCACTGGTGTCATACCAAGAGGACTGAAAAACCTGAAATAAAGATACCACGATGGTCATATTTAAAATAAATGAGAAATTCCTTAGGAGGTCCACATGACTAATTAAAGGGAATTTCCAGGCATTGAAAACAGAGAAGGGGAAATAAATTTAAATGCCTGTGAATAGATATTTGTAGTTGCTGTAGCGACAATTGAACTTCTTTGATTTCTCCATGAGACTGATTTTTTTAATTGACTTAAAAGTCTGGTGATGAGATTATGACTGTTTCCTATAAACAAAAGGATACATCAAATTTGATTTTGAATCTATAGTCAACTTTAAATTTGTAACCATTGTAGTAAGCTGCTTACAATCCATCATCTAAAATTTCCTCAGAATCTCTAATGTGTACTTTCTTTGACCTAGAAGATTCTTGTTGCACCTTGCCATGCCACAAGACGTAGAAAATAATGCCCAAGGCTGAAATCCTTCATATCATACTTCAAGGTCAACTCCCCCTTGCACCATGCTATGAACTTCTCACTATTACCTATAAGGATTAGGTCATCTATGTATGTATAGGACTAGAACTAAAAGATCAGATTTATCAAACAAATAGTAAATATTAGGATCTGTAGGAGTTTTGGTGAAGTCCAACTTCAACAAGTACTCATCAACTTATGAGTACCAAACATGTTGTAATAACCACCCCTAATTTTTTTTGCAAATTTGACAAATGAGTTTAAGTTCATATTCATGCGAAGGGATAATTAACTGCTGTCATAAAGTCCGATTTTAGATTTCAGTATACATATGACTGCTGTTACAAGTTTTCTAAAGGATGACCACACATAGAGTGGTTCCAAACACGGAATAAACACTCATATGATACAACCAGCATTAAATACCTTGAAACAATGTCAAAGCTGACTGTTACAGGTCTGTATATCAGCAATTGAATTCATTGTAGCAGACTGGACAGCGATGGACATCACCCAGCTAGCCTCCAGACTTCAACAAATGCAACATATGGTGATTCCTTGCTTACATGGCACGAAGTAGCAGAGGTAAATTTTCAGCTTGTACTGTTAAGTCATAGAAAGTTGTGTTCTTTTGTCTGTCACAGTGTATTAGATCAACTGAAGCAAATTACCTGAGAAGTCTTGTAAATGATAACATAGCTCTTTATTTGGCTTGATATTCCACATTTTATGTTCTTATCTGTCTGAGTGGATTAGATCTACTGAAACAATTTTGTTGAGATTATCTGTCTCACAGGCCTGTCTAATGGCTTACATTTTAAGCAACTGAATCCCCAAGTGCTAACTTTTTCCAAATGTAATTGGGAGAGTCATGGTTGTGCAAAGCAGCTAACTCTTGTTTAGACGAATTACTTAAGTGATGTGAACTCCACAGGATATTGTTTCACACATGATTGAAGTGATATTTAATATAGCTCTATGCCTTGCAACTGTACTAGAAATGGTTATCTCTCAACTGTTAATTGCCAAAACTGAGAGTGGTAAGGTAGCTTATGTATGCAATCCCAATGGGAATTCCCAGCCGTTATCTTTAGGACCCTAGATGTTATTTGGTGTGTAAACTTCTTTATTATACCTACCATTTGTACCTAAGGAAGAACTGTACATTTACAGAGGCTACAAGCCACTATGCCATACATATAGTATTCTACATAGAGCTTTATTGAAAGAAACTCGGAACTAAAGATAACTACTAAGTAGTATTTGTCACTATTTTCCATTTGATAAAAGAGAAAAAACAACATATATCAAGAGTAGTGGCATTGTGTTCTTTCAATCACTAGACAATATTTCAAAACAGATTTCTGGATTAATGGAATTGCCCTGATATTCCAGGTTTCACCCAGCAGGAAACTGCATGTTTGTGAGAGTATCATTTATGTCTCGGTACCACTTAGGCCTGAATGTTCTTTAAAGGCTCTCTTAGCTTTTGTAAAATCAAATTTTCTAGCTTTGATAGTGGCTTCTGATTTGAGTTAAAGAAAGAGGAATTATTTAAGTATCCAAGACTGACCAAAATAGGTCAATGGGACCCAAAAAGTGTCAAATTAATACTACTGGGGTAGGGGAAAGGACCCAGTTACTGCCCCCCATTGAATTACCGCCACCTCCATGCTCACTTAACCCCCAAAAAAAATTCACTTTGATCCATTAAAAAACTTTATTTTATTGAATAACTAATTACAAAAACACCAATAGCTGCTCATTAAGTGCTAAAGTGAATGATTTAAGTGGATTTTAAGTGCTAAAACAGCTATAATTGATTGAAATTATATTGAATGGCTACTGAGACAGCCCTCTAAAAGGTGACTTTTTGACCTCTGCGCACATATCCAATGCTCCCGCACTTGATTGAATTGCCCAGAAGCTGAAACCTTAGTTATAAGCACTTAACTCATGAGCAAAAAAAACCCATAATTTTTTTTTTCAATTCGATGTACGGTTTGAATTCTACACTTGTGCGAAGTTAGCCCTAGCAGATACTGGGTCTTCTCCCCCCTACTCAAGATGAAAACCAAATAAACAAATGTACAAAACAAAAATGAATAAAACAAGAAATCAAATAAAGTAGTTAAATCCACGGGAAGATATGGTGACATAAAAATAGCCTTACAAGGGAAGAGACACTAAAAGAACAATGAACCTAATGATAATCAAGCGGCAGACCATTTGTAATAAAACTTAGAACAAAATAATCAAAAGCATCATCCTCTATCCCCACTAAATAGCCAAAGAAGGATCTCAAAATGCTTAGTGTATGTCACAGACTGAAGGGGCTAGGCTAGCACATCCTAGGAAGAAGCCATGAACCCAAGTCTCTCAAGTTATAATTATTGGGTGCATCAGTGATTATCTTAGAGATTAAAATCTTAAAAGTAACATTGAAGAAGTTAGGCTCCAGGGGGGAGTTTCCAAGATATTCATTTTAATCATTATTTCAGAGAGAGCAATAGGATAGCAGATAAAATGGCAAATGTCAGAATTGTCCAATTTCCCTTCTTTGTGAAGGCTTGCACTGATTCAAAGCCTGTCAGATTAGTGATATTGTTGAATGTTAAAACTTCTAAGTTTTTGGCCACCTCCCCCAATTTTTGATCCCCATCACATTAATGGGAGTATTTTAGCATGCAAGTTCATTATAATATAGAGACTGCCGTTTTGTGCAAAAGATGCAATCGACTCTATATATCTTGGGCGTTATATATGTTGATGTTAATATAGAGACTGCCATTTTGTGCAAAAGATGCAATTGGCTCTATATATCTTGGGCGTTATATATGTTGATGTTACCTTGCAGTGTCGGTCTTCACTTCTAGCCGATCTCCCTTACATATTGAATAAATTAGATAATAGCCTATGACTATCTAATTTATATATTGCGATTCAATGAAGTGGCATGACTTTCTACCAAGGCCGATCTTGATTCAAATATTGTGGAGGCACGATTTCTTATGAAGGTATGATTTAATTAAGGCCGACATCATGTTTCATATGGGCACGATTTGTTATGAAGTGTTGTGACTTTCATATGGTTGACCTCTTGCATTAAAGAAACACGCCTCTTGGATGAAGCTGACTTATTATCTTGAAGTGTCATGTCTTCCTTTGCATTGTATATATATAATCGATGGTGTTTCATTTGTGCATCATTATTCTATTCATTTTGTTCATTCCATCAAGTGCGAATTGTATCAAGAGCAGTTGGAGATCTTTAGAAGGTTGAATCTACTTGCTGTATTGTATTTCTGTGTTGCATCATTTTGTGGTGCTTGTATCTAGGCCCATCATATCGGCCTCTTGTAAGGAGATTCTTGTTTTGGTGACTCAATATACAAGTGATATATTGTTGCTGGGTTTTTCTCCCTCAAGAGGAGGGTTTTCCCAGGGTATTTGTTGTGTTATTGTATCTAATTTGAATTATTTTTCTGTGCATTAAATCTGATCACTAAATTTAACATGGTATCAAAGTGGGTTTGAGGAGATTGTGATTAGATTTGTCCTTACAGGGATACTCTATTCTCTTATTCATATTATCTTTGTCTATCTCTACTTTAGTTAAGATGGTGAATGGGCTGAAGATTGAGGATAGACTCGAAGGGGCATCCAACTTTACATCATGGAGATTCAGGATCATGCTTACCTTGCAAGAGAATGACTTGGGTGAGTTTGTAGAATCAAATGTTCTTAAACCTGAGGAGGAAGAAGAGAAGTTGTAGTGGAAGAAGAAAGATATCAAGGCAATGAAAATGTCGGTTGATTCCGTTAAAGACCATATCGTTCCTATTGTCTCTAAATTGAAGATGGCAAGAGACATGTTTAAAACATTGGAAGAAATGTACGAAATCAACAATACCAGCCGGGCATTTGCATTGAAGCAACAATTACACCATGTGGAGATGGTGAAAGGAGAAGCAGTGATTGCATACTTAATGAGGATTTGAGATTTGAGAGATCAGCTCTCGACAATTGGCCATATGGTT
>VDFB02270651.1:781865136-781908745 GCA_007258455.2 Sequoia sempervirens
GTTTGAATTATTTTTCTGTGCATTAAATCTGATCACTAAATTTAACAATATAGTGTTTTGGCATAGCTTGATAATTTGTAAGGTTTGGGGTGCTCTTCAGGGTGATTTGTAGAAGCCTGTTTTTTCAGATTTTCTTCTAAATATCTCTACAGTTCAATGCTAAAAGAAAAATGCTATATTTTTATTGTGTCTCAGACTTAATTATTAATGTATCAGGTGTCTTGGCAATGTTGACTATACCTCCTATATACAATACTTGCACAATATGCCTGCAACTTTTATTGTGTGTGCACAACTCTGATTACTCTGCTCAATAGATTTGAAAAGAGGGATCAGTGGTTTAATTATGATCGTGTACAGAAAAATTCATCTGTTTGAAAAATATTATTACTAAACTCAGGTGTGGACTTGTAAATTATTTTTTCGATATGTGGTATATGCACAAGCTCTAGACCAAAATTAATGATTCTGCAAATATCGCTTTTGATGTTTCACTTTAGAAGGTTAATTATAATTGTCCTTCTGCTGGCAATACAATTGATATCAATACAAAAAGGACATCGGTGGTAATGCTACAATATGGATCTTTCCACGAAATGTACGGAGCCTCTTGAGAAATGTGAGGGATGCGAAGATGGACAAGAGATATGCAGCAGGAAACCTCAAAATATCAATGTCTGGAAATAAACATTTTATTCATCAGCAAACACAAGGTCAATAATGTTCAGATAGAAATAATGCTCAGCAAAGTATATAAAACTATCGACGTATTCCTTGCAGCTTCCCCAGCTGCAAGTGCTAGTAATAACTCTGACAATTGTTATCACTAAAAATTCTATCTACCACAGTGAAATCAAAATATACAACATTATTTGTTAAAAATCTTGTTACTAAAGAACAAATTGAAATAAGGTTTTGCAAAACCAATGATCAACTTTTAGATATTCTTACCTAGTTTCAAAAATTAAGACAAATGATGGGGAGAGTTAAACATTATTGCTTAATTATCACTGCATCATTTTACAACCGCATCATTTTAAATAACACATAACATCCTCCACCATGCATTGTTTTGGGTGATAGGTGTAATGTTAACTGCCCTTCGTATATACGCTTTTTTAATAAATTTTTTGACAGCTGTTTGAAAATACTATAGCATTTGTCTTTTAAAACAGTTCCACATCATTTTCTTTTTCTTCCATACAAGTACCTAGACTGGGTATGTTTGTTCCTTAAGGACAAATGTCTTTCAAAGCAGCAGGTAGGATACAGTAGAAAACACTGAGAGCACTGTAATTTCTGTACAAGTTTTCACTTCATTTTAAATTGTCTAGTAAATTGGATACATTTTGATTGGTGCAGCAATTATAATGTTCCATTTTAAATGACGTTATTCCTGGTTTTTTATGAAATATTTGCATTAGAAAACCTTTTTGAGTTTTTGTAATCGGTTTCATTTCCAAAACCAACCTCTAGGTAAACCTTTAATTTTCAACAAGAGGTATGACAAATTGCTTCCGTAATGACATCTTAAAAGAAATGCTTTTGTACAATATTGAGCTATGCGCCATTTGCAGAATTCTTGCTTCTAATACTTTTCAGGGTTTTAAGCCACTGATTGAGAATTCAATTTTTAAATTTGAGAATCGACAAAATTCATTGATAAAATTCAAGGAAAATTCATTGTATGGTCAAAAAATTCACTGTCAACAATTCACCGCCATGACAAATTCACCCCAAGGAAAATTCACCACTCGCACTAAAAGTTTGCAATTAATTTTCGGTGGCAGTGAATTGCTGGTGGTGAATCTTCTTTGAAATGAATTTGTCATGGTCCCACAGTGAATTGTACGGTGATGAATTTGCCTGATGCGGATTTATAATATATTGGCATTCATTTTCTTTCTCTTCTTAGTTGAATCTGTCCAAAGTATTGATAATCTTCCTTTGGTGTTAGGGTGCAATGCAGCACATCTCAGGGCCCGCTTCATTGCTGGAAAATCTAGAGAAAGTTCATCTTAATGTGGCCTCACTTAATGAGGCTATGCCTCTGCTTGCTTATCTTCTTCAACATGCTCCTGCAATGAAAACCTTAATAGTTTCCCGGAAGCAAGGATTCGATGGTGCTCTGGAATTTATCAACACGCTGTTTAACCTTCCGAGAGCATCAACGGAAGCCAAAATTCTATTATCATTGAATAATTTTAAAGGAAGCGTGAGACCTCAACTGTGATCTCAGGCGATCGCCTTATCTGTGCGTGAAAGTAAAATTGTCGTGTGATTAATGGTAACACAGAACTTAAGTCAGCATCAACAGATAGTTTGTTGAGTTCTTGTATTTACAAATTTCTTTTTGGTCGTCTTTTCAGTCTGAAGGTCTGTAAATAAGATTAGTTCATCTTTATGCTGAGAAATTTTTATTTTGTCTAAAGGTTTAACGTTGAAGAATTCTAATCGAATCTCTCGTCGATTCAGGGAATTGAAAGACAATCAGTTAATTGTCCTAAAATTTTCTGTAGATTGACAATTTGTGACTTCCGTTATTTTTTTTATGCCAGAATAGAGAATGATTACCATGTCTTCAAAATTCGTCATATATGTTCATTGCGTGCTAATATTTTTCGTGGAAGCAGAAGCAAAAAAAATATAAATCCCCAGATGTTGTAGAGCATATAATTTTCTGTTTTGAAATTTTTTAATTTGCAAGGAAATTTCCTCGGTCGGTCGGAATAAGAAAAGTCAGAAATTTAAGTGTATTTATTTGTCATAACCATAAATCTTCATGGCCATGTGACACATCTGGAACATGTGCAGAGAAACACAAGGGGACCCATTTCATATTGTTCTTTTAATGGATTTTCACTACTTCTTTTACCTCTTGTCCTTCTATTCCTCTTTCATTATCTGAGATGGCTGAAAAAGACAAAGATTGCCAATGCCAGGGCTGAGCGTTAGGTATTGCAGCTTTTGGTTTAGTGAATGTTCCAACTTTACCTAGTATTTAATAGTTGTAGGCATCTTTGGTTCAAACTAATCATTTTTTTTTTGTACAGCCTGAGTTGGCCTAATGGTGGAGAACTTGTACTCTTGAAAGAGAGGTCACAAGTTCAAATCCTGCAGGGGGTAAGGTATGTACACCTCATATTGTGGAGCACGAGTTAGGTGCCTCCCTCAGATTTGGGAGTATGAGGAGTCCCATATATACTGTAAGCTGTCTGTAGACCCAAAAACAGATTGCCTGGTATTCGTGGACTATAAAATTATTATTATTATTATTATTTCATCGTTGGACAATATTGTTTTACTGGTGAAAGAGAAACAAAGAAGGAAAGTTTGAATTGAAGATGCCTGCAACTATTAAATATTGGTAATATTTGATGGTGATGGATGGATACAGATCAGAATACATAACAATCAAACATATATAATATTGAAACATATCAAACACAAATTATATCAAAACGTGTTGTTGCACAATCTTCATTAATTTATTAATTGATTACATGTTTACAAATGCTTACAGCGAATGCTGTAACATTTTCATGATCACTTGATCATGCTATACCTTGATGCTTGGTCCATTACAAATGCCTTAATATATAGAGGTTTTTAGACATTTTTAGATCTTATTAGATCCTAGGCCAACTTGTCACAACTAATTTTACATCTTAGGCTGACTAAACAATCATTTAATATTTTTCTCTTATCTTTATCTTAGAACTTTCTAGAACTTTTCATTGTGATCACTTACATAGGGGATTACATATCCCAACACTCCCCCTTATTTTCGACCACACATTTATCAACTCAAATTTGTCTCTAAGTTTGTTGACGCATTCAAATCCATTTCTTGCATAATACCTTTAAACCATCTTCAAAATTTGTGGATCTCTTTCCAACTCTTCACCAACTTTTGTGCCACTGCTGTGGTATTCATTCAAACCTTGATCTTCAAATCTTTAGAGCTTCAAACTGGAAGTCCTCTCGCTATCTGTAGCTTTCCATCCATGACATCTTGCAAGACCATGGAACATCTTTTGATTGCTATCTTCTTTGATATATGAACATCTATACTTAAACAAAATTTTCAACATACCTGTAACCTTTTGTCAATTCGATTTGTATGTCCATCTACAATTCATTTGCATACTTCTTGTATTTTTCTTCTCTTTTTCAACACATTTTCTTTGAATGATTTCTCAAACCACAAATTTTGCACGGATGTAGATCTGAACATGTATCCTTTGTATGACCTTTCTTGTTACAGTGACAACATTGCACACATTCCATTCTTTTAACAAATTTTGTTAAACCCCTATTATTTCCTTTACTTGTCACATATCCAATACCTTCAAATTTTGTCTTCATAATTGGTTCAATCGGCTCTTTCATTCCTTGCTCATGCTTACTTAATCCTTGTCCTTTATATTCCATTCTTTTCATGAGTTTTAAATCAACATTCTTCTCATTACCAAATTGGTTAGATTCAAACACATTTTCATTCTCATCTATACATCCTTCGTCAAGAACAACTTCAACTATGTCACATGTACCAATTGATTCATCAAGTGAACAAACCAAATCTTTTGTACCACACGAGACATCACAAGCCAATGACTTTGACCTTAGACATTCATTCTCTTCTTTCAATTTTGATATTTCTTTCTTGTATACACTATTCTCTTCTTCTAATCTTTTAAACTTTTCTTCCAAATCATCATTCATTTTTTTGGTCTCATCAAACAACTTTACTTTCTCTTCTAACTCCTCATTTTTATCTTTGACTTTGTCCAATTCTTTCTTAAGATTATCAATTTTATCATAAAATTTAAATTTGTCATTTATCCTTTCTCTTATAATTGTACAATATTCTTTATTAACTATATCTAATTCTTCTTTAAGTCTCATCAATTCTTTTTCCAAGCAATTATTTTCAACTACTAAATTTTTATTCTCTTATTTAACTCTTTTTCCAAATTTTCCCATTGAAATAAACTTCTATGACTCACCATATGCACGATTTGCTTTCTTTCCTTCGGCAGCTTCACATGCCTTCAACCTTCTTTGATTTCCTGTCACTATAGTAACCAATCTTCCAACAAATCATTCACCTCCAGGACTCTCCACTCCCTTATAATGGCTTCTAACATTCAATGTATCTCCTCTTTGACTTGTGTGACTTTTTCCACATTAAACTGCAATCTCCATTTTTTATTCGCAGCCTTTCCTCAGCAATCAAAAACTTGCAAATATTCGTGATTGGCTAATAAACTCCTTGCAATTTCTTCTTCCAAATCGACATCTCTTCTTCCTTACAAGTTGTGGCTTCTTTAAAAATTGTGGTTCTTTTCCATGGTCTAGGCATTTCTTTCAATAAAGTCGATCTACACAACTATTTAATGATTGCAACGATCTCCTTAAAGGACTGCGATCAGAACTTCACAAAAAATAGTGATCATTTGCTTTGGTTGGGTGACTAAACTCTGCCTGTGGCAGCAACTTCTATGCCCAAATAAAAATTGCGATTCACTTCCAACACTTTTCTGTTGTTCTTTATTTGGCAACGACTCTTTCTAGTGCAATAATTTGCTTCCAACTTCTTGCACAACGATTCTCCAATTTGTTACAATCTAACTCTCTCAACACAATCTGCATTAATCTCCTTACAATCACCCTGCTTTGATACCACTATGATGGTGGTGGATGGATATAGATCAAAACACATACATGATTGAATCATATCAAACACAAATTATATCTTCAACACGTGTTGCTACACAATCCTCATTAATCCATCAATTGATTACATGCTTACAAATTCTTATAGCAAATGCTACAACATTCTCATGATCACTTGATCATGCTAACCTTGACGGTTGGTCAATTACAAATGCCTCAATATATAGAGCTCTTTAGACATTTCTAAATCTTACTAGATCCTACGTTGACTTGGCACAAAACTAATTTTACATCTTAGGCCGACTTAACAATCATTTAATATTTTTTCTCTTATCTTTATCTTAGAACTTTCTAGAACTTTTCATTGTGACCACTTACATAGGGGTGGGAGAAATTACATATCCCAACACCCCCTTAATTTTGACCACATATTTATCAACTCAAATTTGTCTCTAAATCTGTTGAGTCATTCAAATCCATTTCTTGCATAATACCTTCAAACCATCTTCAAGATCTGCAAATCTCTTTCCAACTCTTCACCAACTTTTGTCCCACTACTGCTACAGTCATTCAAACCTTGATCTTCAAATCTTTAGAACTTCAAACTGGAAGTCCTCTCACTATCTATAGCTTTCCATTTTTCACGACTTCTTGCAAGACCATGGAACATCTTTTGTTTGCTATCTTCTTTGACATATGAAAATCTATACTTGAACACATTTTTCAACATACCTGTAACCTTTTGTCAATTTGATTTGTATGTCCATCCACAATTCATTTGCATACTTCCTATATTTTTCTTCTCTTTGCCAACACATTTTCTTCGAATGATTTCTCAAACCACAAAATCTGTACAGATGTAGATCCCAACATGTATCCTTTGTATGACCTTTCTTGTTATAGTGACAACATTGCACACATTCCATTCCTTTAACAAATTTCGTTAAACTTGTATTATTTCCTTTACCCATCACATATTTAATATCTTCAAATTTTGTCTTCATAATTGGTTCAATTGGCTCTTTCATTCCTTGCTCATGCTTACCTAATTCTTGTCCTTTATATCCCATTCTTCTCATTCCCAAAATTTGTAGATTCAAACACATTTTCATCTTCATTTGTACATTCTTCATCAAGAACAACTTCAACTATGTCACCTAAACCAATTGATTCATCAAGTGAACAAACCAAATTTTTTGTACCACACGAGACATCACAAACCAATGAATTGGACCTTGGACTTTCATTCTCTTCTTTCAATTTTAATATTTCTTTCTTGTATACACTATTCTCTTCTTCTAATTTTTTGAATTTTCTTCCAAATCATCATTCATTTTTTTGGTCTCATCAAACATCTTTACTTTCTCTTCTAACTCCTCAATTTTATCTTTAACTTTGTCCAATTCTTTCTCATGATTATCAATTTTATCATAAAATTTGCATTTGTCATTTATCCTTTCGCTTATAATTGTACGATATTCTTTATCAACTTTATATCTAATTCTTCTTTAAGTCTCATCAATTCTTTTTCCAAGCAATTATTTTCAACTATATTTTCATTCTCTTATTTAACTATTTTTCCAATTTTTCCCATTGAAATAAACTTATATAACTCACCTTATACACGGGTTTACTTTATTTCCTTCGGCAGCTTCACGTGCCCTCATCCTTCTTTGATTTCTTGTCACTTCAGTAACCAATCTTCCAACAAATCATTCACCTCCAAGACTCTTCACTCCCTTATAATGGCTTCTAACGGATCAACATATCTCCTCTTTGACTTGTGTGACTTTTTCCACATTAAACCGTGATCTCCATTTTTTGTTGGCAGCCTTTCCTCAGTGATCAAAAACTTGCAAATATTGGCGATTGGCTAATAAACTCCTTGCAATTTCTTCTTCCAAATCGGCATCTCTTCTTCCTTACAAGTTGTGGCTTCTTTAAAAATTGTGGCGCTTTTCCATGGTCTAGGCATTTCTTTGAATAAGGTCGATCTACACAACTATTTAATGACTGCATCAATCTCCTTAAAGGACTGCGATCAGAACTTCACAAAAAATAGTGATCATTTGCTTTGGTTGGGTGACTAAACTTTGCCTATGGCAACGACTTCTATGCCCAAATAAAAATTGCGATTCACTTCCAACACTTTTCTGCGGTTCTTTATTTGGCAACAGTTCTTTCCAATGCAATAATTTGCTTCCAGCTTCTTGCACAATAATTCTCCAATTTGTTACAATCTAACTCTCTCAACACAATCTGCAATAATATCCTTACAATCGACTTGCTTTGATACCACTATGATGGTGGTGGATGGATATAGATCAAAACACATACAATATTGAATCATATCAAACACAAATTATATCTTCAACACGTGTTGCTGCACAATCTTCATTAATCCATCAATTGATTACATGCTTACAAATTCTTATAGTGAATGCTACAACATTCTCATGATCACTTGATCATGCTAGACCTTGATGCTTGGTCCATTACAAATGCCTCAATACATAGAGGTCTTTAGACATTTCTAGATTTTACTAGATCCTAGGCCAACTTGTCACAAAACTAATTTTACATCTTAGGTCGACTTAACAATCATTTAATATTTTTCTCTTATCTTTGTTTTAAAACTTTCTAGAACTTTTCATTGTGGTCACTTACATAGGGGTGGGAAAAATTACATATCCCAACAATGTTGAACATTCCCTAAACCAAAAACCACAATGTCAAATGCTCGGCCATGACGATTGGGCTTAACCAGTACACTCTAAGCGTTAACTACTTAGGTGGCTGGTGTGGGTCTCTCCTAACCCATACCACTACCCATTAATCCTATGCAAGTTTAAATTTAAACTATTTCTCCAGCCCATAAGATCTCCATGTACAATAAATTTGATCAATCTTCATTTGTCAACATACTTTCAGCTTGTGCCAACATGGGAGCTTTATAATAGGGTATCAACGTCCATCAAAGCATAATGGAATGAAATTTTTTGTGACATTAAATTGGAAATACTCTGGTAGGTATACAAAGTTTGGAAGCATAAACAACATGTGTGAACTGTTTTAGAATGCTTAAATAACTATCATCTCATTGAATGTCATGATTGTTGGATATGCACCAAATGCATTTGAAAAAAGCAATGAGAAACTTTCAATGAAATGTTATTCATAGGTTTAAATCTAGACTCTGCAATCCTTTCCAACAACCTCACAACTTGTGTGAAAATGGGATCTTTGGAATGGGGTACATGGTCATCCATTATAAAATAAATGGAGGAATTTTGTCAGATGTTGTAGCTACAATTGCCTTGGGAGATATGAATGCAAAACTTGGAAGCATAGATAAGGCACACGATCTATTTGACAGTATTCCTCTAAGATTTTTTTTATAGAATGTCATGATTGTAAGATATGCAAAATTTGGTTCAAGCATAGACAAGACACCTAAACTGTTTGACATAATGCCTCAAATGCACTATTATCATAGAATGCCTTGATTGTAGGATTGATAGGGAGGTTGGATGAAACAATCATTGTTTCATGCTCTGGGTCTTGCTTGGAAGACCTCTAGGGTGTTTCACTCCACCACTTGAAACCTATAGGACCTCTTCCTTCTTAGGGTCCCCTGATTTCTCCTTGCCAACCCAACTATCAACTTAGTTCCTCCTACCAAGTCAGGGCTTGGTGCAATCTTGAAACACTTGCCTTAGCCCTTAATCCACCCTAAAGGCTTCAATCCTCCAAAATCTTGAATTTAGCTTTGCAGGGGTGTAGAGGTGTTTCTAATGACTTCAATCCATCCTACTTTGGTTCTTGAGGGTCCACCTGACTCCATTTCCTAGTCGCTTCCACCAAACCCTCATTTAGGCCTAAAAGGCTACTAGCCCTAGGAGCCCCAATTAGGCCTCCTCCGAGAAATTAGGGTTGTTTCCAAATCTTTCCAAAGAACACGCCAATATTTTCTTGGGATTCTTGGTTCATATGCACACCTCTCAAAGATTTTTAGGGTCTTAGGTCTTAGCTTTCCGTACAAGGCTTAAACCACAATTTGGCAAAATTAGGCCTTTACAAACCCTTCCCTGTCTTCACTGCAAACTGTTAGGTATTCCTCACACCAGATGGATTGATGGAGCTTCCTCCTCCATGCTATGTCTTGGCAAGGCACTTGCCTACCCTCTCCACACTGTGACTTGTCAGGAAATGGACACCCCTGCAAATCAAGTGCTCTGCACTAAGGTCTTCCCTAGCTGGACTCTTCCTGGCTCGCCTAGGGCAAGACTTCCATAGTAGCTCCTATGTTTTCAAAGGCCCTAAACCCTACCATATGTACATACATGGAGTCTAGTCACTGTTCCCAAAGGGCCGTACAATTTGTACGGTGGGAAAGTGAACTAACACTCCATTTTCACAAAACTGCCTGGTTCAGACCAACAACAGTATGAAAACCAAAGTAAATACAAACAATGCTTGAAATTGAATAAAGAAACTAACTAATGTCACACAATGCTTGAAGAACTACTACATTACATCCTACACAAGTTACAGTGCCATGATTAATCCATCAAAACAACACTTCAATGCAAAAATCAGAAAACTCACTCTCAAACACAATTGCTTTCCTTGAATTCACAAAACTTCAAAACATAACAAATGCTTCCAACCCCACTCCTATGCTGAGGCATCCCATAAATAGGGTCTCCAATTCAGTTATCCTCTTCTTGGTCGCTTGTAACTCCAATTGAGCAACATGTTCAAACACTTTGCAAGAATCCTAAAAATTCAAGACCTCATTTTTAAGCTAAAACCTAATGACACCTATTCTATGGTCCACATGACCTTCATCAGATGATCAACACCCAATAAAAAATGCCACTAAGGCACAACCAAAAAATGAACAAGAATAGATGATAGGTTGGCCTAAACAAATTGCCAAAACATGACCTAGACAATCTATGGTAACCTATGGGTGCTCCTGCACCATTCTCCCCCCCTCTGCACAAACACTAAGGAATGTGGGGAGAGATTAGAGATAAATCAATACCCTACTTCTTGAACTGAGCTTCATCCACCCATGTAGCCTCAGATTCTGGTTTGTCCTTCCATTTGATGAGATGTTCCATGTATTCCTTATGCCGGGTAGACTTCTTCACCCTTAATTCCAAAATCCTCTCTGCTTGCAGCTTGTCTTTAGGAGGTAAGGCTATGTTACTCACATCCTTCAAGACATCCACACTTTTCTGATCCAAATCAGTGACTGGTCCTTTATACCTAATCAAATCAACCACATTAAACATTGGTGAAATGCCTAAGTCTGCAGGTAACTCCACCTTGTAGGCATTCTTTCCATATTTTGCTAACACCTGACATGGTCCCACTCTCTTCATCTGCAACTTGCTTGATGTTCCTTTTTGCAACCTAGATTTGTTGAGATGGACCATGATATAGTCCCCTACTGCAAATTGCAGATCTTTCCTAGACATATCCACCTTAGCTTTCAGCTTGTGAGTAGCCTCTGTAATTGTCTTCTTCACTTGCTCCTGAATCTCCTTCACGGTCTGAGAGAAATCCTCAGCATAGCCACTCCTATGCTCCATAGTTCCTAAATCTCTAAGTTCACACACACCTCTTGGGTGCATTCCATACACTATTTCAAAAGGACTTTTGCCTGTGGTCCGATTCACATTGTCATTGTAGGCATATTCAGCTTGTGATATGACCAAGTCCCATGTCTGTCCATACTCCTTGGTTAGGCATCTTAGAAGGTTACCTAACACTCTATTAACCATCTCAGTTTGTCCATCGGTCTGAGAATGGTAGGCTGATCCAAAAGACAAGTTAGTACCTAATTTGCTCCATAGAGTCTTCCAAAAATGACTCATGAACTTCACATCCCTGTCTGAGACAATGCTCAATGGCAATCCATGGATCCTCACAATCTCTTTGAAGAAAAGATGAGCAATATAGCTAGCATCATGGGTGGTCTTGCAAGGAACAAAGTGACTCATCTTATTGAACCTATCTACCACCACATAAACACTATCAAACCCTGTCTTAGTCTTAGGGAGTCCTACCACAAAGTCCATGCTAATACATTCCCATGGTCTATTGGGAATGGGTAGAGGTTGATACAAACTTGCATTACTAGCTCCCCCCTTAGCTTTCATACAAACTACACACTACTCCACATACCTTCTGACATCTCTTGGCATCTTAGGCCAATAATAGAACCTCTGCACTAGTTCCATTGTCTCGTTGATACCAAAATGACCACTAAGACTACCATTGTGCTTTTCCTGAATAAGATTCTCTCTCATTGAACCTTTTGGAACACAACTGATTCCCCTTGAACAAAAGTCCACTCTGCAATGTATACTCTGAGAATTGACTATGAAAGTGATTCTCAAAATCAGAACATACCTTATATGCCTCCAAGAAGTCTTCATCTTCTCCATAGAGATCCTTGAAACTTTCTATCCCAATGCTCTTTATTTGTATCTCTTGCACTGTCAGCAACCTCCTACTTAATGCATCTGCCACCTTGTTCAATTGTCCCTTCTTGTGCTTGATGGTAAATGTGAAGGCTTGGAGGTATTCCATCCATCTCAAATGTCTATTGCTCAACTTCTCTTGTGTGTTGATGTAGCTAAGTGCCTGGTTATCAATAAACACTACAAACTCTTTAGGTAGGAGATAATGCCTCCACTTCTAAGTGACTGTACTAGAGCATATAGTTCTAGGTCATAGGTAGAATACTTTTTCTTAGCTTCATTGAGCTTTTCACTAAAGAAAGCTATAGGCCTGCCTTCTTGGCTTAGTACTCCTACTGCAATTCCACTGGCATCACATTCCACAGTGAATAACTTATCAAAACTAGGTAACAAAAGGATGGGTTGAGTTGCCACTTCTTGTTTCAATTTCTCAAAACCCTTCTCTGCTTCAAGAGTCCATTTGAACTTAGTTTTTAGGCCACCTTTGATTGTATCAAGTACTGGTGCACATATGCCACTAAAGTTCCTTATAAACTTCCTATAAAACTGAGCTAACCCATGAAAACTCCTTACCTCTGTCTCGGTGGTTGGTGTAGGCCAGTTTAGGATAGCTTCCACCTTGTTTGGGTCCATCTTCAATGATCCTTGGGATACTACAAACCCCAAATACACAAGCTCTTGTTTAAAGAACTCACATTTCTCTAGGTTGATGGCTAACCTCTCTTGCAATCTTTTAAGAACCAACTCCACATGCTTTAGATGTTCTTCTGCGGTCTTGCTAAAGATGAGTATATCATCTAGATATACCACCACAAATATACCTGTGAAATCCTTAAGCACTTCATTCATGAGCCTCATGAATGTGCTAGGGGCATTTGAGAGGCCAAATGGCATAACTCTCCACTCATATAACCCATCAGTTGTCTTAAAGGCTGTCTTCCACTCATCTCCATCTTTAATTCTGATTTGATGGTATCCACTCTTGAGATCCAACTTGGTGAAATACTGAGCTCCTCCAAGACAATCCATCAAATCCTCAATCCTAGGAATAGGGAACCTATATCTAATTGTAATTCTATTTATAGCCCTAGAATCAATGCAAAGTCTCCACTTACCACCTTTCTTGGTTGCTAAGACCACTGGTACTGCACATGGATTGATGCTCTTCCTAATTAGTCCTTGGTCTAACAACTTCTGCACTTGTCTAGCTACTTCTAGGTTCTGATCTGGTGTAAGCTTGTAAGCTGCTTTGTTTGGAAATGAAGCCCCTGGTATGAAGTCAATCTGATGACTGATGGCTCTCTTTGGAGGTAAGGTTGCTGGTGATCCATCACTAACTATATCCTTGAACTGTTCAAGCAACTTCTGGACTGCTCCTGGTATGACTATTTTCTTAGTCTTATCTTCCTCCTTGGGTTGCACCATGACCACATATCCTTCCCCTCCTTGTTGTAGAGTGTTGATAAACTCCTTGCCACTACTTAACAAGACACTAGGGGTCTTTGACTATCCTTCTTCCTCATTTGACAGTGACTGTAGTTTGAATGTCTTTCCATCGTTCTTGAATGAGATAGTGTTCTCCTTTCCATCATAGATGGCTCCTTTGTCATACTGCCATGGTCTGCCCAATAGAAGATGGCATGCATCCATGGGCAACACATCACAAATCAACTTGTCCTTGTACCCTCCAATGGAGAACTCCACCGTTGTCTGCTCATTTACAAGAACACTCTACCCTTTGTTCAACCATGTCACCTTGTAAGGGTTAGTGTGGGGGACTTTCTCCAACTCCAAATTCCTCACTGCCTCCTCAGAGATAATGTTATCAGTAGACCTTGAATCCATTATAACCTTGCACACCTTTCCAAGTATTTGGCATCTTGCCCTGAATAAGGCTCTCCTTTGCTTTGGCTCTTCTTTGACTAGTTATTTGATTAGAACCTTGCTAAACATCAAGTTCTCCCACATTTTTAACTCAATGTGACTAACCTCTGGTGACTTGACACTCATAGTGTCTTCTTGAGCATATGCTACTCTCTTTTCTGTATTTGAAGAAGATGCTTTCTCCGGGCACCTATAAGCTGTATGTCCTACTTGGCCACAGTTGTAACACTTCATACTAGCAAAGTATGGGTTACTTCTGCCTGCTCCTCTTCCTCTATTTGAACCTCCTTGAGGTCCTCTACCTCTTCCATAGCCTCCTCTAGAAGTTGTTTCACTGCCATGCTCTGTGAGTTTAGACTCTCCCTGACTTCTTTGTTCAGTCCCTCTACCTTGGTATCCACCTCTATGTCCTCTTTGATCTCTGCCTTTACCTCTGCTCTTAGAAGCCTGGTCTTGTTTCCTCTTACTCCTTTCTTCAATCTTTATTGCCAATTGATAGCATTGGTGCACTGTTTTGGGACTTAGAAGAGTCATCTCCTCTTATATGTTCCACTTCAAGCCGTTAAGATACCTAGCCACCTTAAGAATTTCATCCTCTAAAACATTAGACCTCATACAAAGTTTTTGAAACTCCTCAGTATAAAAATTCATATCTTGGTCTCTTTGTCTCAAGCTCTGTCTTTTCTTATGCAACTGAATTTCATAATCATCTAGCATGTATGCTTCTCTCACTTCGACAACCATTCCCTTCCAAGTGGAAATAGGTTTCTTGCCTTCCTTTTCTCTCTCTGTCTGAATGAACTTCCACCATGTCAAGGCAGAACCTCTCAATCTTGATTTGGCCACCTTTACCTTCTGTGCTTCAGTGACTCCACCACACTCAAAATGGTTTTCCATTCCCTCTATCCAATCCATGACTAGATCAACTTCCATTTTCCCACTAAACAGTGGTATGCCTTCAAGTGCTTTTCCACTCAAAGCCTTCAATGCCTTCAAGAAAGGTTCTTCTTGCAAAACAGGGTCAGGTTCAGGGATCTTGTCTTCCTCTGCAACCTCTTCACTCTTGGGCACCCTACCTTCCAACCTATCACTGATCTCATCGGTCTTGGTTTGCACATTATTCATTGCATGCTCAAGTTGAGCTATTCTTTCTCTCAATAGCCTATTGTCTTCCTCCTATTCTTCGACCTTCTTGGCCAATTCTGCATTTGTCACCATGTCTATAGAACCACTAGACTCAATCTTTGACATATATTATTCTATCCCAAATCTTTTGTTGCTCTGATACCAATCTGATAGGGAGGTTGGATGAAACAATCACTGTTTCATGCTCTGGGTCTTGCTTGGAAGACCTCTAGGGTGTTTCACTCCACCACTTGAAACCTATAAGACCTCTTCCTTCTTAGGGTCCCCTGATTTCTCCTTTCAAACCCAACTATCAACTTAGTTCCTCCTACCAAGTCAAGGCTTGGTGCAATCTTGAAACACTTGCCTTAGCCCTTAATCCACCCTAAAGGCTTCAATCCTCCAAAATCTTGAATTTAGCTTTGCATGGGTGTAGAGGTGTTTCTAATGACTTCAATCCATCCTACTTTGGTTCTTGAGGGTCCACCTGACTCCATTTCCTAGTCGCTTCCACCAAACCCTCATTTAGGCCTAAAAGGCTACTAGCCCTAGGAGCCCCAATTAGGCCTCCTCCGAGAAATTAGGGTTGTTTCCAAATCTTTCCAAAGAACACGCCAATATTTTCTTGGGATTCTTGGTTCATATGCACACCTCTCAAAGATTTTTAGGGTCTTAGGTCTTAGCTTTCCGTACAAGGCTTAAACCACAATTTGGCAAAATTAGGCCTTTACAAACCCTTCCCTGTCTTCACTGCAAACTGTTAGGTATTCCTCACACCAGATGGATTGATGGAGCTTCCTCCTCCATGCTATGTCTTGGCAAGGCACTTGCCTGCCCTCTCCACACTGTGACTTGTCAGGAAATGGACACCCCTGCAAATCAAGTGCTCTGCACTAAGGTCTTCCCTAGCCGGACTCTTCCTGGCTCGCCTAGGGAAAGACTTCCATAGTAGCTCCTATGTTTTCAAAGGCCCTAAACCCTACCATATGTACATACATGGAGTCTAGTCACTGTCCCAAAGGGCCGTACAATTTGTACGGTGGGAAAGTGAACTAACACTCCATTTTCACAAAACTGCCTGGTTCAGGTCAGCAACAGTATGAAAACCAAACTAAATACAAACAATGCTTGAAATTGAATAAAGAAACTAACTAATGTCACACAATGCTTGAAGAACTGCTACACTACATCCTACACAAGTTACAGTGCCATGATTAATCCATCAAAACAACACTTCAATGCAAAAATCAGAAAACTCACTCTCAAACACAATTGCTTTCCTTGAATTCACAAAACTTCAAAACATAACAAATGCTTCCAACCCCACTCCTATGCTGAGGCATCCCATAAATAGGGTCTCCAATTCAGTTATCCTCTTCTTGGTCACTTGTATCTCCAATTGAGCAACATGTTCAAACACTTTGCAAGAATCCTAAAAATCCAAGACCTCATTTTTAAGCTAAAACCTAATGACACCTATTCTATGGTCCACATGACCTTCATCAGATGATCAACACCCAATCAAAAATGCCACTAAGGCACAACCAAAAAATGAACAAGAATAGATGATAGGTTGGCCTAAACAAATTGCCAAAACATGAACTTCTAGACAATCTATGGTAACCTATGGGTGCTCCTGCACCAAGGATATTAACAACATAGTTATGTTAAATAGCTTTAGAAACTTCCAACTAAATACAATTGAAAGGTATAAAATGTCAGACTCTACAACCTTTGCTACCTCCTAGTCTATGCCAAATGGGATCTTTGGGACAAGGTGTGGACATCAATCAAAGAATAAAGCATAGAAACAATTTGTTAGAAGTAGTTGCAATTTCTTGGTAGATATGTATGAAAAATGTAGTAACACCTCTTAGAACCATGCTTTTCCTACCATTTTCTCTCTTCTTTTTAATAGTTGAAGTTAAACTAATGATACCACAAAGATAAACAAGTATTGTGTATTAATCAACCATTAATCAAAAACCTTTTAAAAAAGCTCAACTAGCTCGTCTCTATCTTCCTTTTCCCTTGCTCATTTACACAATCTACCCATTTCCACTTCATGCTTTTGCTCAACATTCTTCCCTATCTCTAAAGTCACTTGCTCCCTTGCTCCAACAATCTCTACTTCATTTTCTCCCTCATACTCCTCCCCATCTACTTGAACTTCCCCGAGGATTTCCATGATCTTCTGCCTCCCCTTCCTTATCAGCTACATCCTAATTCCCCATTTTGCTTTCCTCCCTATTATAATTTTTCCCTTATGTGGTTTTCTTTCTTATACATTTGACATTTGAGTGGCCTTTGAACTGACACTTAGCACATATGATTAATTGATCCACCCTCTCTAACCTTGAACACAATATTTCATCTCCATATAAATTTATTATAATAAATAGCAATCTAACTTACTGTTACCATGGAAATGGAGTTAATTATTACAATCAAATATAAACATATGATAATAATGATGCTTTCAAATTTTATTAAAAAAAATAAAATTATATTGAAAAAAGCACCAAAAAAATAAATTACACTAGAAGTTCAACATCACAATTGTTGCAAAACAATAGTAAAATACAAACAACAACAAGGCTATTACAAAAGAGCAACAACAACAACAATGTTGCCACAACAAACATGTCCAATCAGATTTACAAAGGAAAATTCACAATGCTTAACCAACAAACTATAAATACATATGTGGAATAATATCATAAGCATAATATCTCTCATTTTTAGTGTTGATCATGCTTCTCCATCTAAGCTTGAGTACACTTCTGGATTTCTCCAAGTCACAAATGTAATCTCGAAGGCTAGTCCCTAAACTTGTGTATACAACTACATGATGAACATAGAAAAAGTGAAACCTGTTCAAGAAGATACCACATTCAAATCTCCATTAGCCTCTGTCATAGTGTACAACTATAAGAGGAGGGTGTGTAAGGTGTCCTCAGTGTAAGAGTTGTTGATGAACTCAAGCACCCAGGATCACCTGCAAAATTGAGATTAACCTTCTACACGAGAGCAAAAAGAGGATGAAATGCTAGAATATGGTGCAATAATAGAATGATGATATTATCACACTCAAAATGATACAATATGCATCAACACTCCCTTGAACTAACTGAGTTGATATGAGCTCATCTGGACTAGATAGGAGGGAGAGATGAGTGCTGAATATATAGCATAATATGAGCATATAATTTCAAGATGGGTAATAACTCCCAAATAACCAAATTAGGCGGGTGTTATGCCTACTTGGAAAATGCCAAATAGGTGGCATAACCTACTCAGAAGGAGACAAGAGAGTGGTTTTGTGAGGTGACATAAAAGGCCAAAAAAGGGTGTGAGACTCAACCACCCAAGTGTGGGTGAGAGTGACACATGTAATCGAAGGATTACATCACGTGTTCTCACATGAACCACGTCTCATATAACCTAAGTATGTTTAATAATGTGTAGGAAAAATAAATACTAAAAAAACTACACTAACACCCTTGTTAAGCATAGCTTAGGTGGGTGAAAAGACACAAGGATGGGTCCCAACTACTAGGCCATGTTAGGTACCCATGTACAAAATAATCTCTCATAACCGGAGAAAAGGAGAAAACCCAGTGGGACAAAACTCCTCCCCAAAAGAGAGAAAATAAAACAAGTTTCCCAACACAAGAAATAATCCCATGCAAGGAAGAAGTCCCCTCCAAAATAGAAAAGATAAGAAAGACTATGTAGCCTTCCCTCAAGTAGTCAACTGTACCGATGGTTGATGCTCGAAATTGGATGTAGAAGATGGTCCATGATCGTCGAACAATGTTCCTCCCCTTAGGAAGAAACAAAACCAAAGGTGCATGAAGAATGTCTTCCCATTCCTAAAAGTTATATAAGGGAAGAAAGCTCAAAATGTAAGAAGCCTCTTAAAACTGCTCATCTATCTCCATGTTGATGTCGAAAGTTGCCACCATCAAATCAGGCATTCTAGGCCACATTGATGAAGATGACAATCCAGAACCTAGTAGAGATGTATTTAGAACAAGATCCAAAGACTCTAATATCTCCTCTAAAGACAAAGATGCCTCCCCTGAATGTTGCTCAAAAGTATCCACAATCATGTCAAACTGTGATGAATGATCATGTGGAGAATGAACAAGAGGATCCAAAGGTTCCTCCACAATAACTGAAGAAGAGTCAACTTCATCAAAGAGAATATGGATTTCATGAATAGTGTCTCCCAAGTCTGAAATATGAGACTCCATAAACAAACTTGCAATGTCTGTCAAGTAGTCATCCAAAGTAGCTATATCTGGAAGACGATGTGTATCCTATTGCACTAAATCACAAGAAGCCATGAATGTAGCAATGAAAGTATCCTCATAAGCAACAGTAGATGGAGAAGGAATGCAAGGCTCAAGAACTGGATCACATATGAGAATACCCAAGTTCAATTAGCCAAAGTTCTCAAAATCAAAGCTCACACTAGGAGTGTGATCAACAACCAAAGGATCAGAACCATCATTGGGTGCAAAGTATAAAGAGGTGTATAACCAAGATGCATGATCAACTATCCCAGTAGCAATTATCTCTCTACTCTCCAAGTGTCTGATGATAATTGAATCAGGTGTGAATTCCACAGTCTTCCCTATTCCACCATGAGTGATCTGATAGATGGAAAGAAGATTGTTTGAAAGATGAGGTACACACAAAACATCATTGAAGGTTCCATCCCTAATATCAACAAATCCTTTCCCAGTTACATCCATGTATGTATTGTTTCCCATTAGAATATGTGGCATAACAAAAGACTCAAAAGAAGAGAACATAGACTGTGTAGAAGCCATATGATGAGAAACTCCAGAATCTAGGAGCCATCTCCCTAATCCAAGACCTGTAGAAGCACAAAGATCTTTATCTTTTGATTTAGTTTCCCTAGTAGTATGGCCTTTTTCCTTATCAAAATTTGATTGTTTTGAATTTTTGGAATTAGAAGAAGCTGAATCAACAATTCAAGAAGACAAACTAATGTTGTTCTTCTCAAGAAGATGCTTTAGTTCATCAATATCCTTCTTATAACAAGAATGTTCTTCATGTCCACTCCTCTTGCAATATGCACAAGTGGGCTTCTCCTTCTTAGATGAATCCTCTTTTGAAGAGAATTTAGAGTCTACTCTAGAAGTAGATGAAGAATGATCTAAATCTTTGTTTCTATCTCCTTGGTTCTTTTGTTTCTTGTTTTGCTTATTAGTACCTTGTTTTGTAGCCAAGGCACAAGACTTAGAAGATTTAATAATTCCCATTTGAATCAATTTATCTTGCTCCTTTGTGAGAATAGCTACAAACTCACTTAGAGAAGGCATAGTAAATCATTTTCCTAAGGCTATTTTCATAGCATGAAATGTAGAAACAAACACTACATAATGAGGACCAAATTTTGAAAGAATGCTTAAAATCAACAGTGAGTCATCCTTTTTAACTCCACACTGCTCTAACTATAATCTTATGGCATTCAACTTAGTAAAGAAATCGTAAATGGAGTCAAAATTACATGGGCTCAATCCTATGAGCTCGTTCTCGAATGAATGTGCTCTTAAATAATCCTATTTACCAAAGAGAGTATTCAAGGTATTCCACACTTCATTTGGTGATTTTGCAGACATAATATGAAAGCATAGATCAGGAGATACAACCATGCATAAGGTGTCAAAAACTTAATCACACTTTTTGAACCATTTAGGCTTTTCTTCATCTTTGGTAGGTTCGTTATCAATACCCATTATTATTCTATACAATTCTAACTTTCTTAAGTGAAGTTCCATTTCATTTTTCCACTCAAAGTAATTGTATGGTGTGAGTAGAGGAACTGCTTTATCCATTTTAGATTTTTGTTGCAGTGTGAGAGAAAAATGCAAGAAGAAACACAGAGAGACACACGCCTTTTTCACTTAATAAAGAATCCCCCTCAACAAAACATGATTTGGCACTTTATAAATTAGTGCATTTACAATGTTGGAGTTGTTTTCCAAAGTTTTACAAGTGTCCAAAATGGACCCAAATATTGAAAGTACAATACAATCTAAAAATAAAAAACCTCAGAATAGCACCATCATGTAGTTCTTAGAAAATATCAACTTTCAAAAAAAGAATCACCTCGATCCGAGGTTGTATACGAAAGTTACAACTGTTTGAATTTCCAAAAATGAGAATTGTCCTTTAGATTTGATGAGAAAATTGATTTTCTAGAAAATTTGGATCACTTGAGAAAAAAATGATTCCATTGCTGTGAAGCCTACGAAATTCTACTTCAAATAAAAAAAATTGTTCCTGAAAAGGCCTCCGTATGGCTGAGAACGGGCCTCCCAAAGTTGACCTTCCAAACTCAAATGCTCAATAGAGAGGGGGGCAAATTTTTTAATTGAGTGCTGACGTCACTGCTGATGTAGTGACGACATTAGCAAGTTAAAGCTTAAAATTAATGGCTAAATGACCATCACATGCTTGTGAAGTTAAAATTGACAGCCACTAGGCCGTCATCATTGCGGTGTGCTTGCCGCGGGAATATTATTCTTTAGATGAAATATGCTCATGTTTGCCAAGTTTAGTGATGTTGCAAAATTTGGAAAAAGTGATAAAATTTCCGCTAATTGTAGCGGGCTTGCTAAATTTTTGGTAGCATAGTGGTTGAGGCAGATACAAGTTGCAGTGTAGATGCTTATTTTTAAAACCTCCTTTTTTGGTTGAAATTTTGAATAATTAAAATTTTAAAATTGAAAAAATATAAAAAAATTAAGGGGTCGAACCTTCCCTGTCCAACAGACTGTGGGGTCCATAGCCCACACAGTTTTTAAGACCTGTGGCCTATTAATGGTTGTTGTGGCCGTACGTAGGGTGCAATTTTTTGTTTGTTTTTTTTTCAATTTTGATTTTTTTTGATTTTGATTTTTTTCAATTTTTATTTGATTTTTTGATTTGATTATTTTTCAAAAAAAATGAAAACAAAACTTTATACAAATATAAAGATTTTTTTTTTTGATAATATAAAAAAATTACCTAATGGATGACATATTAGGCAGAGAAATTTTCAAAGATTTTGGTCAAAGATTCTTGGAGCCCTCCAAAATAGGTCAAAATTTTTCAAGAGCCAAAATGTAGAGTGTTTTATATCAAAATTTGTCTGCAAAGCCTTCTGGACTTGATGGTGATGTTCATTTTCACTGAAAACACACCTGACAAAAGCTCAATGCTAATTTTCTCCCAAATTCGAGAAGGAGCTTACAGATCTGAACACTCTAATACCATGTAAGAGTTGTTGATGAACTCGAGCACCTAGGATCACCCGCAAAACTGAGATTAACCTTTTTCACAAGAGCAACAAGAGGATGAAATGCTGGAATATGGTGCAATAACAAAATGATGATATTGTCACACTCAAAATGATACAATATGCATCAACACTCCCTTGAATTGACCGTGCTGATATGAGTTCATCTGGACTAGATAGGAGGGAGAGGTGAGTGTTGAATATATAACATAATATGAGCATATAATTTCAAGAGGGGTAATAACTCCCAAATAACCAAATTAGGTGGGAGTTATGCCTACTTGGAAAATGCCAAATAGGTGGCATAACCTACTCAGAAGGAGACAAGAGAGTGGTTTTGTGAGGTGGCATAAAAGGCCAAAAGAGGGTGTGAGACTCAACCACCCAAGTGTGTGTGAGAGTGACACATGTAATCGATTGATTATGCCACGTGTCCTCACATGAACCATGTCTCATATAACCTAAGTATGCTTAATAATGTATAGGAAAAATAAATATTAAAAAACCTACACTAACACTTAGGAGCAATGGATGGCTGAACAGTTCGCAAGTTCATCATTTGAAGGGATAGACTATTACAAATCATTTGCGGCTCTATTTGGGGAGGGTAAACAGTGTTAGAAAACATAACAAGACACGAAAAATTTCCAAATGTGTTTTATAATCACTTGTGTACAGGTGTGGTATATGATGTCAAAGGAAGGAAAAGCACCCAAAAGAGTTGATTTCCAAGTCCATGTTAAGGGAAACAAAGCAAAGCATGCAAATAAATGAACAACAGGTACCATAATTTACAAACATGAGTGCAAGTCCAAAAGACATGTTTTACGAATTCCATTCTATTACAAAATGGACAGGTGGGATGATGGTACATAAATTTAAGGCGGTTACCAATAGACAGTTTCACATGAAGTTTCCAAGCAAAAACTAATTCAAAATCTTTATTAATCAACTTACATCAAAACTTATTAAAAATCTTTATTATTAAACTAAAAATTAATAGTACAAACCTAACAAAAAAATTGTAAATCTTAATTCAAAAATAAATAATAATAATAATAATTTTAAAATCTACAAAAATAATTTTAAAATTAGTAAACCCTCATTTATAATTTACCAAATGCTATAAACAAAAATTTGATGCTCACAACATAATTCTTTGAAAATGTTCTATTGATATATAAGTTTAACAAGGGAAATAAAATTCTCTATACAAACGCCAAACCACCTATCAAATGCTATGTCTTGAATGATGAATATTCCATGACAAGTTAACAAGAGTTGCTACAGAGAACGACATTCTAGAGAAATGCACCAAATTTAACAATTTCGTATTCTTAACATCTTTTGCTTTAAATAAAGTCAGGTGCACAACTTCTATGAAACCAAAATGACAAACGCTTTTATTGTTACCAAAATCAAAACTTTGAGAACACGTGAAGTAGTGTTTCACTTTATTGCCCACCAGGATTTACTATCCTCCTCTTTGACAGTGAAATTTTGGTCTTCGGGAAGTGCCTAGCAAGATTGTTTACAATTTGAAGAGCACCATCAAAACCATCAAGAGCACCATCGTTTACAATTTTGATTGCTTTCTGTGAGACGAGGATTGTCAGTGTGGGTCGATTACACTTAATCCATGATGAATTGAAGCATAATTAATCCAATTAAACCTACATCTACCAAACAAAAACAATCAAATTGAAAAGTTTAAACTAAGCATTTAATTGAAACTGAAAGTTACAAACTACAAAAATAGTTAAATTCCTACTCTAACCCATTTGAAACTTATCCTTTTTTGGAATTGGTGTCGTGTTGATGTGAAACAACGACTCTTTCCCAATCCCATGATTAGTGAGCCCGTTTCAGTCGATTCTATGGAAGAGAATCAATGAAACCATTGTGATAAATGGATGAAAACCTAGTTTATGCTAAATTAAACATGATGCAAGCTAAATTAACATGATTCTATGATAAAATTGATCTAATTATGCAATTGCTAAGCTAATCTAAGCTAATTCTAAGCTAAAAGATGAAAACCCTAATTTATATACAAACTAAGATGGATGCATGAAAGCCATTAATGGATTCTCTAAGCTATTAGGCAATTAGAAATAAACTAAAACAAGCTAAAAGTGAGTGAAAGATGAGTGTGGATGCAAGTGAATTAAGCATGTGTTTGCAATTGAAAGATGGATCCATTTGTCTCCAAATAGTGCTCTATTTATAGGAGAGCAAATGAGAAATGGAGGGTTGAGATAAAAAAGATCAATCAACGGTCAAAGATGAAAGGAAGAAGAGGCATGGATCATGGATTCTCATCAACGGATGAGAATGCATGATGGGATTTAATCAAGGGCTCACACTTGCTTCAAACAAACACACTTTTGACCTGCTCACACAAGTCAAAGGTGACTTGTTCAAAAGTTAAAGGTTAAAACTTGCATTAGAAGCTAAGTGAAAATACCCCTTTTTCAAATGATGGAGGAATAAGAATATTCTTTGGAATATTCATTTGAGTGAGGATAAAGGAATTTTGTAAATTAAAAGAACTTTAATTGTGCAAAAAAGGAGATAACGAATATTCCAAAGTAATATTCCCTTTTAGAGAAAAATTAGTTTAATTGCTAATTAAACAAGATTTAATCATTTAATTAGGGGATTTGGAGGAATAAAGTGATATTTATTAAATAATTTAATAAATGGGGGGGAGAGATGAAATGATATTTAATTAAATAACTTAGGGTTATTTAATTAAATAAGATGACTTAAGGAATTAAATTAAATATTTTGATTTATTTAATTTAATAGGCTAAAATGTTAGCACGAAGGGGGATGAATTAACTTGATATTGATGAATTAGGTTAATAGATGAAAATGATACAATTAATTAAATAGCTAGGCTAATTTAATCCATTAAGCAAAAAGAAGACAGGTTAAAGAAGAAATGATATTAGTTAATCTGTTTTCAGTGTATGATATTGTTTAGGACATTTTTTTGTGTCTACATTTTGTCCCTCTTTGAAGCGAGGTAGTTGTTGCTTCGGTTCAAAGAATAACACTCTTCGGATCAAAACTGCTGCTTAAATCAATTTTTTTTTTTTAAGATGCCCCAACGGAAGGATAAAACTAACTCCCTGCCCCCTCGAGAAATTAGGCAACATTTTTAAATTTTGGGTTGATTTCTCGATAAAGGTTAAAAGCTTCCCTAGGGGTCTAGAAAGGCTTGAGGATGCAAGAATGATGTAAGCAAGGTGGTGATGACTCTCTATCCAACTCAAATAGATTAGACCTTAACAAGGAATCAACTCTTACAACACTATTCACTTTTCTTTCCTCAAACACACAACTAGAGGCTTGTAGCCCTCACAAATTGACTTTGCACAATATGTTTTAGAGGACGTACATATGCCTTCTTAACACCCTCTAAGACTCACAACATAACCCAACATAACATACCAATAGTTACCATGAGGTTTCTTTGAAACAAATTTGAAAACCCTTAGACTGCCCCTATTTTATGCTACTCAATTAACCCTATTTTCCAAAGGAAGTACTTCCTAAACACCAAGTAACCACCCAAAATCAATTGATAATCACAAATTGTGTCTCAAAATGATAGAATCGATCACCATTTCATAGGTACAAGACTTCTATAATGCTGATCCAAGAAACCCTCCATTTCCATGCAAAAACACTAGGGTTTATTCAATCTCCTATCACCCGGGCTTTCCTGACACAACCAATGCATCCAACACCTTACTTATACCCTGTAAAAACTCACAAATCCATTACATAGATAATTCCTTCACTTTTTTTTTTCAAAACCCTACATTGACACCTTCATTTCACATGGAAGATCACTCAATTTTACCTTAGGGCATCATCCCAATTCTCACGACTTGCTTCCCTTCCTAAATCACATGATCACCTACTCTACCATGAGACAATTAATTCCACTAAGCAACAGGTCATGAGAATAGGTGGAATTATTAATACATCATTTAAACAACAATCAAACCCTCAATTCTATGTTAACAGGGCTGCTACAGTAAACTAATGAAATCTCCCACAAAACTGAATATTAGACTCTCAAAATTAAATCAAATGAAAGAAAATTCATGTATCTACAAAAAAAAAAGGATTCAGATAATTTAAAGCCTATACAGGTCCATACAGTATGAGAAAAGTCTAGAAAACACAAAAAAATTATAGGAAAAGCGTTGTATTATGATTGGAATTATTCAATACAACAATTAACAACCCATACTTGAGCCATGGAGAGGATTTTTATACATGATACATTCAAAACTAACCACTCAAATTTCTCTAATTGCTTTTCAAATTCTATGACCTTTCACATTCCCAAAAAGCTGCATTTTGACAATTTTTGCCTTGACAACATTTACATCTTTTTGTGCAACTTTTACTAACTTGAAACCTATAACTCAAAACCCATCCAATTACTTAGAAAATAGTCTTTTAGACCTTATTTAGAATAAATATACTATGTATAATTCCTCAATACCTTGATACCTAGTCTTAACCTGATGACCTCCATTTACATTCTTCTTTATGCTTGGGTGCACCTGTACCATATAACCCCACAAAAAAAGAACTCATGTTAGATGAGTTGGAGCTTGTACCATAATTTATCTTTGCTCCACATATTCTCTGGTATGAAAATATCCTTCCTTGAATCATACATAGTGATCTTGTAACTTTCCTTGCACTCTTAACATTGTTTGCACTTGAACAAGACTCCATCGTTGCTTTCAGTCTAGATTTTTGCCTTCTACCTGTTCCATGATCAAAACCAAACATTGTTTTTTTCCTTCTGATCTACAAACAATATCTCACCAATAGTTCCTTGGAATGTCTTTCCTTTTATCACTTCTTGATGCTTATATCCATCCTTATCTCTTTGAATACCCTGTCCTCTAATCACTATCATGAGTCCCATTGTTTTACCAGTATCATGAACTACTGTACTGTCAGATCTACTCCCCACTGTACCTGCAAATTCCATACACTTTACAACCTTACCTTCAACCAAAGGGGACACCATTGTACCAACTAAGATATTCTCACTCCAATTTACTATCAACCCATCCTTTATTTATGTATCAACCTTTACACCTATTGTCAGAGCATTCCCATACCTTAAATTGACTATAGTATCCAACTTTTTATCTTCCTTCATAACCCCTACAAGTTCTTTCTTTCCACACATGATTATCTTAGCCTTACCCTTATCTTCTTCCACCAAAGGAGTCAAAACAAATTTACATCCATCCTTCTCTATAGTCTATCTGTTCTCTCTTCCATCATACTGAACTATAGATTTTTGGCACCATGCACTTCTCTAGCTCTTCTAGGGTTTTTCACCTAAAAGGAGAGAGTAGGGCCAAAAATGCTAAGGGGTTCATTCAAATTATGTTATGTGTGCTATTGAATGAGCTAAATGAAATGAACTAAATGAAATTAAGTGATCTAAATGACTGATTATGAATGCAAAACTAAGAAACAAGTGATGTTTGGAAACACATTATGTAATGTAACAATGAATTAGAAATGGATGCAAAACTTAACAGAAATGAATGAAAATTGAAGTGTGCACCTGAAAGATTGAAGGAGACTAGATATTGCTTCTGAAACACTGCTGATGCCAAATTTCAGGCCTAGAGGGACTCATTCGCCATTATGGGCGAATCAATACCAGTTCTAGTAAATTGAGCTAGAACCCGTTTCTGACAAAAGGGTACCCAAAAATGCATAAAGCTCAAAATTGACTTTGGAGTGGGACTCATTTTCCACCCATGGTGAATGAGTCTACTTTTGAATTTCTGGATTTTCAAAGGTGGATTCCAAAGCTTCCGATCTAGACTTTGACTTCCTACAGGTGCCTAGTTCTGAAACTTTGATTTATAGGCATGAAAATGAGATTTTGTTGATACTTTGACTTGTTGAATGAAGAGAAGAATTGTGCAATCTTGCAACTTGATCTTCAATGATTTACAAGATTCCAAGGGACCTAAATTTGTAAACACACAAGGAGAGAAGAATAAATGGTGAATGCTAGGGCATGGGGTTGCCTTGGTCAAAACCCATTTAGGTAATTAAACCAAAATGATGAAAGAATAGAATGAAACATGCAATAATGGAATATATTACCTTTCCATGATGTTGATCTTGGATTTCTACAGTAATGGAGGAAGATTCATCCCTTGAATGTCTTTAAGAGCTTTCTTAATGTCTTGCAATGATAAAACCCTATGTTGCTTGACTTGAGATGAAAGATTGGTGGATAAATAATGAAGAATAGATGTGAATTCAGTTAATGGATGTAAAAATGAGTTTAGAGAGGTTCTTTAATAGGAAATTCACCTATTTTACCCGTTAATACCTCATCACAGGCTGACATGAAGCAATATTAAACTCAAATTTCACTTTTTTCCTTCTCAAAGGTCAAAATTGAGCCAAATGGGACTCATTCACCACACATGGTGAATGGGTCCCATCTAGATGGGACTGATTCACCATGCATGGTGAATGGGTCCCATAGGGGCCAATTTGACAACTCAGATGCCAATAGATAAGGAAATAAGGTCTAAAATGCAACCTTGTCAGGTATTTGATCAATTTGAGCCTCAAGATGCACAATATGGGTTAATATAGGACTATTAGTGATGATGTGAATGTAAAATAGGGCTTGGGACACAAAAATCAATGTGAAAGTGTGATTAAATATACTTTACAACACTAAAATGAGGTCCACATAGCCTAGGAAGGCACAAGAACCAATGTGAATGTGCAAGACACATTAAAAAACTAGTTTAACATTAAGTTTAATTCAAAAACCTTCTAGATTGATGTGAGGATGTATTTAAATACATTTTATAATGTTGAATTAGGGGAAAATAGGTTCATTAATTCTAGAAAAGCGTGAAAGTATCTTACAACACTTTACAACACCTTTACAAGACATCAATAAAAGCATGTTATTCAATTTGCAAGGGTCCAAGACCTAGTGTTGATGAATGAAATGCCTCACAACACCTGGATCAAGGCCTCATTAAGTACAATTTATCATGAATTAATCCCATGTCAAGAAAAGCGTCCTTTTTTATATAGTGCACATACATTGCACGCCTGTCATATTGTCAGGGCCTACCTAGGAGTAAGTGGCAACAATCCATGGGAAAAATATCAAACAGTACCTTATCTTTATAACATCTAATTTGAAATTCTACAATATCTTGTTCATTGACCAAAAGAGACTGCCCATCACTCAACCAAGACACCTTATAAGGTAACTCATGAGGAGCTTTTTGCAAATTCAGTTTACTCACCATCTCACTTGACACCATATTTTTAGTAGATCCTGAATCAATAATAATTTTGCATACCTTATTCTTGCACTTACATGTGGTTTTGAAGAGGTTCTTTCTTTGCAATGGATCCATCTCCTTTGCTACCTTCAATATGGTCTTCCTCATCATCAACATTTCACCTGTCTTAGGAGTAGCATGTAAACTTGCAAAATGGTTACTCTCACACTCCTCTTGTACTAATTTTTCCCTCCTTTTAGTCCTCTTTTCTCCACTTGATGAACTACCAAAATTTTCAAGGAATTTCCAAGAAGGGTGACCAAATTCATTACAGTTATAGCATCTCCCTACAAAAAAATTTGAATTTATGCCACCACTAAATCTACCTCTACCCCTAAATCCTCCTCTTACATCAACACCTTGATCCTTACCTTTATTGGCTTCTTCTTGTTCCTCAAATGGATGCCTTGATGTAGGGATTGATCTTCTCCCTCTTGTGCTAGTACCTCTTCCTCTAACAAATTTCTCTTTCCTTCTTTTGATCTTTTCCTCCACCCCGATTTCCAATTGAAAACATTCTTCCACAGTCTTTGGGTTAGCAACAACTAATTCATCTTGAATATTCAATCTAAGGTCACCTAGATATCTAGCCACTTTTTCAACTTCATCTTCATCCCTTCTTGACCTTATACTTAATTTGTAAAATTCATCTGTATAGGCCTGAACATCTAGATCCTTTTGCTTCAATCCTTGCAATCTTTTATAAATTGAACTTCATAATCCTTTGGAAGAAACTTACCTTTGAGTTTTTGTACCATCTTGTCCCAAGAAACTATTCTTGACTTACCTTATTTTCTCCTTTCTTCTTGCTCATAGTCCCACCATAGAAGAGCATGACCTTTGAGTTTTGTTTTTGCCACCTTCACCTTCTGCTCATATAAAATGTCTTCACTTTCAAAGTGGTTGTCCATAACTGCAATACAATCAAGAAAATATTCTTCATTTAAATTTCCACCATACATAGGAAGATCAACCTTTACCTTCATTGAATCACCTTTAACTTCCTTGAGCAAATTTTCCATCCTCTGATCTTCAAGATCTATCTCCTCATCCACATTTTCATATTCTTCATCTTCCTCCTGTGTTTCACTCTCTTCATTCTCATCTCTTCTTTTCTTTGTCTCCAAGGTAGCAAGCCTTGCCAACATAGTATTGTGTGACTCCAGAAGCTTAGCATGCTTCTCTTTTCTTTTCTTCTGTAGCAGCACCAACACCCTTCAGAGGCATCTTTCCAAACTTGTTTTTTCACCTTCCAATCACCTTTCTTCAAACCTACAAAATTAAACCACAAGAGACCTTGTCCCTAAGCTTTGATACCACTTGATGTAAGAAATGTGGTGATGACTCTCTATCCAACTCAAATGGATTAGACCTTAACAAGGAATCAACTCTTACAACACTATTCACTTTCCTTTCCTCAAACACACAACTAGAGGCTTGTAGCCCTCACAAATTGACTTTGCACAATATCTTTTAGAGAATGTAGTAAAAATTCCTTTTTAAAATCCTCTGAGACTCACAACATAACCCAACACAACATTCCAACATTTACCATGAGGTTTCTTTGAAACAAATTTGAAAACCCTTAGACTGCCCCTGTTTTAGGCTACTTAGTTAGCCCTATTTTCCAAAGGAGGTACTTCCTAAACACACAGTAACCACCAAAACTCAATTGAAATTCATAAATTGTGTCTCAAAACAATAGAATCCATCACCATTTCACAGGTACAAGACTTCTAGAACGCTGATCTAAGAAACCCTCCATTTCCATGCAAAAACACTAGGGTTTATTCATTCTCCTATCACCTGGGATTTCCTAACACAACCAATGCATCCAAAACCTTACATATACCCTAAAAAAACTCACAAATCCATTACATAGACAATTCCTTCATTATTTTTTCAAAACCCTACAATGACACCTTCATTTCACATGGAAGATCACTCAATTTTACCCTAGGGCATCATCCCAATTCTCACGAATTGCTTCCCTTTCTTACTAAATCACATGATCACCTACTCTACCATGATAAAATTAATTCCACTAAGCAATAGGTCATGATAGTAGGTGGAATGACTAATACATCATTTAAACAACAATCAAACCCTTAATTTTGTGTTAACAGGGCTGCTACAGTAAACTAATGAAATCTCCCACAAAACTGAATATTAGACTCTCAAAATTGAATCAAATGAAAGAAAATTCATGTATCTACAAAAAAAATGATTCAGATCATTTGAATCCTATACGGATCCGTACAGTATGAGAAAAGTCTAGAAAACATATAAAAATTACAGAAAAAGCGTTGTATTATGATTGGAATTCTTCAATACAACAATTAACAACCCATACTCGAGCCATGGAGAGGATTTTTATACATAATCCATTCAAAAATAACCACTCAAATGTCTCTAACTTCTTTTCAAATTCTATTACCTTTCACATTCCCAAAAAGTTGCATTTTGACAATTTTTGCCTTGACAACATTTACATCTTTTTGTGTAACTTTTACTAACTTGACACCTATAACTCAAAACCCATCCAATTACTTAGAAAATGGTCTTTTTAGACCTTATTTAGCATAAATATACTATGTATAATGCCTCCATACCTTAATACCTAGACTTAACCTGATGACCTCCATTTACATTCTTCTTTATGCTTGGGTGCACCTACACCAAAGAATTATGCCAAAAATGCAAAAAAATGATGTTGAATAAGGTTCAAATTGGAGAAATTGGTGATAATGATGATAAAACCTAGCTTGAAGGTGAAATTAGGGGAAAAAATCCTAATTTTCTAGCATTAATAAGCCGAAAAGGGTCACTTTCAATTCATTTGTGCATTCACACTTTAGAGATTCTTGCTATTTTGAGCTTTGACTCTCTGAAAAAATTGCGCAATGAGAGCTTCCTAGGAATATCTCCAACCAAGTTTGAGAGAATCAACGAATTCTAAGCGCAGGACCACCGGTATGTAACTCCAAACTTGATTTGAAATTTGACTTTTTGATATATTTATTACGCTTCAAAATTTAAACTTTGGTGGCATCGCTATATAGCGACATCCAAATTGCAATGGGTGATGCTGAAATGAATTATAGCGACACATATGTTTATGGCGACGTTTTCTACAATCTTTTATTAGGGTTTCCAATTTTAAATTGTGAGGCAAGCTTATTTAGTGATGCTTTTACCGATTTAGAAATTAGGGTTAGGGTTTTCCAAAGATTAAATCGTGACGCTAGTGTATTTGGTGACACATGTGATTTGCAATTTAAGATGATATCAGGCGTTGCAATTTGAAATTTGAATATAGCGATGTTATTGTGATTTTTGAGCTATAAATTTCAAATTGAGTCAAATTTCCTTGATTTCCTGACATCATGTGTTTTGTGGATGTAGGAGGTCATTCCATCACTCATTTCACGTGAGAACGAACCCACTATGTTGGAGAGATTAGGCAATATGTCAGAGTTATGCCAGGATCACCTGGGAGAGATCGGTCTTTGGTATGTTGTGTATGCACCTGTTATCTGAACACATTTAGCCATGATGAATGCTCCGTGCGAGAGATGGCATGGTGAGACCTCATCGTTTTTCCTTTCGACGAGCGAGGCAAAGGTGACCTTGGAGGATGTATGGTGTATTTTATGTTTTTCGATACATGGCGATCGTGTGATCTATGATGTTGATGTTGGGCTTGATTCTTTCCATGAGGTGATGGAGATGGAGGATATTGTTTTAGTTACATGACAGATTGACCTCGAGTCATATATAGGTCGTGTCAACTTTTAGGTTGATCATTGTAGCCATTATTTTAGGTTTGGTCACTCCGGATAGATGTAACAAAGGATTTAGCCTAGGATGGGGCTTGGAGTGGCACCAGATGATCCACAGGAGGACATTTTTTGCATGGGCCCATGTTGTTGGCCTCATTGTATCATGACATGCATGATTTCATTTACTGTGATGGGAGAGCCATTGGTGCAGGGGTTACTTTGCTTCACATTTTGGCATGGGAGCCTATTATCATGCTTTGACCTATTGTTCAAATGGCAGACGTCAAGCTAGATGATCCTATGATTTGGCAGTACAGAGGTACTATTAAACTAAGGCACACCAGATAGATTGGGCTCCCGTATTAATGATGGGTCATTGCTAATATGACAATTTTCTATTGGTGCTCATGGCTACAAATGCCACCATGGTTTGATGATGTGAAAAAGTTATACTTTGCCAAGCATACTTGATACATGTAGGGTTGCAAGCACACCATTATTGAGCGATATTTACCAGATAGGGTGGCTCGACAATTTGGAGAGGTCCAAGACAAACTAGATGATGGTTATAGGGCCATTTTTGCTAGGTTGGAATGAGAGGTTCCCACATGCGTGTTGGAAAAATAAGGACAAACAATTGAGAGGGGGGGTGAATTAGTTGTCACATAATATTTAAAATTTTCAAACTTAACTTAACTTGATCTTAGATCTGATGAATGAACAATAAACCACAAACAATCAACACATCAGAAACATAGAGAACACCAAGATTTTTTACGTGGAAACCTTGTTAGGGGAAAAACCACAGTGGACGTCAGTCCACAATAATATACCTTGTTAAAATTTTGAGAAGTTTAAATATTCATCAGAAACACTCCTTCACAATTTAAATACAAAAACAAAAATACACTACGTAGAGGTCATTGCTCAAATACAAGAGGGATCACTGCCCAAAGAAGACACACTATTAGTTTCGGTTAAGCACAAAAACACTCCTTCACACTTTGCTAAAACTTCTTCACACTTTTCTTTGCAATCGAATGATTAGATCACTATTCACACACTTGCTCTTTCTCTAGTGCTTCTTTGCTACATAAATTCATACAAACAACAACTCTTATATATCTGCAACATGGAATTACATCAACAACTTCGTCAGCCAAAATAAAATATAAAACATATACACAATGTCGGCCCAAATTTACAAGTAAATTTTCAATGCGAATCAAACACTGTTGGACATAACATAATGAAGAATTAAAACAATATCCTCGAGTGTTCCAAACATTCAAATTTTAATCTCCAAGGATCCACATGTTACAACCACCATGCTCACGAAGAACATAAAACCGAACTTACGAGAAAATCAATGGACACGAGCACGCCATCAACTAACATGAAACAAAGATAGAGATGATATAGAAACATCCACAAGAGTCATGAATCATCGAGAAGCATCCACAAAAACTAAAATTACTAGAATCACATCAACCTCAATTAGGAACACTAACTGAAGCCACAAAACTATCGAACACAATTGTTCATAGCATGATTAAATCTTCACGCAGACCTCTGAAACTTCGGTGGATAAACTAGATACACTCAGAATAAACCCTTTAGTCCACAACAACTGATCTTCAATGTACGAGCAAGACACCTTCATGACCTTCACTGTTCCAATAAACCTACAACTCTTTCTTTAACATTTTTCTCAATATCCTCGACATATACAGCCTACAATAGGGTGTTGTCATAATAGTGGTTTACAATTCCGAGAGGAACAAATTTTAGCTGAAATCACATATTTTTAGAAAATATAATGATTTAAGCCTTAAAAAGTTCCATTTTAAGGATTCCAATTGAAGAGGGTTTGATCAAATCACCTTAGATCAAACCCCCTTGGATAGAACCTCGTAGTTTTAAACCATACCTATAAATGCGTCTCCTTTACACCTATCAAAATGCTGATAAAAAATCACTTTTCATTTAGATTTTGGGGGATCAAATGAATTCATTTAAAATTTATTTCAAATGATTATGGTATTCCTCAAACAAGCTATCTAATGAATGTAATTTTAATATGTTTTGGTTTTGTTATGTATTTGTTTTTTAAGTTTTATTAAACATAGGTTTTTCATCGAAAATGAATTTCTTTGTTCTTCACATGTGGAAAAATAGAAGATTATCAAAAAAATTTGGAAAAATATGAGGCACCAGGATATTGAAGTCCTTGATCCAACAAAAAAAAATAAAATAAAATTTTGACATATACAAAAAGTTACGCGTTATACTGATGCATTGTGTATGAATTGTAATTTGTTTGCCTTGAAACTTGATTAAGGAAAAATATTCAATAAAAACTATCTAACCAAGTGGAAGCACTGCTATATATTAAAGTTAAAATCTAAATTTGAAAGAATTAGAATTTTATCCTTCATGGAAAAAAGTTATGTGTTATATGCAAGTGCCACTTTTTAAAAAATGTTGATTTAGAAAAAATCTATTTTCGTAGGAGATGGAAAAGAAGTGCAATTTGATTCAAAAGTTTTGAAAAATATTTTTAGAATCTATAGACAAATTTGATGAGACTCTAGTTTACTATCTTAAAATTCCTCACGAGTTTAGCCACTATAGGTGCCCGAATGTGAAGATTTAGTTAAAATAATAATTCGATCCGGTTTAAAAATTGTAAACCACTATTATGGGATCACCCAATACATCAATGCTAATAGTGTTGACATCAATGAAAACCACATATCAGCAACACAACCACAACATCCAACAATCTCCCCCTTTGGCATTGACAAAAACACATGATGTGAAAAACACCATCAACACAACTCTCAATCAACACTTACTCCCCCTTAGATTCTGACTCTTCTCCTCATGCTATTTTCACATTGCTCTTCTCCCCCTTTGACATCAATGGAAAAGATAAGCATTATCTTTCCACATACAAGCTCTGAACTACATATTTGAACATCTGACTACTCCTGCTAAGTAGCAGCCACAAAAACATCAATCTGGATCAAAATATAGATATGAAACACATGGACTGATGCAAGTAAATGCATCTATAGTTCTTATCAGGAGGGGTAATCACCCCTAGCATCCCTTTGAGATACTCAAAAGTATCCTTTGGCAACAGCTTGGTGAAAATGTCTATAATCTATTCTTTGGTAGGCACATACTCAAGTCTGACTTCTTTCTCACTCACTTTCTCCCTCAGGAAGTTAAACTTGATTGATATATGTTTGGTCTTAGAATGTAGCATCAAATTCTTTGATATGTTTATTGTACTTGAGTTGTCACAGTATATGACAATAGGCTCATCATATACTACTTTGATATCTTTTGACATCTGTTTCATCCACAACACTTTAGTACAATTATTTTCAACAATAATATACTTTACCTCAGCAGTAGATAGGGATATGGAATTCTGCTTTTTACTCAACCAAGACACCAACTTCTTCCCTAGGAAGAAGGCACCACCACTAGTGCTTTTCCTGTCATCTACATCTCCTGCCCAATCCGCATCAGTATAGGAACTCAAGGTAAGATCATCATCTATAGGATACCAAAGCCCAAAATCAACTATTCCTTTCAGGAATATGAAAATTCTCTTTACAACAGTCATGAGAGATTCTTTCAGATCAGCTTGATATCTAGCAACCATACACACAACATTCATGATGTTTGTTCTGGTATGAGTTAAGTAGAGAAATCCGCCAATCATTGACCTGTATCTTGCTTGATTTTCCTTAGGACAATCATCTTTTTGTGTTAACTTGCATCCGATTACCATGGGTGTACCAACAGGCTTTGAGTCTTCCATGCCAAACTTCTTCAACAACTCTCTCACATATTTGGACTGAGATATGAAAATCCCATTATCTAACTAAGTGACTTGTAATCCCAGAAATAACTTCATCTCTCCAATCATACTCATTTCAAATTCACTTTTCATTTCTCATCAAAAAACTTCATACATAGATCATCATCACCTCCAAAAATAATGTCATCAACAAAGACTTCAATAATCAACTCTTTATCATGATCCAACTTAAAATACAAGTTGCTATCAATAGTACCTTTATTGAATCGAAGATTTATTAAGTATTTATCTAGTCTAGCATACTAGGCTTTGGGGGCTTGCTTGAGTCCATACATAGCTTTCTTCAATTGGAAAACCATGTCTTCCTTATCAGTCAGTTGAAATCCATCTGGCTATTCAACATATACCTCTTCTTCTAACTCACCATTCAAAAAGGCTGACTTCACCTCCATTTGATAGACTTTGTAGTTCTTATATGCGGCATAAGTAGGAAATAATCTTACAGCTTCAATTCTGGCAATAGGGGAAAAGGTTTCTTCAAAATCAATACCTTCCATTTGTGAATACCCTTTACATACCTGTCTTGCTTTATTATGAACTACTTCACCTTGTTCATTTAGCTTATTCTGAAAGACCCATTTAGTACCAATCACATTTTTATCTTTAGGTTTAGGAACGAGAATCCATGTATCATTCTTTTCAATCTGCATCAGTTCTTCCTTCATAGCTTCCATCCAGTGTTCATCATTACAAGCTTCATTGACATTGTTAGGCTCAGTCTTGGAAATCAGACAATACTCTTCTACAATCCTTCTTCTAGTCTGCACACCTTTATTCTTATCTCCTATAATTTGATCTTTAGAATGATTTAGCTTTACATACCTCCAAATTTTAGGATTCTCTCGCACTTCTGGTTATTTTGTTCTTTCTTCTGCACTTCCACTTGTCTCTCCTTGAATTTCTTGATTTACCAAAAAAATTTGAACTTGATTTTGTTTCTGAGCATTCTTCCTTTTTTCTATACTATCTTGCTAGTCATTTGAATCATATCCACAATATCATGGCAGTTTGGATAGGTCTAGGACATACCAGATGATGGTTATAGGACCATTTTTGCTAGGTCGACACGAGAGGTTCCCACATGGGGACCGGCCATTCCAGCTCCTAAGGTAGTCAAGAGCTTTAAATAGTTAGCGACTTAGACTTAGGCCTATGATCAGGGTTAGGCTATAGCACAGACTATGCCTGCATATGATGCCTGGTTCATACCTCCACGACGGTTGATAGATCTAGTGGGTGCTCCTTCGCGAGGGAGACCCAAAGGTAGGGGGTGAGAGGTAGAGGACAGGGTGCCCATGATGGCAAGGATGGTCAGGTTCTAGGGGCTCTGTTGATCAGACAACAACCTCCAATTGTACAATAGGAAACAATACTGCCACCACCACCATATGTTAGGGATGCAAAGATACAACAACAACTATAGGTGCAGACTTTGATTGGTGAGCAGGATTAGGCCCACCAACAAATTTTGGGTATTATTGCTGAGTGGGTTTAGGCATGAAAACATGTGGTTTCCATCACGACTGAGAGAGATTAGGCTTTACAACGGGTACAGGCTGTGACAGTAGAGAGAGACCAGGAGGTTTTCCGATGCTAGCAGATAGAGGCTATAATGGTGGCCACTCATGGTAGGATAGTTTTAGCGAGGTTGTACATAGAGGATATTATAGATGCCATGTATTATAAGAAACATTACCACCGAGATGTACCACAGGCACTTGATAGCCTATTTTTCATAGCAGAATGATGCATGACCAAGAGCAAAGGATCAACCTGAGAGGCAGGCCGAAGAGGGTAGCAGCTATCAGGGCTAGCTTTTTTATGTATATACAATTTTTTATTTTGTTGCTCCATTCTTTACCACAAATATAAATTCATGGGATCCTTTTTGATAGCCTCGTGGATGTTGTACTTATGATCGTTATACAAACACTGATCCAGATTTTTGTACCATGAAATTCATTTTTGCTATATATATAATACAAATATGGATTCCATATGATGTGATGTGTTCACTTTATTTTGTGTTTATGGATGATGTATGATATGAGATGCTTATAGTCGATCATGTATGGATGTGCTTTGTTTATGCCTATGCAATATGCGATGATTATGATATGATATGGATGCAATGTTATATTCTTTTTCAGTATCTTTTCACGATATGTTATGGATGGATTTTTATGATATGCAGATGTTATGGATGCAAATGATGTGGATGCATTTCTTTTTGTATATTTTCTATGCAAATTTATGATGACGATGTATGCATGTGGATGTATGGATGCAAATGCTTATGATATGGAACAATTTAGGATGCTTAGAATAACAAATCTATATTATTCATCACAACTCAAATGAGAATGCAAAATGTATGATGTGATATGCAATGATTGTGCTGATGGATGTTTTGTGATTATGAGATGCTTGTATGCTGATGGTTAGTGGATGCAGGGTGGATGCATTGATGATGTTTTTGTTGACTGCAATGATACCAAGTTAGCGTGGAAAGAAGATAGATGAATAAAGAATGAATGACCGTTGATGATGATTGCTTCAAAAGATCCAACAAGTCTATGATCCATCAAGACATTATTAGAGATGGTGACGAGACATGAAAAATGAGGATGAAATGTAAGATGATGAGATACTCACACTTCGGGATTGGGATTTTATGTCATTCCTTATTGTTTGATATAAGATATAGACACGATGCATCAAGGTATTGATAACCAAGATGGCATAGTATCTAGTGTAATGGACTTTGACTTGATAAACATATAAGATAGTTCTTGTTCACACCATGACATATGGAAACCTCGTTGGAATGCAAATTAGAAGCTTAGAATGTATTGGACCAAATCATATGCAATAGTCAACAACATATCATAAACAACCTTCATACGCATAACTAAGCAAGTATGTGCCAAGATTATTTTACAAGAGTTCCACAAGCACAACAAACGGAAGATAATGATCGATGCCCCATTCCTTTCTCTCTAAATCGTTTTTGATAGATATCATCGAGAGGTCCTGGGAATAAGACATTAAGATAAATCATAAGAAAAGATCAAAGACAAACAGTCAATGTTATCTATATCTCTTACCTAGTTTAATTTAGCTAAGGTGATATTTGATACTGATGTCCATCACAGGAAGGATACATCCTGAGACATGTTGATAAGAGGTTGTTTGATATTAGGATGATGATGCTAAGATGAGCTGTTGATATAAACTTCACTGACTTATTTACCTATGATTTAGACTTTAGATTTTGACTTTTGGGTGCACACTTTATGACTTGCTATGCTTTCCTTCTATTTTTTTTTCCAAAGGGTGAAGGTGATGATTGATTTATTATGGGTGAAAGTCTATTGCGAGTGAAAGTGAGATGGGATGGATGGTTTTGGATTTTTTTGGAATATTAAAATATTTTTGGTTTTTTTGAAAACACCTGGTGCTGCTTTTGATTTTTGAAAGTTTATGGGATGTTTATGTTTTTAGTTTTCTAAGGCTGTTTAGGTTTCAAATTTTTGGAGGCTTAGGTCTTTGAATTTTTCTAGTGTTTTTGGATTTTGAGATATTTGGATAATTGTGTTTCAAGATATTTGGATGTTTTGGGTTTTCAAGAATTTCAATCAAGAACCTAACTCTAAGGACCCATCCTAGTGGCTGGTCTCTCGGGCTGATCAAAGATAGCTCTTGCCTACGTTATACACGCAAAGACGATGTAGTTCAACTGATTTGACCTATTAATAAGATAAAGATATGCACAAATGAGAGATGTCAGTTTATTATGACAAAATCCTAAAGGATTGACCTAGCATGTCCTAGAGACACATCAATGATGGCCTTGCCTACATTCAAGCTCAAAGACAACGTAGTTTGACAAGGGCCTTGTTTTCGGGCTTCAATGTTTTGACATTTTAGGGTTTTTTGATGTTTTCCAGATGTTTTGGATTTTGCCTTTACAATTTTTTGAATGTTTTTTGATTTTAGCTGTATAGGATTTTTCAAGTGTTTTTAGATTTTATGCTAAGATTTTATGAATTTTTTTGGTGTTTTCTAATAAGATTTCAGATGACCTCAAGATATCAAGAACTCAATATGATCGCCAATAAAGTGCCCCCAATGTGACATATTAGACTACTTCGATAAAGGCAGGAGAGAATGACCTTTGGAATATGCCAAGTAGTGCTAAAGGGTTCACGATACCTCACAATATCAAGCTATGATAAGGATGTGGATAAGTGGTGGATGAATGGAGGTACAAAGAATGATAAAAAAAAGAGCCAAAGAATAGATGGAGATGTTTTATTTATGCAAGGCACCTTTTTTCCATGTTTTCACCAAGGTACTTTCCTAAAGTGCCACCAAAGTGGTTTTCACTAGAGGATGATTTTTTTCTTTACTCCTTTTTCTCTCTTTTTTTTTGTATTTTGATCATTTTTTATTTTATTTTAGATTTTATACCCTTCAAGACTATGCATAAAACTTTTTGAAATGCAAGCTGTTGGTTGGTTCCTGCAAGGGTTCGTCTTCATGGGTTGACAGTTGATATGCTCCTGATCCGTACCTTACTGTGATGAAAAAGGGGCCCAACCAGTTAGGTTCAAACTTTCTTTTATTGTCTTGAACTAAAAGGTTCTTCTGATTCTACTTTAGGAAAAGATCCCCTTCTTGGAAAGAATGATATTTGATCCTCTTGTTATAACTTTGTTTCAATCGGTTTTGATATAATTGCAAGTGATTGAGGGCATCAAGATGACGCTCATCCAGGAAATCTAGTTCATTTAGTTGAGACACTTTGTATTCTTCCTCAGTAATTAGGTTTTGTAATGACACTCGTAATGATGGGAGATCAACCTCAATATGTAGGATAGCTTTTGATCCATAGACCAAAGAGAAAGGGGTTGCACTTGTTGGTGTGCGGATACTGGTTTGATAAGCCCAAAGAGTAGGATTTAACTGCAAATGCCAGTCGTAACCAGCTTCATTCACTATTTTCTTCAAATTTTTTAGGATATTCTTGTTTGTAGCCTCAACCTGGCCATTGCCTTGGGGATAGTATGGGGTAGAGAATCATTGTTGGATGTTGAATATTTGACACAACTCTTTCACATCCTAATTTTTAAATGGTGTTCCATTATTTGAGATGAGGGTTTGTGAAACACCGTAATGATATATTAGTAGTTTAGGATAAATTTGGAAAAATTTTCCCCTGTTATGTAGGTAATAGGAATGGATTCTACCCACATAGTAAAGTACTCAGTGGCGGTTATGATAAAATTGTGGCCGTTGGATGAGGTTGGGGTGATTTTTTCTATAAGGTCAAGCCCCCATTATGAAAAAGGTCAGGGTGTGATCATTAGCTACAATTCTTGAGATGGAGCACGAATAAGATCCCCATACTATTGACACTAGACAAACTTTTGATGTACCGATGAGCTTTCTTTTCCATGGTTGGTCAATAATACATCGTCCTCAATAGTTTCTTAGCTAATGTCATACCACTAGAATGGGACCCACATATGCAATCATGTACTTCTGTTAAAGTAGTTAAAGCTTCCTCTTCATTAAGACGTCATAGTAATGTCCCTTCGATGCTTCGTCTGTAAAGGGTATCACCTAGGATCACAAAATGGGATGCCTGTTTGAAAAAAATATTTTTAAAGTTTGAGGTTTTATCTGATGGGAGGGTTCCTCTGCTTAGGTAGATATATATTTCATGATACCATGGGGATCTAGGACCAACAATAAAATGTGGATTCAAATTTAGGGATTTTGAATGTTGGTATGAGAAGTTGTTCTACCAAGAATTCACATTGTAGGACATTGTTCAAAATGTCTAATAGTGATCCAATTGTTGCCATGACGTCTGCTGCTTTGTTGTTCATGAGAGGAATCTACTCAAAATTTATGTTTATGAAAAGGTCCTTGAGATTCTCCACCATCTTCTTATAAGAAGTGAGATTGTCATCTTTAGTTTGATAGTCATCATTGACTTGGTTGATAACTAGTTGTGAGTCTCCATA
>VDFB02270651.1:781908845-781956327 GCA_007258455.2 Sequoia sempervirens
TTGTTTTGCTTATTAGTGCCTTGTTTTGTAGCCAAGGCACAAGACTTAGAAGATTTAATAATTCCCATTTGAATCAATTTATCTTGCTCCTTTGTGAGATTAGCTACAAACTCACTTAGAGAAGGCATAGTAAATCCTTTTCCTAAGGCTCTTTTCATAGCATGAAATGTAGAAACAAACACTACATAATGAGGACCAAGTTTTGAAAGAATGCTTAAAATCAACAGTGAGTCATCCTTTTTAACTCCACACCGCTCTAACTATAATCTTATGGCATTCAACTTAGTAAAGAAATTGTAAATGGAGTCAAAATTACATGGGCTCAATCCTATGAGCTCGTTCTTGAATGAATGTGCTCTCAAATAATCCTATTTACCAAAGAGAGTATTCAAGGTATTCCACACTTCATTTGGTGATTTTGTAGACATAATATGAAAGTGTAGATCAGGAGATACAACCATGCATAAGGTGTCAAAAGCTTAATCACACTTTTTGAACCATTTAGGATTTTCTTCATCTTTGGTAGGTTCGTTATCAATACCCATTATTATTCTATACAATTTTAACTTTCTTAAGTGAAGTTCCATTTCATTTTTCCACTCAAAGTAATTGTATGGTGTGAGTAGAGGAACTGCTTTATCCATTTTAGATTGTTGTTGTAGTGTGAGAGAAAAATGCAAGAAGAAACACATAGAGACACACCCCTTTTTCACTTAATAAAAAATCCCCCTCAACAAAACATGATTTGGCACTTTATAAATTAGTGCATTTACAATGTTAGAGTTGTTTTCCAAAGTTTTACAAGTGTCCAAAATGGACTCAAATATTGAAAGTACAATACAATCTAAAAATAAAAAACCTCAGAATAGCACCATCATGTAGTTCTTAGAAAGTATCAACTTTCAAAAAAAGAATCACCTCGATCCGAGGTTGTACACGAAAGTTACAACAGTTTGAAGTTCCAAAAATGAGAACTGTCCCTTAGATTTGATGAGAAAACTGATTTTCTAGAAAATTTGGATCACTTGAGAAAAAAATGATTCCACTGCTATGAAGCCTGCGAAATTCTACTTCAAATAAGAAAAATTGTTCCTGAAAAGGCCTCCGTATGGTTGAGAACGGGCCTCCCAAAGTTGACCTTCCAAACTCAAATGCTCAATAGAGAGGGGGGCAAATTTTTTAATTGAGCACTGACGTCACTACTGATGTAGTGACGACGTTAGCAAGTTAAAGCTTAAAATTAATGGCTAAATGACCATCACATGCTTGTGAGGTTAAAATTGACAGCCGCTAGGCCGTCATCGTTGCGGTGCGCTTGCCACCGGAATATTATTCTTTAGATGAAATATGCTCATGTTTGCCAAGTTTAGTGATGTCGCAAAATATGGAAAAAGTGCTAAAATTTCCACTAAATGTAGCAGGCTTGCTAAATTTTTGGGAGCATAGTGGTTGAGGCAGATACAAGTCATAGTACAAATGCTTATTTTTAAAACCCCCTTTTTTGGTTGAAATTTTGAATAATTAAAATTTTAAAATTGAAAAAATATAAAAAAATTGAGGGGTCGAACCTTCCTTGTCCAACAGAGTGTGGGGTTCATAGCCCACACAGTTTTTAAGACCTGTGGCATATTAATGGTTGTTGCGGCCGTACGTAGGGTGCAATTTTTTGTTTGTTTTTTTCTCTGCTCTTGGATTTTTGATTTTGACTTTTCTTAATTTTTTATTGATTCTTTACTTGAATATTCTTCAAAAAATGAAAAAACAAAACTTGAAAAGAGTAAAAGCATTTTTATATTATAAAAATACCCAATGGATGACATACATTAGCAAGAAATTTCAAAGATTTTAATAAAGACCTTTTGGAGCCCTCCAAAATAGGTCAAAATTTTTCAAGAGCCAAAATGTAGAGTGTTTTATATCAAAATTTGTCTGCAAAGCCTTCTGGACTTGATGGTGATGTTCATTTTCACTGAAAACACACCTGACAAAAGCTCAATGCTAATTTTCTCCCAAATTCGAGAAGGAGCTTACAGATCTGAACACTCTAATACCATGTAAGAGTTGTTGATGAACTCGAGCACCTAGGATCACCCGCAAAACTGAGATTAACCTTTTTCACAAGAGCAACAAGAGGATGAAATGCTGGAATATGGTGCAATAACAAAATGATGATATTGTCACACTCAAAATGATACAATATGCATCAACACTCCCTTGAATTGACCGTGCTGATATGAGTTCATCTGGACTAGATAGGAGGGAGAGGTGAGTGTTGAATATATAACATAATATGAGCATATAATTTCAAGAGGGGTAATAACTCCCAAATAACCAAATTAGGTGGGAGTTATGCCTACTTGGAAAATGCCAAATAGGTGGCATAACCTACTCAGAAGGAGACAAGAGAGTGGTTTTGTGAGGTGGCATAAAAGGCCAAAAGAGGGTGTGAGACTCAACCACCCAAGTGTGTGTGAGAGTGACACATGTAATCGATTGATTATGCCACGTGTCCTCACATGAACCATGTCTCATATAACCTAAGTATGCTTAATAATGTATAGGAAAAATAAATATTAAAAAACCTACACTAACACTTAGGAGCAATGGATGGCTGAACAGTTCGCAAGTTCATCATTTGAAGGGATAGACTATTACAAATCATTTGCGGCTCTATTTGGGGAGGGTAAACAGTGTTAGAAAACATAACAAGACACGAAAAATTTCCAAATGTGTTTTATAATCACTTGTGTACAGGTGTGGTATATGATGTCAAAGGAAGGAAAAGCACCCAAAAGAGTTGATTTCCAAGTCCATGTTAAGGGAAACAAAGCAAAGCATGCAAATAAATGAACAACAGGTACCATAATTTACAAACATGAGTGCAAGTCCAAAAGACATGTTTTACGAATTCCATTCTATTACAAAATGGACAGGTGGGATGATGGTACATAAATTTAAGGCGGTTACCAATAGACAGTTTCACATGAAGTTTCCAAGCAAAAACTAATTCAAAATCTTTATTAATCAACTTACATCAAAACTTATTAAAAATCTTTATTATTAAACTAAAAATTAATAGTACAAACCTAACAAAAAAATTGTAAATCTTAATTCAAAAATAAATAATAATAATAATAATTTTAAAATCTACAAAAATAATTTTAAAATTAGTAAACCCTCATTTATAATTTACCAAATGCTATAAACAAAAATTTGATGCTCACAACATAATTCTTTGAAAATGTTCTATTGATATATAAGTTTAACAAGGGAAATAAAATTCTCTATACAAACGCCAAACCACCTATCAAATGCTATGTCTTGAATGATGAATATTCCATGACAAGTTAACAAGAGTTGCTACAGAGAACGACATTCTAGAGAAATGCACCAAATTTAACAATTTCGTATTCTTAACATCTTTTGCTTTAAATAAAGTCAGGTGCACAACTTCTATGAAACCAAAATGACAAACGCTTTTATTGTTACCAAAATCAAAACTTTGAGAACACGTGAAGTAGTGTTTCACTTTATTGCCCACCAGGATTTACTATCCTCCTCTTTGACAGTGAAATTTTGGTCTTCGGGAAGTGCCTAGCAAGATTGTTTACAATTTGAAGAGCACCATCAAAACCATCAAGAGCACCATCGTTTACAATTTTGATTGCTTTCTGTGAGACGAGGATTGTCAGTGTGGGTCGATTACACTTAATCCATGATGAATTGAAGCATAATTAATCCAATTAAACCTACATCTACCAAACAAAAACAATCAAATTGAAAAGTTTAAACTAAGCATTTAATTGAAACTGAAAGTTACAAACTACAAAAATAGTTAAATTCCTACTCTAACCCATTTGAAACTTATCCTTTTTTGGAATTGGTGTCGTGTTGATGTGAAACAACGACTCTTTCCCAATCCCATGATTAGTGAGCCCGTTTCAGTCGATTCTATGGAAGAGAATCAATGAAACCATTGTGATAAATGGATGAAAACCTAGTTTATGCTAAATTAAACATGATGCAAGCTAAATTAACATGATTCTATGATAAAATTGATCTAATTATGCAATTGCTAAGCTAATCTAAGCTAATTCTAAGCTAAAAGATGAAAACCCTAATTTATATACAAACTAAGATGGATGCATGAAAGCCATTAATGGATTCTCTAAGCTATTAGGCAATTAGAAATAAACTAAAACAAGCTAAAAGTGAGTGAAAGATGAGTGTGGATGCAAGTGAATTAAGCATGTGTTTGCAATTGAAAGATGGATCCATTTGTCTCCAAATAGTGCTCTATTTATAGGAGAGCAAATGAGAAATGGAGGGTTGAGATAAAAAAGATCAATCAACGGTCAAAGATGAAAGGAAGAAGAGGCATGGATCATGGATTCTCATCAACGGATGAGAATGCATGATGGGATTTAATCAAGGGCTCACACTTGCTTCAAACAAACACACTTTTGACCTGCTCACACAAGTCAAAGGTGACTTGTTCAAAAGTTAAAGGTTAAAACTTGCATTAGAAGCTAAGTGAAAATACCCCTTTTTCAAATGATGGAGGAATAAGAATATTCTTTGGAATATTCATTTGAGTGAGGATAAAGGAATTTTGTAAATTAAAAGAACTTTAATTGTGCAAAAAAGGAGATAACGAATATTCCAAAGTAATATTCCCTTTTAGAGAAAAATTAGTTTAATTGCTAATTAAACAAGATTTAATCATTTAATTAGGGGATTTGGAGGAATAAAGTGATATTTATTAAATAATTTAATAAATGGGGGGGAGAGATGAAATGATATTTAATTAAATAACTTAGGGTTATTTAATTAAATAAGATGACTTAAGGAATTAAATTAAATATTTTGATTTATTTAATTTAATAGGCTAAAATGTTAGCACGAAGGGGGATGAATTAACTTGATATTGATGAATTAGGTTAATAGATGAAAATGATACAATTAATTAAATAGCTAGGCTAATTTAATCCATTAAGCAAAAAGAAGACAGGTTAAAGAAGAAATGATATTAGTTAATCTGTTTTCAGTGTATGATATTGTTTAGGACATTTTTTTGTGTCTACATTTTGTCCCTCTTTGAAGCGAGGTAGTTGTTGCTTCGGTTCAAAGAATAACACTCTTCGGATCAAAACTGCTGCTTAAATCAATTTTTTTTTTTTAAGATGCCCCAACGGAAGGATAAAACTAACTCCCTGCCCCCTCGAGAAATTAGGCAACATTTTTAAATTTTGGGTTGATTTCTCGATAAAGGTTAAAAGCTTCCCTAGGGGTCTAGAAAGGCTTGAGGATGCAAGAATGATGTAAGCAAGGTGGTGATGACTCTCTATCCAACTCAAATAGATTAGACCTTAACAAGGAATCAACTCTTACAACACTATTCACTTTTCTTTCCTCAAACACACAACTAGAGGCTTGTAGCCCTCACAAATTGACTTTGCACAATATGTTTTAGAGGACGTACATATGCCTTCTTAACACCCTCTAAGACTCACAACATAACCCAACATAACATACCAATAGTTACCATGAGGTTTCTTTGAAACAAATTTGAAAACCCTTAGACTGCCCCTATTTTATGCTACTCAATTAACCCTATTTTCCAAAGGAAGTACTTCCTAAACACCAAGTAACCACCCAAAATCAATTGATAATCACAAATTGTGTCTCAAAATGATAGAATCGATCACCATTTCATAGGTACAAGACTTCTATAATGCTGATCCAAGAAACCCTCCATTTCCATGCAAAAACACTAGGGTTTATTCAATCTCCTATCACCCGGGCTTTCCTGACACAACCAATGCATCCAACACCTTACTTATACCCTGTAAAAACTCACAAATCCATTACATAGATAATTCCTTCACTTTTTTTTTTCAAAACCCTACATTGACACCTTCATTTCACATGGAAGATCACTCAATTTTACCTTAGGGCATCATCCCAATTCTCACGACTTGCTTCCCTTCCTAAATCACATGATCACCTACTCTACCATGAGACAATTAATTCCACTAAGCAACAGGTCATGAGAATAGGTGGAATTATTAATACATCATTTAAACAACAATCAAACCCTCAATTCTATGTTAACAGGGCTGCTACAGTAAACTAATGAAATCTCCCACAAAACTGAATATTAGACTCTCAAAATTAAATCAAATGAAAGAAAATTCATGTATCTACAAAAAAAAAAGGATTCAGATAATTTAAAGCCTATACAGGTCCATACAGTATGAGAAAAGTCTAGAAAACACAAAAAAATTATAGGAAAAGCGTTGTATTATGATTGGAATTATTCAATACAACAATTAACAACCCATACTTGAGCCATGGAGAGGATTTTTATACATGATACATTCAAAACTAACCACTCAAATTTCTCTAATTGCTTTTCAAATTCTATGACCTTTCACATTCCCAAAAAGCTGCATTTTGACAATTTTTGCCTTGACAACATTTACATCTTTTTGTGCAACTTTTACTAACTTGAAACCTATAACTCAAAACCCATCCAATTACTTAGAAAATAGTCTTTTAGACCTTATTTAGAATAAATATACTATGTATAATTCCTCAATACCTTGATACCTAGTCTTAACCTGATGACCTCCATTTACATTCTTCTTTATGCTTGGGTGCACCTGTACCATATAACCCCACAAAAAAAGAACTCATGTTAGATGAGTTGGAGCTTGTACCATAATTTATCTTTGCTCCACATATTCTCTGGTATGAAAATATCCTTCCTTGAATCATACATAGTGATCTTGTAACTTTCCTTGCACTCTTAACATTGTTTGCACTTGAACAAGACTCCATCGTTGCTTTCAGTCTAGATTTTTGCCTTCTACCTGTTCCATGATCAAAACCAAACATTGTTTTTTTCCTTCTGATCTACAAACAATATCTCACCAATAGTTCCTTGGAATGTCTTTCCTTTTATCACTTCTTGATGCTTATATCCATCCTTATCTCTTTGAATACCCTGTCCTCTAATCACTATCATGAGTCCCATTGTTTTACCAGTATCATGAACTACTGTACTGTCAGATCTACTCCCCACTGTACCTGCAAATTCCATACACTTTACAACCTTACCTTCAACCAAAGGGGACACCATTGTACCAACTAAGATATTCTCACTCCAATTTACTATCAACCCATCCTTTATTTATGTATCAACCTTTACACCTATTGTCAGAGCATTCCCATACCTTAAATTGACTATAGTATCCAACTTTTTATCTTCCTTCATAACCCCTACAAGTTCTTTCTTTCCACACATGATTATCTTAGCCTTACCCTTATCTTCTTCCACCAAAGGAGTCAAAACAAATTTACATCCATCCTTCTCTATAGTCTATCTGTTCTCTCTTCCATCATACTGAACTATAGATTTTTGGCACCATGCACTTCTCTAGCTCTTCTAGGGTTTTTCACCTAAAAGGAGAGAGTAGGGCCAAAAATGCTAAGGGGTTCATTCAAATTATGTTATGTGTGCTATTGAATGAGCTAAATGAAATGAACTAAATGAAATTAAGTGATCTAAATGACTGATTATGAATGCAAAACTAAGAAACAAGTGATGTTTGGAAACACATTATGTAATGTAACAATGAATTAGAAATGGATGCAAAACTTAACAGAAATGAATGAAAATTGAAGTGTGCACCTGAAAGATTGAAGGAGACTAGATATTGCTTCTGAAACACTGCTGATGCCAAATTTCAGGCCTAGAGGGACTCATTCGCCATTATGGGCGAATCAATACCAGTTCTAGTAAATTGAGCTAGAACCCGTTTCTGACAAAAGGGTACCCAAAAATGCATAAAGCTCAAAATTGACTTTGGAGTGGGACTCATTTTCCACCCATGGTGAATGAGTCTACTTTTGAATTTCTGGATTTTCAAAGGTGGATTCCAAAGCTTCCGATCTAGACTTTGACTTCCTACAGGTGCCTAGTTCTGAAACTTTGATTTATAGGCATGAAAATGAGATTTTGTTGATACTTTGACTTGTTGAATGAAGAGAAGAATTGTGCAATCTTGCAACTTGATCTTCAATGATTTACAAGATTCCAAGGGACCTAAATTTGTAAACACACAAGGAGAGAAGAATAAATGGTGAATGCTAGGGCATGGGGTTGCCTTGGTCAAAACCCATTTAGGTAATTAAACCAAAATGATGAAAGAATAGAATGAAACATGCAATAATGGAATATATTACCTTTCCATGATGTTGATCTTGGATTTCTACAGTAATGGAGGAAGATTCATCCCTTGAATGTCTTTAAGAGCTTTCTTAATGTCTTGCAATGATAAAACCCTATGTTGCTTGACTTGAGATGAAAGATTGGTGGATAAATAATGAAGAATAGATGTGAATTCAGTTAATGGATGTAAAAATGAGTTTAGAGAGGTTCTTTAATAGGAAATTCACCTATTTTACCCGTTAATACCTCATCACAGGCTGACATGAAGCAATATTAAACTCAAATTTCACTTTTTTCCTTCTCAAAGGTCAAAATTGAGCCAAATGGGACTCATTCACCACACATGGTGAATGGGTCCCATCTAGATGGGACTGATTCACCATGCATGGTGAATGGGTCCCATAGGGGCCAATTTGACAACTCAGATGCCAATAGATAAGGAAATAAGGTCTAAAATGCAACCTTGTCAGGTATTTGATCAATTTGAGCCTCAAGATGCACAATATGGGTTAATATAGGACTATTAGTGATGATGTGAATGTAAAATAGGGCTTGGGACACAAAAATCAATGTGAAAGTGTGATTAAATATACTTTACAACACTAAAATGAGGTCCACATAGCCTAGGAAGGCACAAGAACCAATGTGAATGTGCAAGACACATTAAAAAACTAGTTTAACATTAAGTTTAATTCAAAAACCTTCTAGATTGATGTGAGGATGTATTTAAATACATTTTATAATGTTGAATTAGGGGAAAATAGGTTCATTAATTCTAGAAAAGCGTGAAAGTATCTTACAACACTTTACAACACCTTTACAAGACATCAATAAAAGCATGTTATTCAATTTGCAAGGGTCCAAGACCTAGTGTTGATGAATGAAATGCCTCACAACACCTGGATCAAGGCCTCATTAAGTACAATTTATCATGAATTAATCCCATGTCAAGAAAAGCGTCCTTTTTTATATAGTGCACATACATTGCACGCCTGTCATATTGTCAGGGCCTACCTAGGAGTAAGTGGCAACAATCCATGGGAAAAATATCAAACAGTACCTTATCTTTATAACATCTAATTTGAAATTCTACAATATCTTGTTCATTGACCAAAAGAGACTGCCCATCACTCAACCAAGACACCTTATAAGGTAACTCATGAGGAGCTTTTTGCAAATTCAGTTTACTCACCATCTCACTTGACACCATATTTTTAGTAGATCCTGAATCAATAATAATTTTGCATACCTTATTCTTGCACTTACATGTGGTTTTGAAGAGGTTCTTTCTTTGCAATGGATCCATCTCCTTTGCTACCTTCAATATGGTCTTCCTCATCATCAACATTTCACCTGTCTTAGGAGTAGCATGTAAACTTGCAAAATGGTTACTCTCACACTCCTCTTGTACTAATTTTTCCCTCCTTTTAGTCCTCTTTTCTCCACTTGATGAACTACCAAAATTTTCAAGGAATTTCCAAGAAGGGTGACCAAATTCATTACAGTTATAGCATCTCCCTACAAAAAAATTTGAATTTATGCCACCACTAAATCTACCTCTACCCCTAAATCCTCCTCTTACATCAACACCTTGATCCTTACCTTTATTGGCTTCTTCTTGTTCCTCAAATGGATGCCTTGATGTAGGGATTGATCTTCTCCCTCTTGTGCTAGTACCTCTTCCTCTAACAAATTTCTCTTTCCTTCTTTTGATCTTTTCCTCCACCCCGATTTCCAATTGAAAACATTCTTCCACAGTCTTTGGGTTAGCAACAACTAATTCATCTTGAATATTCAATCTAAGGTCACCTAGATATCTAGCCACTTTTTCAACTTCATCTTCATCCCTTCTTGACCTTATACTTAATTTGTAAAATTCATCTGTATAGGCCTGAACATCTAGATCCTTTTGCTTCAATCCTTGCAATCTTTTATAAATTGAACTTCATAATCCTTTGGAAGAAACTTACCTTTGAGTTTTTGTACCATCTTGTCCCAAGAAACTATTCTTGACTTACCTTATTTTCTCCTTTCTTCTTGCTCATAGTCCCACCATAGAAGAGCATGACCTTTGAGTTTTGTTTTTGCCACCTTCACCTTCTGCTCATATAAAATGTCTTCACTTTCAAAGTGGTTGTCCATAACTGCAATACAATCAAGAAAATATTCTTCATTTAAATTTCCACCATACATAGGAAGATCAACCTTTACCTTCATTGAATCACCTTTAACTTCCTTGAGCAAATTTTCCATCCTCTGATCTTCAAGATCTATCTCCTCATCCACATTTTCATATTCTTCATCTTCCTCCTGTGTTTCACTCTCTTCATTCTCATCTCTTCTTTTCTTTGTCTCCAAGGTAGCAAGCCTTGCCAACATAGTATTGTGTGACTCCAGAAGCTTAGCATGCTTCTCTTTTCTTTTCTTCTGTAGCAGCACCAACACCCTTCAGAGGCATCTTTCCAAACTTGTTTTTTCACCTTCCAATCACCTTTCTTCAAACCTACAAAATTAAACCACAAGAGACCTTGTCCCTAAGCTTTGATACCACTTGATGTAAGAAATGTGGTGATGACTCTCTATCCAACTCAAATGGATTAGACCTTAACAAGGAATCAACTCTTACAACACTATTCACTTTCCTTTCCTCAAACACACAACTAGAGGCTTGTAGCCCTCACAAATTGACTTTGCACAATATCTTTTAGAGAATGTAGTAAAAATTCCTTTTTAAAATCCTCTGAGACTCACAACATAACCCAACACAACATTCCAACATTTACCATGAGGTTTCTTTGAAACAAATTTGAAAACCCTTAGACTGCCCCTGTTTTAGGCTACTTAGTTAGCCCTATTTTCCAAAGGAGGTACTTCCTAAACACACAGTAACCACCAAAACTCAATTGAAATTCATAAATTGTGTCTCAAAACAATAGAATCCATCACCATTTCACAGGTACAAGACTTCTAGAACGCTGATCTAAGAAACCCTCCATTTCCATGCAAAAACACTAGGGTTTATTCATTCTCCTATCACCTGGGATTTCCTAACACAACCAATGCATCCAAAACCTTACATATACCCTAAAAAAACTCACAAATCCATTACATAGACAATTCCTTCATTATTTTTTCAAAACCCTACAATGACACCTTCATTTCACATGGAAGATCACTCAATTTTACCCTAGGGCATCATCCCAATTCTCACGAATTGCTTCCCTTTCTTACTAAATCACATGATCACCTACTCTACCATGATAAAATTAATTCCACTAAGCAATAGGTCATGATAGTAGGTGGAATGACTAATACATCATTTAAACAACAATCAAACCCTTAATTTTGTGTTAACAGGGCTGCTACAGTAAACTAATGAAATCTCCCACAAAACTGAATATTAGACTCTCAAAATTGAATCAAATGAAAGAAAATTCATGTATCTACAAAAAAAATGATTCAGATCATTTGAATCCTATACGGATCCGTACAGTATGAGAAAAGTCTAGAAAACATATAAAAATTACAGAAAAAGCGTTGTATTATGATTGGAATTCTTCAATACAACAATTAACAACCCATACTCGAGCCATGGAGAGGATTTTTATACATAATCCATTCAAAAATAACCACTCAAATGTCTCTAACTTCTTTTCAAATTCTATTACCTTTCACATTCCCAAAAAGTTGCATTTTGACAATTTTTGCCTTGACAACATTTACATCTTTTTGTGTAACTTTTACTAACTTGACACCTATAACTCAAAACCCATCCAATTACTTAGAAAATGGTCTTTTTAGACCTTATTTAGCATAAATATACTATGTATAATGCCTCCATACCTTAATACCTAGACTTAACCTGATGACCTCCATTTACATTCTTCTTTATGCTTGGGTGCACCTACACCAAAGAATTATGCCAAAAATGCAAAAAAATGATGTTGAATAAGGTTCAAATTGGAGAAATTGGTGATAATGATGATAAAACCTAGCTTGAAGGTGAAATTAGGGGAAAAAATCCTAATTTTCTAGCATTAATAAGCCGAAAAGGGTCACTTTCAATTCATTTGTGCATTCACACTTTAGAGATTCTTGCTATTTTGAGCTTTGACTCTCTGAAAAAATTGCGCAATGAGAGCTTCCTAGGAATATCTCCAACCAAGTTTGAGAGAATCAACGAATTCTAAGCGCAGGACCACCGGTATGTAACTCCAAACTTGATTTGAAATTTGACTTTTTGATATATTTATTACGCTTCAAAATTTAAACTTTGGTGGCATCGCTATATAGCGACATCCAAATTGCAATGGGTGATGCTGAAATGAATTATAGCGACACATATGTTTATGGCGACGTTTTCTACAATCTTTTATTAGGGTTTCCAATTTTAAATTGTGAGGCAAGCTTATTTAGTGATGCTTTTACCGATTTAGAAATTAGGGTTAGGGTTTTCCAAAGATTAAATCGTGACGCTAGTGTATTTGGTGACACATGTGATTTGCAATTTAAGATGATATCAGGCGTTGCAATTTGAAATTTGAATATAGCGATGTTATTGTGATTTTTGAGCTATAAATTTCAAATTGAGTCAAATTTCCTTGATTTCCTGACATCATGTGTTTTGTGGATGTAGGAGGTCATTCCATCACTCATTTCACGTGAGAACGAACCCACTATGTTGGAGAGATTAGGCAATATGTCAGAGTTATGCCAGGATCACCTGGGAGAGATCGGTCTTTGGTATGTTGTGTATGCACCTGTTATCTGAACACATTTAGCCATGATGAATGCTCCGTGCGAGAGATGGCATGGTGAGACCTCATCGTTTTTCCTTTCGACGAGCGAGGCAAAGGTGACCTTGGAGGATGTATGGTGTATTTTATGTTTTTCGATACATGGCGATCGTGTGATCTATGATGTTGATGTTGGGCTTGATTCTTTCCATGAGGTGATGGAGATGGAGGATATTGTTTTAGTTACATGACAGATTGACCTCGAGTCATATATAGGTCGTGTCAACTTTTAGGTTGATCATTGTAGCCATTATTTTAGGTTTGGTCACTCCGGATAGATGTAACAAAGGATTTAGCCTAGGATGGGGCTTGGAGTGGCACCAGATGATCCACAGGAGGACATTTTTTGCATGGGCCCATGTTGTTGGCCTCATTGTATCATGACATGCATGATTTCATTTACTGTGATGGGAGAGCCATTGGTGCAGGGGTTACTTTGCTTCACATTTTGGCATGGGAGCCTATTATCATGCTTTGACCTATTGTTCAAATGGCAGACGTCAAGCTAGATGATCCTATGATTTGGCAGTACAGAGGTACTATTAAACTAAGGCACACCAGATAGATTGGGCTCCCGTATTAATGATGGGTCATTGCTAATATGACAATTTTCTATTGGTGCTCATGGCTACAAATGCCACCATGGTTTGATGATGTGAAAAAGTTATACTTTGCCAAGCATACTTGATACATGTAGGGTTGCAAGCACACCATTATTGAGCGATATTTACCAGATAGGGTGGCTCGACAATTTGGAGAGGTCCAAGACAAACTAGATGATGGTTATAGGGCCATTTTTGCTAGGTTGGAATGAGAGGTTCCCACATGCGTGTTGGAAAAATAAGGACAAACAATTGAGAGGGGGGGTGAATTAGTTGTCACATAATATTTAAAATTTTCAAACTTAACTTAACTTGATCTTAGATCTGATGAATGAACAATAAACCACAAACAATCAACACATCAGAAACATAGAGAACACCAAGATTTTTTACGTGGAAACCTTGTTAGGGGAAAAACCACAGTGGACGTCAGTCCACAATAATATACCTTGTTAAAATTTTGAGAAGTTTAAATATTCATCAGAAACACTCCTTCACAATTTAAATACAAAAACAAAAATACACTACGTAGAGGTCATTGCTCAAATACAAGAGGGATCACTGCCCAAAGAAGACACACTATTAGTTTCGGTTAAGCACAAAAACACTCCTTCACACTTTGCTAAAACTTCTTCACACTTTTCTTTGCAATCGAATGATTAGATCACTATTCACACACTTGCTCTTTCTCTAGTGCTTCTTTGCTACATAAATTCATACAAACAACAACTCTTATATATCTGCAACATGGAATTACATCAACAACTTCGTCAGCCAAAATAAAATATAAAACATATACACAATGTCGGCCCAAATTTACAAGTAAATTTTCAATGCGAATCAAACACTGTTGGACATAACATAATGAAGAATTAAAACAATATCCTCGAGTGTTCCAAACATTCAAATTTTAATCTCCAAGGATCCACAACATGTTACAACCACCATGTCGGCCAAGAACATAAAAACCCGAACACACGAGAAAAATCACTGACCACGAGCACACCGATCAACGCGAACATGAAACAAAGATAGAGAATGATATAGAAACATCCACAAGAGTCATGAATCATCAGAGAAGCATCCACAACAACTAAAATTACTAGAATCACATCAACTTCAATCAGGAACACTAACTGAAGCCACAAAAAACTATCAAAACACAATTGTTAATAACATGATTAAATCTTCACGCGGACCTCTGAAACTTTTGAAGGATAAACTAGATATATTCAGAAATAAACCCTTTAGTCCACAACAACTGATCATCAACATATTGAGCAAGACACCTTCATGACCTTCACTGTTCCACTGTCAACCTACAACTCTTTCTTTAACATTTTTCTCAACATCCTTGACATATACAACCTACAATACATCAATGCTAATAGTGTTGACATCAATGAAAACCACATATCAGCAACACAACCACAACATCCAACAATCTCCCCCTTTGGCATTGACAAAAACACATGATGTGAAAAACACCATCAACACAACTCTCAATCAACACTTACTCCCCCTTAGATTCTGACTCTTCTCCTCATGCTATTTTCACATTGCTCTTCTCCCCCTTTGACATCAATGGAAAAGATAAGCATTATCTTTCCACATACAAGCTCTGAACTACATATTTGAACATCTGACTACTCCTGCTAAGTAGCAGCCACAAAAACATCAATCTGGATCAAAATATAGATATGAAACACATGGACTGATGCAAGTAAATGCATCTATAGTTCTTATCAGGAGGGGTAATCACCCCTAGCATCCCTTTGAGATACTCAAAAGTATCCTTTGGCAACAGCTTGGTGAAAATGTCTATAATCTATTCTTTGGTAGGCACATACTCAAGTCTGACTTCTTTCTCACTCACTTTCTCCCTCAGGAAGTTAAACTTGATTGATATATGTTTGGTCTTAGAATGTAGCATCAAATTCTTTGATATGTTTATTGTACTTGAGTTGTCACAGTATATGACAATAGGCTCATCATATACTACTTTGATATCTTTTGACATCTGTTTCATCCACAACACTTTAGTACAATTATTTTCAACAATAATATACTTTACCTCAGCAGTAGATAGGGATATGGAATTCTGCTTTTTACTCAACCAAGACACCAACTTCTTCCCTAGGAAGAAGGCACCACCACTAGTGCTTTTCCTGTCATCTACATCTCCTGCCCAATCCGCATCAGTATAGGAACTCAAGGTAAGATCATCATCTATAGGATACCAAAGCCCAAAATCAACTATTCCTTTCAGGAATATGAAAATTCTCTTTACAACAGTCATGAGAGATTCTTTCAGATCAGCTTGATATCTAGCAACCATACACACAACATTCATGATGTTTGTTCTGGTATGAGTTAAGTAGAGAAATCCGCCAATCATTGACCTGTATCTTGCTTGATTTTCCTTAGGACAATCATCTTTTTGTGTTAACTTGCATCCGATTACCATGGGTGTACCAACAGGCTTTGAGTCTTCCATGCCAAACTTCTTCAACAACTCTCTCACATATTTGGACTGAGATATGAAAATCCCATTATCTAACTAAGTGACTTGTAATCCCAGAAATAACTTCATCTCTCCAATCATACTCATTTCAAATTCACTTTTCATTTCTCATCAAAAAACTTCATACATAGATCATCATCACCTCCAAAAATAATGTCATCAACAAAGACTTCAATAATCAACTCTTTATCATGATCCAACTTAAAATACAAGTTGCTATCAATAGTACCTTTATTGAATCGAAGATTTATTAAGTATTTATCTAGTCTAGCATACTAGGCTTTGGGGGCTTGCTTGAGTCCATACATAGCTTTCTTCAATTGGAAAACCATGTCTTCCTTATCAGTCAGTTGAAATCCATCTGGCTATTCAACATATACCTCTTCTTCTAACTCACCATTCAAAAAGGCTGACTTCACCTCCATTTGATAGACTTTGTAGTTCTTATATGCGGCATAAGTAGGAAATAATCTTACAGCTTCAATTCTGGCAATAGGGGAAAAGGTTTCTTCAAAATCAATACCTTCCATTTGTGAATACCCTTTACATACCTGTCTTGCTTTATTATGAACTACTTCACCTTGTTCATTTAGCTTATTCTGAAAGACCCATTTAGTACCAATCACATTTTTATCTTTAGGTTTAGGAACGAGAATCCATGTATCATTCTTTTCAATCTGCATCAGTTCTTCCTTCATAGCTTCCATCCAGTGTTCATCATTACAAGCTTCATTGACATTGTTAGGCTCAGTCTTGGAAATCAGACAATACTCTTCTACAATCCTTCTTCTAGTCTGCACACCTTTATTCTTATCTCCTATAATTTGATCTTTAGAATGATTTAGCTTTACATACCTCCAAATTTTAGGATTCTCTCGCACTTCTGGTTATTTTGTTCTTTCTTCTGCACTTCCACTTGTCTCTCCTTGAATTTCTTGATTTACCAAAAAAATTTGAACTTGATTTTGTTTCTGAGCATTCTTCCTTTTTTCTATACTATCTTGCTAGTCATTTGAATCATATCCACAATATCATGGCAGTTTGGATAGGTCTAGGACATACCAGATGATGGTTATAGGACCATTTTTGCTAGGTCGACACGAGAGGTTCCCACATGGGGACCGGCCATTCCAGCTCCTAAGGTAGTCAAGAGCTTTAAATAGTTAGCGACTTAGACTTAGGCCTATGATCAGGGTTAGGCTATAGCACAGACTATGCCTGCATATGATGCCTGGTTCATACCTCCACGACGGTTGATAGATCTAGTGGGTGCTCCTTCGCGAGGGAGACCCAAAGGTAGGGGGTGAGAGGTAGAGGACAGGGTGCCCATGATGGCAAGGATGGTCAGGTTCTAGGGGCTCTGTTGATCAGACAACAACCTCCAATTGTACAATAGGAAACAATACTGCCACCACCACCATATGTTAGGGATGCAAAGATACAACAACAACTATAGGTGCAGACTTTGATTGGTGAGCAGGATTAGGCCCACCAACAAATTTTGGGTATTATTGCTGAGTGGGTTTAGGCATGAAAACATGTGGTTTCCATCACGACTGAGAGAGATTAGGCTTTACAACGGGTACAGGCTGTGACAGTAGAGAGAGACCAGGAGGTTTTCCGATGCTAGCAGATAGAGGCTATAATGGTGGCCACTCATGGTAGGATAGTTTTAGCGAGGTTGTACATAGAGGATATTATAGATGCCATGTATTATAAGAAACATTACCACCGAGATGTACCACAGGCACTTGATAGCCTATTTTTCATAGCAGAATGATGCATGACCAAGAGCAAAGGATCAACCTGAGAGGCAGGCCGAAGAGGGTAGCAGCTATCAGGGCTAGCTTTTTTATGTATATACAATTTTTTATTTTGTTGCTCCATTCTTTACCACAAATATAAATTCATGGGATCCTTTTTGATAGCCTCGTGGATGTTGTACTTATGATCGTTATACAAACACTGATCCAGATTTTTGTACCATGAAATTCATTTTTGCTATATATATAATACAAATATGGATTCCATATGATGTGATGTGTTCACTTTATTTTGTGTTTATGGATGATGTATGATATGAGATGCTTATAGTCGATCATGTATGGATGTGCTTTGTTTATGCCTATGCAATATGCGATGATTATGATATGATATGGATGCAATGTTATATTCTTTTTCAGTATCTTTTCACGATATGTTATGGATGGATTTTTATGATATGCAGATGTTATGGATGCAAATGATGTGGATGCATTTCTTTTTGTATATTTTCTATGCAAATTTATGATGACGATGTATGCATGTGGATGTATGGATGCAAATGCTTATGATATGGAACAATTTAGGATGCTTAGAATAACAAATCTATATTATTCATCACAACTCAAATGAGAATGCAAAATGTATGATGTGATATGCAATGATTGTGCTGATGGATGTTTTGTGATTATGAGATGCTTGTATGCTGATGGTTAGTGGATGCAGGGTGGATGCATTGATGATGTTTTTGTTGACTGCAATGATACCAAGTTAGCGTGGAAAGAAGATAGATGAATAAAGAATGAATGACCGTTGATGATGATTGCTTCAAAAGATCCAACAAGTCTATGATCCATCAAGACATTATTAGAGATGGTGACGAGACATGAAAAATGAGGATGAAATGTAAGATGATGAGATACTCACACTTCGGGATTGGGATTTTATGTCATTCCTTATTGTTTGATATAAGATATAGACACGATGCATCAAGGTATTGATAACCAAGATGGCATAGTATCTAGTGTAATGGACTTTGACTTGATAAACATATAAGATAGTTCTTGTTCACACCATGACATATGGAAACCTCGTTGGAATGCAAATTAGAAGCTTAGAATGTATTGGACCAAATCATATGCAATAGTCAACAACATATCATAAACAACCTTCATACGCATAACTAAGCAAGTATGTGCCAAGATTATTTTACAAGAGTTCCACAAGCACAACAAACGGAAGATAATGATCGATGCCCCATTCCTTTCTCTCTAAATCGTTTTTGATAGATATCATCGAGAGGTCCTGGGAATAAGACATTAAGATAAATCATAAGAAAAGATCAAAGACAAACAGTCAATGTTATCTATATCTCTTACCTAGTTTAATTTAGCTAAGGTGATATTTGATACTGATGTCCATCACAGGAAGGATACATCCTGAGACATGTTGATAAGAGGTTGTTTGATATTAGGATGATGATGCTAAGATGAGCTGTTGATATAAACTTCACTGACTTATTTACCTATGATTTAGACTTTAGATTTTGACTTTTGGGTGCACACTTTATGACTTGCTATGCTTTCCTTCTATTTTTTTTTCCAAAGGGTGAAGGTGATGATTGATTTATTATGGGTGAAAGTCTATTGCGAGTGAAAGTGAGATGGGATGGATGGTTTTGGATTTTTTTGGAATATTAAAATATTTTTGGTTTTTTTGAAAATGTTTTGAGGCTGTTTTTGATTTTTTTGAAAGTTTATGTGGATGTTTATGTTTTTTAGTTTTCTAAGGTTGTTTAGGGTTTTCTAAATTTTTTTTGAGGCTTTTTAGGTCTTTTGAATTTTTTCTAGTGTTTTTGGATTTTTGAGATATTTGGATAATTGTGTTTTCTAAGATATTTGGATGTTTTTGGGTTTTCGAGAATTTCAATCAAGAACCTAACCTAAGGACCTATCCTAGTGGTCTCGGGGGCTGATCAAAGATAATTCTTGCCTACGTTATACATGCAAAGACCATGTAGTTTAATTGACTTGACGTATTAACAAGATGAAGATATGAAAAAATGAGAGATGTCAGTTTATTATGACAAAATCCTAAAGGACTCCTAGGGTGTCTCGGAGGCACATCAATGATGGCCTTGCCTACGTTCAAGCTCAAAGACAACGTAGTTTGACAAGGGCCTTGTTTTTGGGCTTTCAATGTTTTGACATTTTTAGGGTTTTTTGATGTTTTCCAGATGTTTTGGATTTTTCCTTTACAAATTTTTGAATGTTTTTTTATTTTAGCTGTACAGGATTTTGCAAGTGTTTTTGGATTTTATGCTAAGATTTTATGAATGTTTTTGGTGTTTTTTGATAAGATTTCCAATGACCTCAAGATATACAAGAACTTGATATGATCCCCAATAAAGTGCCCCCAGTGTGACATGTTAGACTACTTTGATAAAGGAAAGAGAGACTGACCTTTGGAATATGCCAAGTAGTGCTAAAGGGTTTGTGATACCTCATAATATCAAGCTATGATAAGGATGTGGATAGGCAATGGATGAATGGAGGTGCAAAGAATGATAGAACAAAAGAGACAAAAAATAGATGGAGATGTTTTCTTTACGCAAGGCGCTTGTTTGCCATGTTTTCACCAAGGTACTTTCCTAAAGTGCCATCGAAGTGGTTTTCCCTAGAGGGTGATTTTTTTTTTACTCCTTTTTCTCTCTTTTTTTTTGGATTTTGATCATTTTTTGATTTTTTTGTATTTTTAGATTTTATACCCTTCAAGACTAGGCATAGATTTTTTTGAGATGCAAGCTGTTGGTTGGATCCTACAAAGGTTCACCTTCACGGGTTGATAGTTGGTATGCTTCTGATCCATAGTTTACTGTGATGACAAAGGGGTCCAACCAGTTAAGTTCAAACTTTCCTTTACTGTCCTGAACTAAAAGGTTCTTTTGATTATGCTTTAGGAAAAGATCCCCTTCTTGGAAAGACTGATATTTGATCCTCTTTTTATAGCTCTATTTCAGTCGGTTTTGATATACTTGCAAGTGATTGAGGGCATCAAGATGATGCTCATCCAAGAATTCTAGTTCATTCAACTGAGACACTCTGTATTCTTCCTCAATAATTAGGTTATGTAATGATGGGAGCTCAACCTCAATATGTAGGATAGATTTTGATCCATAGACGAAAGAGAAAGGGGTTGCACCTGTTGGTGTGCGAATACTAGTTTGATAAGCCCAAAGAGTAGGATTTAATTGCAGATGCTAGTCGCGACTAGCTTCATTCACTATTTTCTTCAAGATTTTAAGGATATTCTTGTTTGTAGCCTCATCCTGGCCATTGCCTTGGGGATAGTATGGGGTAGAAAATTGGTGTTGGATGTTGAATATTTGGCACAACTCTTTCACATCCTGATTTTTAAAGGGTGCTCCATTATTTGAGATGAGAGTTTATGAAACACCATAATGAAAAATTAGGTAGTTTAGGATAAATTTGGAAATTTGTTTCCCCATTATGTAGGTAATAGGAATGGCTTCTACACACTTATTAAAGTACTCAGTGGTGGTTATGATAAACTTGTAGCCATTGGATGAGGTTGGGGTGATTTTTCCTATGAGGTCAAGCCCCCATTGTGAAAAAGGTTAGGGTGTGATCATTGGCTACAATTCTTGAGATGGAGCATGAATCAGATCCCCATGCTGTTGAAACTAGACACACTTCTGCACATATTGATGAGCTTCCTTTTCCATGGTTGGCCAATAGTACACCATCCTCAACAGTTTCTTAGCTAATGTCATACCACTAGAATGGAACCCACATGTGCCATCGTGTACTTCTGTTAAAGCAGTTAAAGCTTCCTCTTGGTTAAGACATCATAGTAATGTCCCTTCGATGCTTCGTTGGTAAATGGTATCACCTAGGATCACAAATCGGGATGCCTTTTTGATAAAGGTCTTTTTAATGTTCAGGGTGATATTTGATGGGAGGGTTCCTCTACTTAAGTAGACAAATATTTCATGATACCATAGGGATCCAGGACCAACATTGACATGCGAATTCAAATTTAGGGATTTGTAACGTTGGTATGAGAAGTTGTTCTACCAAGAATTCACATTGTAGGACATTGTTTGGCATGTCTAATAGTGATCCGATTGTTGCCATGGTGTCTACTGCTTTGTTGTTCATGAGAGGAATCTGCTCAAAATTTATGTCTATGAAAAGGTCCTTGAGATTCTCCACCATCTTCTTATAAGGAGTGACCTTGTCATCTTTCGTTTGATAGTCGTCATTGACTTGGTTGATAACCAGCTGTGAGTCTCCATAGACTTTCATCTCTTGAATCTGCCATTGAATTGCTATCCTTAGACCTGTGATTAAGGATTCATACTTAGAAATGTTGTTAGTATAGGGGAATGATAACCTGTATGATTTTGGAATGAAATAAACTTGAGGGGTGATAAAAAGAATGTCTAATATAGATCCATGTTGGGTGAATGATCCATCAAAGAACATCTTCCACTGAGCTGTGAGATTGATGAGAAACACTAATTCATCAAGGAATTCAAATACCAAGGGGTTCTCAACATAGATATGTGCTTCTGCTAGTTCGTATACAATTATTTTCCTTTGATTACCTTGTGCTCCATATACTCTATGTCAAATTATGTTAAGATCATCACCCATTTAGCCATTCATTATGTGAGAGTTGCTTTTGAAAACAGGTATTTCAATGGATCGATCTTTGTAATGAGTTTGATTTGATGTGACAACATGTAGTGCCTAAATTTTTGTGGAGAAAAAACAACTGCTAGGCATGCCTTATCAATGGGTGAATAGTTCATTTAATATCCCACCAAGGTCTTGCTAATGTAGTATATGGCTCTTTCCTTTCTGTTTTCATCATGTTGTGCCAAAAGAGCTCCTAGTGTTGCTGGTGTTGCTGAGATGTACATGATCAATGGATTGTTTGGTATTGGTGGAATGAGCATTGGAGGTGTTAATAAATAGTCTTTGATTTGCTGGAAAGATTTATAACACTTCAAATCCTAGTTGTAGGTTATCCCTTTATGGAGAAGATGTGAGAATGAGTGTATCTTGTCTGATAGTTGTGCTATGAACCTTTTGATGGACTGCAATCTTCCTTGTAATATTCTCATTTGCTTCAGTGTTTGCAGTGGTTCCATGTTAGGATGGATTTTACCTTTGTTGGATCTATTTCTATCCCTCTTTGTGAGACAATGAAGCCAAGCAGTTTCCCTAATGTGACCCCAAAGACACACTTTTTTGGATTTAATCATACCTTGTATTCTTCTAGCCTATCAAAAATGGGTCCTAAGACTTGTATGTGCTCACTTCTCTTCCTTGATTTTTCCAAAATATCATCCACATAATATTTGAATTTTTTGTGGATCATGTTGTGAAAGATTAGGTTCATTGCTCTTTGATAGGTTGCTCCTGCATTCTTTAACCCAAATGTCATCACATTTAAGCAATAGGTTCCCCATGGACAAGTGAACATAGTTTTATGTTGATCCTCCTTGGTGATTATGATCTAATTATAGCCTAAAAAACCATCCATGAGTGATAACATTTCATGCCCAACTGTTAAGTCCACAATGAGATCAATGTTAGGAAGAGGGAAATCATCCTTCAAACATGCCTTGTTTAGGTCTCTAAAATCAATACAGATTCTAATGCGCCCCCCAGTGGGTTTTAAGACTGGTACCAGGTTTGAAACCCACTTAGGATAATCTATTGGTTAGACAAATCCAACATCAAGAAGCTTTTGTAACTCTACTTTGACCAGGAGTGCTATCTATGGGTGCATCTTCCTTAATTTTTGCTTAACTAGCTTGGTTTCAAGATAGACTGCTAAGTGATGTACAACCACTTCCGGATCAAGGCTTGGCATATCTATGTATAACTATGTAAAGTTAGTTTTACGTTCTTTCAGGAAAGCTTCCAGGTTCTTCTATTCTTCATCTAACAAGGATTCATCATAGAAAGTGGTTTGAGGTGTTTCTTTGGTACCCACATTGATTGGTGTGGCCTTTTCTACTAGTACTGCTGATGTTTCTGGATGCATTGCACTAAGGGGGAGGTTGAATCCTTCATCCTTGGGTGCCTTAGAGAGGTTTTCACCATCAGATTCATCCCTTATTTTTACTATTTTAGGATCAGAGAGTGCCACTAGGTGGTTTTCACTCAAGGATTTGCATGTTAGTTGCATTTCATTAATTTTGCAACTGAAGGATTCAATCGTTTCCCCATAGTATGCTCTTGTGTTGAGTTCTATGTCAAAGCTTGCTTTGTGATCTGCCCATGATAAGTTGTTGCGGAGTCCCATGAATTCTAAGATCACTTTGTCATTTTTGAATGAACTTAGAATTGATGGTCCTTGTTGGTCCATGTCAATAAGTTGTGGGTATCCTAGGCATATTTCAGTTGGTTGGTTGCTTGGGACAAAGGATGTTATGCATATCCTAAAGAGGGTTTTTTCCTCAAATAGGTCCACAACATCAAGGGGGAAGTCATCTAAGGTTGTATCACGTGATGTAGGTAACCAAGAGGAAGCCTCAACTCGTTTAGCGGAAGTACCTTTGCCAATAAGTGTGACCTTGCTAGTAGTACAACCTAGACCAAGATTCTTTAAGGGTTTCTATGGAATGATGGGTTCTAGCAAACTATTGTCATTCTGTCCCAGCTTCTCATTCTTGTTATATCCCATGCTTTTCATCAGCTGCAAACCTTTGTTTTCATCCTCCATGGGAAGAACAGGGATAGGTCGTTCATCTTGATAGATAAGTTTAGATATATCTTCCTCATTGACATCTTGATTCAAATCCCCCCACTTGGTAAAGGTAGTAGCTGCCATCTTGATTGTTTTAGATTCTTTGGTACTGAATGTGGGTTTCCCATGAGATTGAGGAGAAATAGGTAACTCTCCTAAGAAAAATGTGTCTTTCAATAGCTTATAGTTTCCACAACTGTAATCTTGGATCACTGCTTTGACGTCAGGTATACTTTGCATAATGGGTATTTTTGCTATTGAGGTAGAGGCCAGGGATGCTAGGTCAACAAATGAGCTTGATGGTGTAGGCCCTTCATCATTTTTGGGTATTTGGGGTATTTTATAGAACTTGGCTTCAAGGATTTTGCAATAGTAAAAAGGCTTAGGATCTCCATGGATAGTTATTTCTCTACCCTCGAAAGGAAACTTTACACACTGATGATAGGTCGATGCTACAACTTTTAGGGCATGGAGCCATGGTCGGCCAAGTAGGATGTTATAGGGAAGATCAAGATTAAGCACTTGGCATGTAGTTTCTATAATAAGAGGTACTACTTGGATAGGAAGTACAATGATACCTTGTGATACCCATTCTTGGTCATCATATGCCTTGATTGTGGTAATCTTTGTCCTTTCAATAGTATCCTCTGAATAGCCCAAGTTTTTAATCAGTTGAAGGGAGAAAATGTTCAATCCCACACCTCCATCTACTAAGACTCTTTTTACCTTATTCTTATGAATGAAAACCTCAAGGTGTAAAGCACAATTATGAGATGGTTCTGATGGTAGATATTGTTTGGAGAAGGTGAGAAGATGACTAGTAATATGGTCTACCATAGATTGAAACTAATCAATATCAATATCCTTAGGAATAGATGAATCTAACAAGGCTTTCTCCAAGATTTCTCTATGTGCAGGGGATAGCCTCAATAGTTCTAAGATTGATATTTGTGCGGGGGTCCTTTTGAGTTATTCTAAGAGATTATACTTGTTGGTACTTGTTGCTAGCTAAGTAGGTTGTGCCCTAGATTGGGGTGGGAATCCTTGGATGGTGACTTTCCCATGTCATGTGGTGACTCCACATTCCACACTTATCCCTTTGATGGTGATGATAGTGATGATGCTATCATGGGAAGAAACTACATTGGAATAGGTATGCTGCACATTCGTATAATCCTTAGATTTTCTAGTATTATTTGCTTTATTATGATCTGGCATAGGGTTCTTGTATATCTTAAGATCCTGGTTCCTAGATGGTACCTCAATAGATATGGTATCATTTTCTATGAGGTCTTGGATGATGTTTTTGAGCCTCATGCAGTTTTTTTTTTGTGTCCTTTGATCTTGTGAAAGTTAGAAAGGTTCTTCTCATTGTACCAAGATGGTTTCTCTTGTGGTTCTTGGTAGTTTTCAAAGTTGGGAAGTGTGATCAGATTTGACTCTACCAACTTCTTCATGATAGTCTTGATGGGTTCAAAGAGCTGTGTGCATTTGCATTTAGGATAAGTGTTCTTGTTAGGGGTTCAACTTTGTTGCACGTCAGTATTATTGATGTGATTGTTCTGAGGAGGTGTTGTTTGTTGCATAGTTGGCTGGATGTTAGCAACTTCATTGTTGTTAGGTCTAGGAGTACTTAGGATTACCTTAGCATCCACCACACCATCATTTGTCACATTTTTGTTCTTAGCCTAGACACGAGGCTTGTCATTTGAACTAGTTGATGGACAGTTGTCTTTGTAAGCTTGAGTATTTCCCTATGAGATTAGAGCTCTCTCGATGTTAAGGGATCTAGGGACAAGCTCATCATATGATGTGATGCACTACATTTTTAAGTGGAAGGACAGTTCTAGGTCTAGATTTTCTATGATGATTCCCGCTTGTTCATCGGGAAGAGGCCATTTTCTCTTGCTAGCTCTTTGTCTCCACCTTTGTAAGAAATTAGTGAAAGTTTCCCCTTTGTTTTTTATAAGAGCATATAGTTCCTTTAGACTGACATGCATGTCAAGATTGAAGGAGAAGTGATCGATGAATTTATCAGTGATTTCTTGAAAATTTTTGATACCAGGAGGTAAATGAGAAAACCAATCCATAGCAAGACCTATTAAACTTTGAGGGAAGAGGTGCATTAGATAAGAAATATTGTAAGCCACCTCCATGTACATGACATTAAATTCTTTGATATGGTCCACAAGACTTCCTCTCGCTTCATATTTATCAAATTTGGGGATTTCAAAACTAGGAGGGAATGGTACCATTGCGATGTTTCGATCAAATGGATATAGACACAGATTCTATGCATGGGGATTCTTTGCCTTTCCCATGCAAAGGTCTTGTATTTCTCATGAGAGCATTCTAAATTGTGATGCTAGATTGTCTTGAGGATTGGGTGGAGGAACATATGGTGGGATGACAGATGAGTTGTATGGGGTGTATGGTGGTGTAATATTTGGTGATGGTGATTGGGGTATTGATGTATGTGTTCCTAATATGTTTGGATTGATGATGTTCAATTGAGGATTATAATAGGAACCTTCTTGCTATTGTTGAGCTTGTTGTTGGGCTTGCTGTTGTTGCTATGCTACTAAGGTTGCTTGATGGGTTTGATATTATTGTTGTGTTGTGTTTTATGTTGCCAATGCTGCTTCTTGTTGTTGTGCTAAGGCTACTTGTTGTGTTGCTAATGTGGCTTGTTATTTTTGTAGACACGTAAATTATACTGATTGATCTCACACACTTGATCCTGATTTACTAACATCAGTTCTCCCTAAATCACTTCTTTACTAACCATTTTTAATCGAATAATCTTTATTTGATTAAATTCATCATAATTCCTCTGTTAATTAAATAAATCAACTTTATTTGATTAAATCATTATCTTCTTTTAATTAAATAAATCATTTTATTTGATTAATCCTAATGTTCCTCTTTTAATTAAATAGATCCCTTTATTTGATTAAATCATTATCTTCTTTTAATTAAATAAATCATTTTATTTGATTAATCCTAATGTTCCTCTTTTAATTAAATAGATCCCTTTATTTGATTAAATCATAATCTTCCTTTAATGAAATAAACTAACCTTTATTTGATTAAATCTAACATCATCCCCCTTTTAATTAAATAAATCAAACTTTATTTAATTAAATCTAATGTCCATTATTCCTCTCATTTGATTTAAATAAATCTAAAAAATCTAAGTCAAATGTCAAATCAAACTAATCTCCATATAAGTTAATTAAATCCTAATTAACTCTAACTCTAATCCTCAAATCCTCTAGCTTTTGCAACTTGCACAAGTAAATCAATTTATTTGATTTATAAGTTCTTCTATTTCCATTCAAAATGACATCTCTTTGGAATATTCCCTCAATTTGAAATCTCCCTCCCAAAGGGACTTGTCCTCCAGCATGGCATTGAAGACTCTTACATGTCCCTTTTATTGAGCCAAGTGGCATTAACTCTTCTTCCATCTCTTCCTCCACAAGCCATCTTTCAAATTTCAAATTTTCACCTAATTGCATTTATTTGCACATTGACCAAAATGTGCTTCACCTCTCTTCAATAACATGTTGACAAGTGGCACATTGTTATTGGTTCATCTTTAATCCCACATCCTTTATGTTTTGCATTCCTCCATCCTTCTTTCCTATAAATGAAGAGCTCTTCTATTGATTTTGGATTCACAACTTTATGCAAGATCACTCTCTACAAGTTGGAGCAAAATTATCCACCATTTTCATAGTTTTCATCAATCTTAGCTAGGTTATTGCAAATTTCATCAAGGATCACATTGTTCATCATCAAAGATCATCAAAGCTTGCAAGGAATTGGGAAAGGGATACTTTCCACATCAAAGTAGCACCAATTCCCCCATGGGATGCTGGTTTGGATGTTTTGAATAGGATTTCAATAAACTTTCATTTGATATTCCATCTTTGTTTTCTTGTTCATTGTATTTAAATGAATTTCATGGGGAATGATTGTTTTAGATTTTTTTAATGACTAACATTGGTTTGTTTGTTCATGTTTGATCAGGTATAGAGCTACCATTCACATTTTGGCATTAGAGGGAGGGGAAATCTTGAGAAATTAACATGTTTTTTGGTCAAAATTTCATTATTTTTTCAATTTTTTTTTATGTTTATAGGAAACAATGACGCTACAAAAGACAAACAACGATGCTATCAGTCTAGCATTTCTATATAGTGATGATGTGTCTGCTTCAAAGGGAAATGCTTCTATCATTTTCCTGAAGGACCGGTCTTTCAAACTCTAAAGAGCGATGCTTGGTGAAATTGCAATGCAACCGCGATCTCTGGTTTTCCATAGAGTGACACTGGTTTCACTAGAGCGCAACTGGACTTCTCCAAACAGCGACGCCTTCGTAGATTGCAACACTGGGGTGGGGCTAATCATTTTTTGTAGGTTGAGGTGATCAAAGAGGGAAGGAGGAAATAAAGACAAATGCTTTCTATGACACCATCACTTGATTGTAACAAGTGTTTTTAAACACTTTGGGAGCAATTATAATCCCATTTTAAGGCTTTTGCTTTCTTCAAGCTTTAGGACTCAAAATATTTTTTTTTTGGTTTTAAAAAGAATAATAAAAGGGTTAAAAAGAACTTTAGGAACTTACTAGAATTGGTTTTGGATCTAAAAATTGAACGAGAAAACTCCACACTTCATCTTGGTGCTATAAAAAGAATCAATTATTGATTTTGAAGTTAAAATGAACATGTGTTTTTCATGTTTTGCAATCTTTTTTACAAGTTAATATCATTTAAAAGGTGTATGCACTTCTCTCACACTTCACAATGATCTTGAGAATCAAAAGTCTTTTGGTGATATTAGGTTGTCTAAAAGATTTCCTCCACACTTCAATTTGGGCTTTTAAAAATTAAACAAAATCTTGCTAGTGTGAGTTGAGTATATCGCATGTGTTCTCTCTTTGTTCATGTAAACAAAGATTGATCAAACTACGAATGTTCTTTCTCGCTATTTTTTACCTTTAGAGGGGCTTGCCTAAGACCAATTCGAAGTGACTCCAACCAGTTTTTCACTCAAGCCAGTATACAAATGGATAAAACTAAACTGTCAAGTCCTCATGGTATGTAGGCCTTAGCCATACAGTGTCTTTTAGAATGGGGTACTACTGTAAAATGTATAAGATCCCCTACTAGGATTGATTAAAGCCTTTAGTGACTTGTTGGACGCTCGCAAGGTGCCATGTCCCTGATCACCCTGACTAAGAACCAATTTGTGTAGAAGCCAAAATCCCTTTCTATTTGTTGGTGCAAGAGGTCAAACCTTTGAATCCACCCCACATTTTTGTGGTTCTTTTTAGACATGAAAAGTTTGTCATGGGAGATTTGTGAGAACTAAAGCTTGGCTGACCCAAGAAGTGTGTGCCATGGAGGGGAGCCACTGTGGTCAAGCTTCTAGTCATCTGCTCTGAATTAGAACATCTAGTTTATCCAAGTGGGGATTGAACAAATATTGTCTCTTTCTATCCTAGGGTTGTGCATCATTTTGGAATCAAAACACTTGCTTGGATCTAAAAAATTGGAAAACAACATTCAACAATGGTCATCAAATTTCAAACCCTTTAGAGGAAGCAAATACCATTGAAAAATTCAAGTATTACTGCTTGTTCCTAGGGATTTATCCTTAGAGGCTTCTAAGTATTTGGACCTATATCTCAATTTTCTATCACTAAAGTCAACATTAGGGAACTATTGCTTTACTTGATTTCCACATAATGGACCTTGTGGGATGAAAATAAATTGAGACAACTATTTAGTTCAAAAGCTAAGTAAGAAAGTGTTTGTGAAAAAAGGACTCATTAAGCAAAGATAAAAGACAAATTGAACCCCACACATGTGTTTCTCTATCTTTTGGTCATATGGTTTTCCATGCAAACATTGGTCTTTTGGTTTGAATTACTCTTAGGGAAAAGCATGTTCTTCACTATCTTGGTCTTGTAAACAAATTTCTTCTTAGGTTCATTTAGGATCAAAACCAACACTTCATCCATCCCAAACATTTATCATTTCCATCCCACAAACAAATTTTGAACCATTGGAAAAATCATTCATACTAGACTTTTGGTAAAATCCTTCAAATCAACATCAAAATCTCCTTGTTTGGCTAAGTGTTTGTGGATGAATCCTTCCTCATACATCTAGTTAAATTATCATCCTTGTAGACAAGTTTATTCCAAGATAAAATCCAACATTTTGGGGTTTACAAGTCCATTATACAAATCAAATCAAATCAAATCTAATCCAAATAATCCTAAATCCTAGTATTCCTCTAAGGATCTTAAAATTTTGACACCCATATCATTCACCCCTTTCATCCTTCATCTCATCATTGGTCCTAAATTCCTTAGAGGTCAATAAGGTCAAAACACAAGAAGAACATGGAATATAAACCTGATTCATACATCATGAGCAATCTAAATCAACCAAACTATCAAAGCCTTACAATACCAATTGATTATCAAAACTCACATTTATACAATCCATACCTGGGATCATTATCTCCTAAAAACCTCAATGGTACAAAAATGTGAGTATGCACAATCTAAATTTTGGAACACCTTTCCCTATGATAGATTTAAATCAAAGTCCAAACCTACAAATCTATCAATCAAACAATAAATGCATGAGTATTCAACAAAACAACATTATCCTACCAAATCCATACATTCCAAATATGAGTATACCAAGTACAAGTTTACCAACCATGAACATTTCAAAGCCACACTTGGTAAAATTTGGGATAGATATGTTTGTGAATCATAAAAGTGTTGTTCAAAGTCCAAACAATATGTTAATGACTCCATGTATTGATCAAAGTCAAGGTAACACCATGCAAAATCAAAGTTACCTAAATCAAGGCAATGTGTTTCCAAACCAAAACAATGTTCAATTTCAACCTATATTGCCAAATCTAAGCATCATCCCAAATGAGAACATTGTCTAAAATTAATTTGTACATGATCCCATAGAAACACCACAAGTATACATTCCAAATATGCTTGAACAAAAACCAAATCAACTATATCAAGGGTGTCAAAATCAAAATCAAGATCAAATTTTTGAGATCAAATTGCTACACTTACCAAAATAGTTGATTCATTGTGCCAAGAGACATCTCCACCCCAAAATCAACACAATCTTCCATTGGTTAAGCCATGTCATCAAAGCATTGAGTTGTGTCCACAACCACATCAAGAAAAATATATCCAATGTCAAGAGGTTGGATATTAAGATCAACAACATCAACAACAAACTCAACCTCCACATCTCAAAGATCAATCGCCACATCTTAAAGATCAATCACCACATCTCCAAAATCAATCACCACAAGGTCAATTTAATGTAAAAATATCACAAGGTAACAAACAAAAATACACACCACTTGGGGAACCAATTGAATTGGTCATGCAATAGTTGGTACAAGAAAATCTCATCAAAATCCGCTTTTATGAAAATTATCGAGAGCCTCAAGTTAAACCACTAGGGTATAATGAGAAGCACCTTTGTGATTTTCACTAAATAAAGGGACACACAACATCAAATTGTATTCGACTCAAAAATATCATCCAAGACCTTATTGATCAAAAAATAATATCTATCCATCAATGAGCACCTTGAAAATGTTTCTACCTCATCTGAAGATCAACTCAACATACATCAAGAGTCACTTTTTGATCATGATAAATACCCATCAACAATATCCAACAATGATTTATTCAAAGGATTGTTAACATTAGTTGATCCTATAATCAGTGATCCTTCCACCAATGATCATGTTGAAAATGTCTCTACATCACCTATTGAGTTAGAGGACATATCTCAAGAATTTATTCCAAAGCGTGATCAACATCCTTCACCAAAGTCTGGCAATGGTCCTTTCCAAGACATATTGACATCCTTTGACCTCATGGTTATAGATACTAAAGGGATCCTCAACTCAACACTTGATCCAAAGCATGTCAAAAGAAATTCCAAAATTAATCAAGATCAAGAATTCGTATCTCCAAGATACTACAATGATCTAATGGGAACTCTCCTATCTATACAAGATGTCACAAATAATGATCATATCCATATAGCACATATTCCTGCATCTACCCATGAGATGCTTACTCCTAATGGACATGTAGATGATCTCCATTAAAAAAAGAGAGTCTCATACTCTTGATATTATTACCAAGGAACAAGAGTCTTCTACTCTTAACATTTGTACACATGATCAGGATACAAAAAAATCAAGAGACATATTAGAAATGGGTCATAGAGAAGGCTTCTACAAAATTTGTGAATCAGAAATATCCTATGAAAGCATATCAAAAATGAACCATGAGGGAGACTTCTATATGGACAGTGAATCATCAACACCTCTTGAAGAAGCATTAAAATATGATATTTCACAAGATCAAGCCAAAGATATGAATCGAGAAGTTATCCCATGTATGGAGGATCCTATTACTTATAAACTTGGATCACTTACCTTTTTTAGGGAAAGCTATGTTATCAATGAAGAAGCTATCACCTTTGAAGATCCACAACAGAGCAGAGGAGTAGCACCTTGTTTCCAAGGTAAATCATATCCTATTGCAAATAAAATGTTTCAACAAATGAATTATTAAGGCAAAAGATTAGGCCTACATGAACAGGGCATCCTAGAACTAGTGCAAATTATTGGCAATCCTAAGAATCAAGGTCTTGGTTATTCGACAATGAATTGATCTAAAGACATCAGTGATACCTCTATAATACTGGGGGAAAATTTATCTAGTGCAAGCATCAACATAGGGAGCACAGAGAGTCCTTATGGTGAAACCAATGCCAATACTACAACTAGCCACGTTATGAATCTTCATCCAACCATCACCCCATCCAAAAATTGGGACCAACATCAAAAGAAAGATTTGAATCAAAGAATGAAGAACGTTGTCAAAGAAAAACTAGTTGAGAAGCATAATAGACAAATCAAATACACATGGATACCAAAATATACAAAGAAAGATTATCCCTATGAAAATCCATCAGTAAAAGAAACTATGGGGAAAAATAAAAAAGGGAAAAGTATCCATCAAAGATGTCCATAAAGGAAAAAGTAGGCTTCTCAAGCAACACACTAAGTATATCAAGCAACTGGTCCTAATTTCATGCACACTTCTGTATCCACCCATCATTGCTCATCTTCCCAAGTTTGGAGAGTCAAAGGTTCCAAAATATCAACCAATCCATCTTTTATTCCTAAACACACTCCATCCACACATCCACACTTGATATCCAATTCTCATGTTGACCATGTATTGGAAGCAACCCCTCATCATAAGGATTCAGAAGGCACTCTATCATGATGTGCATACAAAGACAAAGTTAACTCTGGTATCAACAAAGTAGATCAACAATCTCAAAATTTGTATTCAAATGCACATATCTTGGCAAAACAAATTCTTCAGGAAGAATATTGATGGCACATTATGACAAAAGGATCTACATCAACACTGCTAGGTGATTTAGCATGAGCTTAAAAATATTTCATAGAGAAATAAAAAAAATCAAAAAAATAAAATTAAAAAAGGATTGAAAACAGTAAAGAAAAAAATTGTCCTCCAGTGAAGACCACTAAGGTGGCGCTTTGGGAAGGTACCATGATGAAAACCTGACAAACATGCGTCATGAGTAGAATCGAGCATCTGTGTGTGCTAGTTCAGGGGAAAGCATCTCATCCCATCCATAATAAATCCAACATTCCATCCATCTTATCCATACTAAATCCATTCATCCATGAACCATTTATCCAACCCATTACCATCCATCATCCATATTATCTTGATTTTGAAAAAAAAAATTGGTGCACACTTTGCACTTGCTTGTGGTAAACATCTTGACATGGGTCATTTTCATCGATCTTATCCTACCCAACATTATTTGAGCCATGAAGCATTATCCAAATGAGCATCCTTTGTTCGAACACCTTATCTTATCACAAGATAATCCTTGGCATCCTTTGCGTGCTTACCATATCCATCCATCCATACACCTATCCAAGCATCCACCAATGACATTCCATACATTGCTAGACACTTGGGGTAGATATTTACATCTTGCTTCAGAAATAAATCTTGATCTATATCTTCCAACTTATGTGGTGATCCAAACATTGGGAAAATGTAAAATCAAATTGGTCAAGCATTTGTGAGCCAAAATCCAAATCACTAGCCCATGACACATTTTGACGAGAAGATATTTGTAAGTAGGAGGCAATTTTCCATGGTTGAATCCTGATAGCAATATCACAATGAGAAGATGTTCCTTATCAAGTTTTATCTTTAATCAAACATTGATCCAAACAATCAATATCAGTTGCATCTAATTTTCACGTCAATGCCACATCAAATCATTCAACTTTTGTTCCAAAACCAAGCTTCACAAATCTTGATCAATCAAATCCAATCAATCCATCATCATCTCGGGATATCCTTCCTAGTTGTTGTGTTGCTTAACACTATCTTTGCATTGTTGTGTATCATCAACAATGTTATCATCATCGATCTTGATCAAACAAATCCAATCAATCCCTCATCATCTTGGGATATCCATCATAATCCTTTTGTTTCTTAACACTATCCTTGCATTGTTGTGTATCCTCAACAATGTTATCATCATCAATCCATCGATCCGATCAATCAATCTTAGCTTTGTTTTTAACAAAATTCAATAATAGATCACTGATATCGTCACACATCCAAATCGTCAAAATCATGTGAAAATCTAAAAACATTCAAAAAACCAAGAAAATCCAAAAACATCCAAAACATATCAAAATCCAAAAATAGGTCAAAAAGTAAAAAAAAAATGTTAAAAACATGGTATCCAAACTACATCATCTTTGAGCTTAAACATAGGCAAGGCCATTATTGATGGGCCCCCGAGACAAAAAATCCAAAAATATTCATAAAATCTCATAAAACACAAAAAAAAATTAAAAATTGGAAAATCAAAACATTCGTAAAACATCTCAAAAATACCAAAAATAGCCTCAAAACATTTCAAAAACATAAAAAAAATCCAAATATTTGAAAAAATCCATCCATCCCATCTCGCTTTCACCCACAATAAACGTTCGCTCATAATAAATAGTTGTCATCTTCAACCTTTGGCAACACAATCGGAAACAAGTCTAGTAGATCAAAAGTGAAAACTCAAACATCAAGGTCTCAAGTCTAGGTCCGTAGGTAAACAAGTTGGTCAACTCTTGATATTAATAGCCTATCATCCAATCAATCCAAAAATCATCTGATAACCTCATGTCCTAGGATGCATCCTTCCTATAATGGACATCAACATCAGGCATCACCGTAGTTTAGTCTTGGCTAGCAGTATGAAGAACATTAGCTTGTTTGTTTATTTGATCTTTGTCTTTTGACTTATCTTATTGCGCTCATTCCAATGACCTCTTGATGATGTCCAAAGAAAGGGATTTAGAGAGAAAGGAATGGGGTATTGATCATTATCTTTTGTCTATTGTGCTTGTTGGATATTCTTGTAATATAACCTTGGTCATGCCTACTATGTTTGGTCTGTAGGGAGGGTGTTTTGGGAATCTTGTTGACCACATAGGAAGGCTTTCCTTCCTATGTTTTGGTCTGAGATGTTTGAAATATCTGAACTACATTTTAAATGAGGTTCCATATGCTAGGTGTGAACAAGGATACTCCTATCTAATCATCGAGTCAAAGTCCATCACACTAGGTACAACGCCATCCCGGTCCTTTATACCTTGATGTATCGTGCCTACATATGTTATCAAACATAAGGTAAGTAAGTCCTTTTAAAATCCCAATTCCTGATAAGTAAAGCATCATCATCATCATTCATCATCCTAATCTCTAATAAAGTCTCGTAGATCATGGACTTGTTGGATCCTCTTGTCTTCATCTCATTTCTTCTTTCTTCTCTTTTCCCTAACATGGTGCCATGATAGTTAATCAAAAACATCACCAATGCATCCACCAAACTGTCAACATATCACTCATATCATACATAAAAGGAAACACCAATCATTTCACATGCATGACATTTCCATCATTGCACCATAATATAGATTGGTTCTTCTAAGCATCTTAAAACCATCTCATTTGCATCATCATCATAACCATCCATGCATCCATCTTGAACCTCTTTGTCATGAGATCGACCCTCAAATCAAACTTTTTGCTCGATCTCTTGAGGGGTAGTGTACCAGTATACTTCTTTCCGCTAAGGCATCTAAAAAAATAAAATAAAATTTGAATTTTGATCTCGACAAGGTTATTCTTTGAAGTACCGCAATAGGTACATTGCTTCAAAGAGGGGCATAATATAGACACATAAATTATATAGATTGATCTCACACACTTAATCCCAATTTACTAACATCAGTTCTCACTAAATCACTTCTTTACTAACCATTTAATTGAATAATCTTTATTTGATTAAATTCATCATAATTCCTCTGTTAATTAAATAAATCAATTTTATTTGATTAAATCATTATCTTCTTTTAATTAAATAAATCATTTTATTTGGTTAATCCTAATGTTCTTCTTTTAATTAAATATATCCCTTTATTTGATTAAATAATTATCTTCTTTTAATTAAATAAATCATTTTATTTGATTAATCCTAATGTACCTCTTTTAATTAAATATATCCCTTCATTTGATTAAATCATAGTCTTCCTTTAATTAAGTAAATTAACCATTATTTGATTAAATCTAACATCATCCCCCTTTTAATTAAATAAATCAAACTTTATTTAATTAATTCTAATGTCCATTATTCCTCTCATTTGATTTAAATAAATCTAAAAAATCTAAATCAAATTTCAAATCAAACTAATCTTCATCTAAGTTAATTAAATCCTAATTAACTCTAACTCTAATCCTCAAATCCTCTAGATTTTGCAACTTGCACAAGTAAATCAATTTATTTAATTTATAAATTCTTCTATTTCCATTCAAAATGGCATCTCTTTGGAATATTCCCTTAATTTGAAATCTCCCTCCCAAAGGGACTTGTCCTTCAACATAGTATTTAAGACTCTTACATGTCCTTTTTCTTAAGCCAAGTGGCATTAAATCTTCTTCCATCTCTTCCTCCACAAGCCATCTTTCAAATTTCAAATTTCCACCTAATTGCATTTATTTGCACATTGATCAAAATGTGCTCCACCTCTCTTCAATCTAATCCCGCATCCTTTATGTTTTGCATTCCTCCATCCTTCTTTCCTATAAATGGAGAGCTCTTCTATTGATTTTGGATCCAAAACTTTATGCAAGATCACTCTCTAGAGATTTGGAGCAAAATTCATCCACCATTTTCATAGTTTTCATCAATATTAGCTAGGTTATTGCAAATTTCATCAAGGATCACATTGTTTATCATCAAAGATCATCAAAGCTTGCAAGGAATTGGGAAAGGGATACTTTACACATCAAAGTAGCACCAATTCCCCCATGGGATGTTGGTTTGGATGTTTTGAATAGGATTTTAATAAGCTTTCATTTGATATTCCATCTTTGTTCTCTTGTTCATTGCATTTAAATGAATTGCATGGGGAATGATTGTTTTAGATTTGTTTAATGACCAACATTGGTTTGTTTGTTCATGTTTGAGGAGGTCTAGAGCTACCATTCACAGTTTTTGTTGTTGTGCTAAGGTTGCTTGTTGATAAGCTTGTTGTGTTTGTTGTAAGGCTAAGGCATGTGCTTGTAATGTGGGATCAGGTGGTTGTTGGGACATTGATGGAGGATTGTGGATATTGATGTTTTGAGTGGGTAATGGATTGGTGATGAAATCTTGGGGATTCCCTTGGTTCAACATTCCTTGTAAGATGGTAGAATGAGGTAGAGGAATGTATGTTTGAAATCCTGTTTGATTTGGCATAGCAAAGGGGATTGTGGGAAAAGGTGAGGATGGTGCCATTAGATTATGCGATGGAAATGACACACTAGGACCTTGAGTCCATTGGTTGAAAAGATTTACTTGTCCCATGTTTTGAGGATTTCCTTGCGTTAGGGATGTATTACCTTTGTTGACAAGATTAGTTACCAAAGGATTGTTTTGAGATAGGTTAATAATGGATGGTGTGGACGTATTTTGTGAAACCAATGGTATGGGTGAACCCATTGGAGGGTTGGGTAATGATGTCCCTATTTGCTTCAAGGGTTGATTATGTGGTATGGTATTGGTATTCCCTTCCGCACTATTTTGAGATACCTTATACGCACTCATTTATGTGATGGTAGGAACACTTGTGGTGCTCATGGATGCGGATGAAGATGGATTCCCTTGATATTTTGAAGTTGTGGTTGAGTAATTTAGATCAAGAGGTGTGTATATCTATTTAGGATCTTCAGGAATGGGATGAGCACAAAAGCTAGGTGTCCAAGTGGTTGTGTTAGATGGAGGATTAGTTTCAAGTGTTCCCACAAGTGTATTGTTTTCAAATAAAAGAGCATGTCCAAAGTCTTTAGCAAGGCTTGTTGCAATAATGGGAATGTAGGTTTGATTTAGCCCTATTGATGGAGTTGTGAAACCTTGTGTTAAATTCTGTGCCACAAATGTCGATGAGATAGTGTTAAAAGGCGCAGGAGAACTGAGAGGGGGGGTGAATTAGTTGTCACCAAATTCAAACATAAAATTCCTAACACTTATCAACTTCACAATCACACTATTATGTTATTAAGTATGAACATGTAATGTAGATAACATAAATTAAAATCAACACAATGAACACTAGATTTTACATGGAAAACCCAATAAGGGAAAAACCACGGTGAGGATTAACTCACAATATAAAGTAGTTTCAAAACTGAATAAATAAGGCTCACTGCCAAAGGGTTCATTGCCAAAAATAGGACTCACTGTCCAAATACAAAAGCTCACTACTTACATAAGGAGGCTCACTACCTACAAAAGGATTATAGAACAAAATTGGCTTCACAGCCGAAATGAACTGATGAGAGTGCACCTAACAAGTGTTGATATAGTTCTAGTGATGCACAGTAAACTGACTTGACACAATTCATCATAGTCACACTTCACATTTGCATTCAAAACTACATTGTCTATTATCAATCTTAAAAAATTGTCCAATATATATACTCGATCCATCTACAAGCATCAATTAGGTTAGCCTAATTAAATGCAATCCTTGTTTACCAAAAACACCAGCTGTCAGCTTTAGGCATTCAAAAAATCTTTCCAGATAATAAATTAAATGCTCAACATGCTACATCATGTCAGCATGGACCTAAGATAGGTTGCACATATATCCACACAAGAATTACTTCACCATATCACTAATTATCAATGAATTTGGCTAGAGATAGGCTTAATAGAAAAATGTAATCAACAGAACAATGCCGATACACCATACAAGCACTAGAGCATGAGAGATTTTGAACGTACATGTTTTGAATATCAATAGACTATTTCCCAAAAACCGCAAGTAGCAACTATCAACTGTGTAGGATTGCAGACCAAAATACCGAAGGGTGTAAATTATATATTGGTTTTGATATTGGACCAAAATACCAGATCAAACACTGACTTAGTCTTGTAACTAGTCACAACTTGTATAACATGGTGACATCAATGACAACACAAAATTGTATAGTTAGCCATTATTCTTCATTCTTCCAACAATCTCCCCCTTTGTCATTGATGGCAACATGTGTTAAAATATTCTCTCCCCTATCATCAGTATTCTTCACATGACTCTCTCCCCCTTTGACATCAATGGTAAAGGGCAACCAAAAAGAGGATGTAAACATATGTACGTGGTATATACAAAGGCGATTCCTACTCCCCATTTCAAACATTCAAATGAGAATGACACTTTTTACATGGAATATTTTCTTGTACCTGTCTCTTATGATCAGAAGAATCCTTTTCCAAGCAAGCACAACCGAATTCATTCTTGCACTCATACCATCCAATAAAGAAAACTATGTAAAAGAGGATGTCTGGTCCGAAGACAGACATTTTCGTTCACAAACTTCTGCATCAGAGAGTATTCTAGAGAGATGATCCAACCAGACCTCAACAAGTTCCTTAACCAACCAAAAGGTTTTAACCATATCTTCTCTTTACCTCTGAGTAATCAACAATTCCACTTGCAATTCACCAACTCTTATTCTCTGTTTTCCATCCTTGTCTTTAAATAAATCAAAACTTTTTCCAATACTATTCATCTCAAATTTGATGGCTTCAATTTTGCTTTTGAAATTGTCAACAATTGCCAACCACTAGAGACAATACCTGTAGATGTTAGATATTTCTTTGATGCATTCTCTTGTCTCATTCATATGTTTAGATAACACTTGTTTGGCTTTGGTACATCTTCGTTCAACCATAGCTTTGAACTTATGACCTTCGGGTCCTTCCAATAATGTTCTCTTCAATAATATCTACTAGATCATCTAGCAATGAATTAGACACATCTAAAACTAAGATACCTCTATTGAGAAAATAATCAACTAGTACATCATCAATTTCAAGCTTCTCAATTAGAGAGAATGCATTCCACATTTCACCAATCTTCTTTATTTCACCCTTGTCTAGCATCATTCGTATATCCTTTGGATCAAATGATTTAGATCCAGACATAAATTCTTCTTCATTATTCTTTTCTTCTAAGACATTTGTAACAAATTTTTTCCTTCTTTTAGATTCCAGAGGGGACTTGCCAATCATAACTTCCAACTCTTTCTTATCAGAGGATAAACCCACTTCAAACTGACTAGGTACTGACATACCAAAGAAAAAATTCACCTTCAGGGATGCGAAAGAGGTTCTACAAACACTTACATTATCAAACAATGATTCCAAATATCTGTAAAATTGTTTTTCAACAGGGATACCATATTCCCATTCAACATTCTCTCTTCTCGGTAGCAAGATCAAAAAGTAAAATTTCAAACATATACGCAAAGATCCAAACTAGAAAGGATAGCCCTCAACCAATGACATTAAATAATTCTTAGTTAGGTTTTCCAATAATAGGCTACACAAATCAAACTACTTGTTTTCCTTAACCATCATGTGTGCAAGATATACAACAATAGCCGAAGTCAAACCTTCACAATTTGTGAAATAGATTTTATAGGAAATGTTGTACGCAACACACCTTATAGTGGAATCCACAAGAGTGTTTATCAATAGAGCTCGAGGGTCTTTGTCAATTCCAGTAAGTTCCTTCACATCTTTGTATTTCATAATTTTATTCCTAGGGAGGTCCCCAACACTGCATAAACCAGTAATCGCTTCGATCACTTCCTTCGTGATCAGGTAGGGTTTGTTCAATATAATGTTGTTGTTCTTGAATTAACTTAACAAAAAAAGATGAATTATTTATCTGTAAACCAGGGAAATTCTCTCGATAAATCCATACCTAGGGTTTTTATACTCTGTAATTCATTTGTCTTCAACCTTAGTTCCATTTCCTTCATTTTCATATGATCGAATTCTTCTAGTTCAACACCTTTCAACTTTAGTGGAATGTTTCCACATGAACCTCTATCCATTGTCATGCTTATCTCTCCTAAATTTGTTATCGTTCAATCAAAACTTCTTCCTTTTCCCTTCTTCCCCTTTGTAAACAGAGAAATAATTCTTGATTTTCTGTAATAATTCCTTCAAACTTCTTCAAATCACTTCAAGATCACTCCAAGACACCTTTCAAACTCTTCAAGAGCACAAATGATCAAAGAGATTTATGAATTTTACTTTATACACCATCGGTTTTCCCTAATTCACATTAAATGCTGTAAACTTTAAAAAGCCGATAAAACCCTTATTTTTCAAAACTGTAAACCCTAAATCGATCCACAAAAGAACATGCCATCATGTTTTCTTTTCCAAAAACTTTTCCTGTTCATTCTTTACAATATATCCTTGTGCCAATATCTGACATGCCATTTATCTAGGGGGTTTTTACAATTTTTTTTTAATGCTCCCCCTAAGACCATGCTAGGTCTAATTCTCAGAGGAATTGTCCATACTAGATGAGGGAACATACATATCTATCATCTCTAGCTCTTCTTCTTTCTTCCTCCATAACTTATTCATCTCTTGCTTCACTTCTTCTTTGTTAATTTTCTTTACTGGTTCATTCTGCTCTATCAGAAAATTGATCCAGGAAAATGCAAAATGACTGGGAGGCACATAAAATAAACTCACAACTTTGTTCGCAGAACTCCCAAATTCTGGCTGCAGAAACTCGCAATTCTACCTTCGGCTCTGAAACTGCTCTGCGAAATAGTTGAATGCTTTGTGATACATACCAAGTAGGAAAATTGATTTTATTATCGATCAAATCACGCCAGCAAGTGTCTCATTCGCCATTAAAGCTCAATTTTGCGCTGCACGAACGACTCCAACCATATTTGATGCAGATTTAAATTCAAGCCATCGATTCTTCAGCTTGATCAAATCATCGATGGCCACCTTCAAAACAAGCTGACACAATCGCCAACACGGTGATAAGGGGCCCACCTTACCATACACTATGAAGGAAGTCAACGTGGCAGTTGCCCACGATATCACAATCTTGAAACTTCTGATCGCATGATGGCGGGCAACCGTTGATCTTGAGCATCAATGATCTCGTTCCTTTAACACAGTCACCAGCCATGTCGTTAACCTTCGAGCAGCTTTTCCAGTGAGATTATAACATATTCGTCGATTTAGAACATGTGCATCTCGAGAACACTTTAGTAATCTACCCCTTAATATATTTAAAGCCAGCTAGTGTTTCCTTTACTCTTTAGGCTTCATTGAATGAGACACATGGTGCCCGACCATGATTTCACATTCAACCCAAGCACCATCGCGGGATGGCGGGGAATGACTTAGATCAAATGGCAGATGGTTAGCGATAGTGAAAATTTGATCCCCCAGATAGGACACATGGCACCTGCCCGTGATTTCACAATCCTTCAATTCCTGATCATGGGATGGCAGGCATCATTGATATCTGCAGGAAATAGATCAACGACAGGACTAAATCAACCCTTGCAAAATAAAACATTCATTAAAAGGAGAAGTGGGCATTACTAGGCGGACGAGAAACAACAACATAAGTTGTTTTAAAAATGATGAAGCACAGGGTTATCCAAGACTTACAGAAAAATAAAACCCAGCGGAGGAGATAAAATTAAAACAAAGGGGCCTGGCCTAGACGAGCCGATAAGACATAAGTCATTTTAAAACCCTTCAAAAAGGTAACAACGAAAAAGATTCCAACCCAGGCGTAAAGTAAACATAGGGGTTTTACATATAGGCAAAGCTAAAACCCCAACCTTAGGAATTTTCCAACACCATGAAAGACCAGAGACATAAGGAAGGGAAATTTCATCCCCCAGAAGGACACATGGCGCCCGCCCGCGATATCGCAATCGGTAAAAATCCTATAGCTTCTGATCACGCGATGGAAGGCAACCGTTGATATCCGAAGGAAATTTGATAAACGGTAGCACGAATTCGATCCCTTCTGCAAAATAAAACATTCATTAAAAAGGATGAGGGGACATCACTAGGCCAACGGTAAACAACGACATAAGTTGTTTTTTAAAAGATGAAAGAAGAGGCCAACTGAGACTTAGGAAATAAAACCCTGTGGAGGAAATAAAGTATTAAAATCAAAGTTGGGTTTTAATTTTAATCCGGTGACATAAGCCTAAGCCATTAACCCCAGTGGTCATGTCGCCAACGGCTTAGCCAAATCCTTTCATTAAATACTAACCGTGCAATGTGTAGGTTTTTCAAATTCAAAGATATGGGAGAAGATCTCGATCCTACCCCACCAACTCGCAGACCTAAGGTGTCACCATATTATTTGGCGCGAGGTCAGCAAAAGGCAGATGTGTGTCTTGTATGGAATGTGGGGCCCAATCTCCACTATTGAGCTCATAACCCATGGTTTTAGATTGACAACCAAGATCAAAACCTAATGTAAATCTTTGTTGTTCCCTCCTAGCTCGCAGGAGGAAGATGAAGGTTGGTTAAAAGCTGCGAGGTCAACGAGATTGCGATGCATAGCTCCAACTGTTCAGTTTGCAAAGTGCATAGGACCTGTCATCATGGTAGTTGGTTTTCGAGATGGATTAATGTTATTGGTCATGAGGAAGGTGAACGATGCTTCGTTGGATGTCAAACCGAGTTAGCCCAAGATAAACCATTTGATCTGCCAACTCTTCAGGAGATCAGCGGGCAGTATTCAAAGTTGGAAAACAGCAGATGGTGGTCATTTTATTGTACAACTGGTGAAGCATTAATGAATTATTCCTTGCTTGTGTAGTCATGTCGATCTCAATCTATGTGAAGATGTTGTTGTTGGAAATCATGAAGGGTGATCTGTGGATTCTCATGCAGCTCAAGTTAAACAGTGATAGTACATATGTCGCCAAATTGCCATGTTTGCACATGTATTTTTACTAAGCATTGATGAAGGTTGCCATTACCTTGCACAATAAATACAAGATGAATTAACTGCTAATAGTGTCATTCTTGTAGTAGTTAGAGCACTTTGTGGGCTGAGTCTAATCAGGTTTGAGTGCTTTTCTGACAAGAGAAAATGAGTAAGTCAGTAAGGAGGTCTGTTCGTTTGAGCTCACAAAAGCTCGGTCCTGCTATTCAGGAAGGTGCTTTGGTTGACAAGCCCAGGCTTGTGCCCACTAGATGCAGTAGAAGGTTGCAATTCCAGGACGTTACTGCTCAACTAGTAGATGACAAAGGCAAGTAGTTAGTGTGCTCTATTACTAGTGTTGATAGAAAAATAAGGTATGGGCATGGCTCCTTTGGATGCCAACACTTGCCCATTGACCTTACAAGCAACACTTCTGATGATGTAACTGAGACTGATTCTGACTACTGTCAGTATTTACCTCGCTTCAATCATGGTTTTCCCTCTGATGAGGAAGTGATATATGTGGTGCCATTGGCTGTTAAAACCCCAAGTGGATGGACTGGAACCGTATTGGGCAAGGACAAGAAAGAAGAGGAAGCTGAGGTTTCCTCTCCTCCTCTAGCAACAACTAGAAGCGGGTGTGTATACCGGGGTCTGAGTGTTGGTAAGGTCAGGGTGTTGGGTAAATAAGAAGTTGTTGTGGTGCCTTCGTGGAAATTTGGTTGCCTGGTTTTTTTGCGTGGATAGCAACAAAGGGGATTTTGATGACAATTTTTGTTCCCTTTTCTGATGGTAGTTACAACTTTAGCTTTCCCCAGTTCATGCACTATGTTTTGCAGATTCAATGTGTGGGAAGTTTTGAAATGAAAGTCAAATGCAATGGAGATTTTGTTCAAATGAAAATTTGTTGTGAAATTACATTTGAGCCTAAAGCTTGTTGCTCCCTTGTCATATAAAAGGGAATTCAAGGCTCATTTGTAGGGAGAGAACTAATGAAAGCTCTAGCTAGGTTTTGAGTTGAATATATGGGTAGAAAGATAGGAATACAATAGATAGCTTGTTTTGAGTTTTAGATGAATATATGCAAATTATCTTAAATTGTATGCATATATGACTTATAAGCATGAATAAACATATAATTCTAATATATTTTCTCTCCTTATGTGGATTTGAGTGAATTTTGAATGAAATGTTAATGATTTGTCATTCTTCTTTTGAGAATTTGTTTAATTGTGTGTCTATGTTTTTGCTTTGATTCAAGAAAATCAATTAAATGCTTAAATGGAGTCATAAGTTTACAATTATTTACAAAGTATTTGATAAGTAGTAATATATCAGAGAATTGAGCTCCATAATGCAAGGTATTATATGAGTAGTCCATTCTATTAAATTCTTGGGTCATTTCTGCTAACGGTAAATGGGTAACTAAATATTTAAGCCCGATGAGGAATAAAAGAATAATATGTAAATGGGTCACTCACTCACTCCCTCCTGTCTCTCCCCTAAACCTAAACCACAAGCCTAAACCCTTAAACCCTCTACCCTCTGCACTTAACCTCCCTTCCTTTATCTCTCTCTCCTCAAGTCTCTCCCTCATTGGCACCACACTCCCTCTCTCTCTGAGGTCTCTCACTCACTCACTCACTCCTCACTCACTCACTCACTCACTAACTCACTCACTCACTCACTCCCTCCATCTCCAAGTCTCTCCCTCCTACCCCTTCTCCTCTCTTAGGTATTTCTCTCTCACTCCACTCACTCCTCTACCCATAACCCTAAACCACATAACCCATAAACCCTCTACCCTCTACCCTCTCTCTCTCTCAAGTCTCTCCCTCCTACCCCCTCTCCCTCTCTCAGGTATCTCTCTCACTCACTCTCTCTATCTCTCTCCCCTCTACCCTTAACCATAAACCTTAAACCCTTAACCCTTAAACTCTAAACCCTCTACCCTCTATCTCTCTCCCAATACTTGTACCATGACCTATCACATATGTGGGTGACCTAACAAATCACGTTCCTATGTGGTGTTACTGTCCAATAGGGTTATGGTGAGAGGGGCTTGACAACAACTTGAAATGCTTCCTCATTGTTTAAAAGATGCATAATTGAACTTGATGCATCTATGAAGTCACTTCCTTTATAAATAGATCATGGATCTTCTTAAGAAGATTAAAGGACATATCAACACAGTATATTGCATCTTTTGAATATGTCCTTTCCTATCTTGTCTTACGTTCCTTTCCTATCCTGTCTTATGTTACTAGTCTTTTATGGTATTGGGAAAATCCTAAGGTTG
>VDFB02270651.1:781956427-782059972 GCA_007258455.2 Sequoia sempervirens
ATTAAACTATTCTCGAAACAAAGAGAAGCCCAATAAGGTAATGCACTTTTCAGTATAAGAAATGCATCATTTGAAGCATCAAACCAATATGCAAAGATGAAAGAAAGTGCTAAATTTTCACTATGGTGGAAGAAAAATGATTCTTTATACCCTGAATCAGTCATCAGTCTCTGTGATGGTACATTTCAATGAATATTTTTTTTAAAAAAAATTGCATTGTTTCGTCGCAATTTCGACAAAAACCACCAACGAATCATCCAAAAGGTCCAACGAAGTTGCTATAGCTGCGATGAAGGCTTCATCGTAACTCCTTGCTGATTTCGTCATAATTTCGATGAACTTTTGGTGTTGTTTTGATGCTCCTCCTTACCCATTTCATCAAAATAGTGACGAACTTCTGGTATTGTTTCAACGCTACTCCTTGCCTATTTTGTTGAAATGGCGATGAAATTTTGGTGTTGTTTCGATGCTACTCCTTGCCCGACGAGCTTCAGGTGTTGTTTCGACACTACTCCTTTCCCATTTCGTCGAAATGGTGATGAACTTCTGGTGTAATTTTTCAGTGGATAAATGAAGTTTTCATCGATATTCTGATGAACATTTGGGCCATTTTATGATGCTGATGACTGAAAAATCTGCGTCATTATTTTGACATTTAATTCATCGTCAGCCTTGCAACGAAAAAACAATGAAAAAAATATTTTTGTCATTTCGTTGCTTTTCTGACAAAGATTTGTTGAACGACTGACGAACGTCCGTCAGAAAATGGTGTCAAATTCAGTAGTGTCTTAAGGCATAATTTGGTGAGTTAGGCTATTCATTGTAGGAGTAGTACAGATAGAATAAAAAAACTCATCAGAAAACTTGAGATGGGGCAACTAAGTCCACGCTCTACACCATCTTTGAGAAACCACAGAAAAGTGAATGGCTTCCTTCAGAGGGAGTCTCATTAAAATCTGAGAACACAATCAATCATCTGGAAAATTCATGAGATCTATTTTGCCCATTTCTTCGCTAGACCCTTCAAATTGTAGCGAGAACAAACATTCAATGTGATATCATGACATAGATGCTTCTCCCATGTGGGGCTTCCCTCTTTTCTAGTAATAATGGCCACCTCGAGTTCTTTGTACTCATATTCAACACTAGCTATCCATCCATTAGGATGTGCATCCAATGACCTTCCAGAAATGGTATGTCCATGCACTACTTGTAGCCACCATCATCTGTACACTGTATGTCATCTCCTGATACACAACATTTATTTATCTTTATCCAACCAAAAATAAATGTGCCAAGTGAAGACAATGATGATTATCTCCGGCCAAATTAATGTTTTTCTTCCTACAATGAAGACAACTAAAGAAAAATGAATGCTCATCTCACCATGTTAGGTATCTTTAACTAAAAATGAACCTCTAAATTATTACAATATATAATGTTAGGTATCTCACCATGTTATAAATTGTGTATTATAAAAAAATATTAAGATATAATTGTTACCAATTTTTCGCTATAGCTCAATTGGTGAAGCTGACTAAATGTTGTTATATCTTAAAGTGAAATTACAGTTATTTCTACATTGTGCTTAAGTGTTGCTTGCACATTGTTCATTGTTCGTCAAGTGACAACTGTGCATTAAAATGAGGAAATAGAGTTTCAGGAGTGCTATTCAATGCTTTACAATTAAATGAAGTACAAAATTGAGCATATAAGCAACAGAGCATCTTAAATGCTTTCATTATTTCATAAAGTGATTCATATTTACATAGCTTCATTTGATTGCAAGAATCCAAATGATAATACAACATTGCATTAAGATGCATTTTCTTTTCAAAATGAAAAGCATAAGATGAAATCAAATATCCACACAAGTCATGGATGGGACTGTCATAGTGCATCATTAATAGCACACTGCACTATGGAAGATGCAAAAGAAGAAATCACATAAGTAACAACATAATCATCATTGCCTGATTGGCTAATGGTCGATGTTGAAATGGTGCACCTTTTGTCTTCTCGAGGTCTGTTGACATGTAAGCGAAAAGAGAGGAATGTCAGACACTCCGATTATGAAGATACCTATATGAATCACCAACAATAGTGCAACTTGCTACCAATCATACACTAAAACAATCAAGTAAAGTGCAAAGAAATAAGCTGAGGGAGGAACATCAGTGTGATCATCATATCTTATTTTTATACTAACATTGTTTGTTTCCTTGTGCAGGTATAGGGAAAATCACGATGCTGATTATTATTCAAAGACCAAGCATGTGGAGAAAAATGGGCTCCCACAAGGGTAGAGCTCGGCATGCTGCCCTTATTCATTACAAGTGGGCTGATAAGATATTGTATCATCATATTCATCAAAAAGGAAATGATATACAACTAAAAGAGTGAAGCATAGTTATCTATCAAGCTATTAAACCAACTTTGCACTCATAACAATCAGGTAAATGCTTTCTGAAAGTTACAGGTGAACAGTGAGTTTAATCCGCTCAATCACTTAGCTGAGTACATTCATCTTGAACATTGTTGTATAGTTCATGTTCTTTTGCTACAGTGTTATTTGCTCATCATGATCATATGTCATGCAAGGTTCAGTTCATCAGTGTTCTTTCTCACAATCAAGGATAGTGAGCAGGCATACATTATGCCTCAATGAAGAGAATTGTTTCAATTTTTATCTCTGAGGAGAGCAGATTCACGAAATAGTTTATTAAGTGGAGCATAAAAATGCATGAAGAGTTCTAGGTTGAAGCCCAAGAGTATGAAAGGATAGGAATTACATTCAAATGATAAATGAAACAGTCAGTTCCAGTTTGGCTGAGGGTGCAAATACAACATTAGGTAGGTTATGCATCACCGTTTTGAAAAGAAATAAACTAGTACACCTTTCTGGAATTTTGTTGTCATTAATTTGTTCTCAATCAGGTTTATTTTCAAGGATTTAAATACACAAAACTCATTTCTAGAATGAGCAGAACTCATACTGAATATAGTGTAAGTGGGGGCCTAAAGTGCATCTCTGATGAGAATGGATGAGTGTATAAGAGGCCAAAGCAAACAAATAATTTACATAACTAAATCAAAAGGATTTTTGTGTGAAAGGAGTATAGTCACCATACTAAAAGGATTAAATACATTTCAAATAATTTAAGCAGTATGCTGAAGATTAATACATCACCAACTAGTATTTCATTGCTCGATGAAGTGAACAGGCATACATATGCCTCATTTTAAATCAACAGTTTCAACTAAAATCCATCATTTTCATACATATATATTCACAAACTCAAGCTGCTGAATTGGTGAATTGGAAATTGTCTACAACAGTTTCATTTAATTATAAATGTATAAGGGATGTTGAAGCACAAGTAAATTGGCATTGATCGGTCATTTGAATGTAAGAGTGTCAACGAAATCCTGGGTATGTTTAAAAACCAGCTTGCCTATATAAGAAAGTATCATGGAAAGCATCTAAGTGAGCAAGTAAATGCAATATGCAAGTAAAAGAGCAGATGCCACTATTTTCATCATGGTCTATATGATCACTAAGTAGGCGGACCATGTTTATTTTCATTCCCAGGTGTAAATTAGGAAACAAAAAGGAGGTTTGTTACAGATTTAAAACATAGGCTTCATAAAATGCAGTCTCCCATTACTTTCAGCATTCCCCATTTGGCTTTCAAAATGTACAGTGTCCTTTCACCATTTCCAGTTTACCCATATGGATATTCTATAGGAACAAAAAGATAAGGGTTTTGTCATAGTCATAACTCATGCAATGGTTTTCAATAGTGGTACCAAAAAGTGGTTTTCATCATAATATTACATCCCACATGAGGATTTCCTACAGAAAGAAAGACAAATTGGGGTACAACAGAAAGACGCACCTAGATAGTCACATTTTTCAGAGCAGAAAATACCCATATGAAAGAAGTTAAGAGCAACAAAATGCCAAAATAAGTGCCATGATGGGTCAGGCCGAGTTTTACATATACAAAGTTGCACATTTTTTAGAAATCCCTCATTGGGGTTTGGAAATACAATCCATAATATCACAATTCTCAGTTTACCCATGAAGGGTTTAATAAAAAAACCACAGAGATTTCAAAGGAAAGCACCATTTATGATGGGTCGAGCCCAGTTTCTCATGAACATCAAAATATACAGATTTCTTGTCTATTTTTCATATACCCACTTTGGGGTTTTCCATAAACAGCGATTTTTATTTTATTTTTACAAGTACCCATATGAGGATTTTTGTATGAAGCAACATGATACATAAGGAAATCATAATGGTCGAGCTTCAGAATTGAGAATATCAGTTTTCATTTGATTCTCATGATACCCATGAAGGAGTTTGTTCGAAATATGAAGGAAGAAAGAAATTCTTGATTTAGGTCGAGCCCAAAAGCTTTAAGTACGCTTTTTAGAGATATATATGGTGTGGCCTGTGCATGGCCATAAAATCATAAGTGAAAGAGAATTTTTTTGAGCTTTCTGAGCAAATGAAATATATGCTTAGAGCGCAATTTACCAGTTCAAGCCTGTAGGAGATCATATATAGCCGTGACCAAAGCTTTGTAAAGTCACAAAACCCCAAGTAAAACATCCAGTGCGAGCTCATGTAGGGTGGCCAGTGGAGACAAAGAACACAAAAATAACAAAATATAAGCACAGGAAGTGACGAGCCATCACATAAACTGAGTGTCTGCAGCGACCACAAGTCCAGAATGAACTCAAAAAGAAAAGCCATAGAATCTATAAACAATATTTTACCTTGTGTGCAATAAGAACAAAAACCCTTGAGCAAGCTCTCTCATGGAAGCTTCCAGACAAAGCCCGGGTTCGTGCATAGTGGCCAAGAAGAATAGTCACAAGAAATGTAAGAGAAAAATTAGAAACAAGCATGAACAGGCCGCGGCCTTAATGGCCTTTCTTGCTCTTTGGATGAATTGAAAAGCCACAATAGTATACAAATCAAGCATACCCAGTCAAAGATTCAACTATCTGAAGACAAGAGTGGAGATTCCTAAGCATGTGAGCTAAGGACTGAGCTCAATCATGGTGGCGGCATGCTCTCTCAGGCAGAGACCGGTTTTTTCCAAAATGATGATTGAGAAAATGAAATCATTTTTAGGGTTTGAATTCCTTTTGTCTCGTGCCCTAATTTGAGCTAAGTCGAACATTATGGTTGATTTTGAATTTTCCCATTTAACAATAACATGTGGGAAATTTGAATTTAGGTATGCTTTATATTGTGATTCATAAAAATCTAAAGCTTAATGTTTTGAAGGGGTCGAACTCTAATATACCTAGGTCAAGCTTTGAAGGATGATGGTGTATTTTCCTAAGGCCTAGGGTTTCCTTATTTTAATTTTGGCAATGTAAGGGGTTGTGAAATTAGAGAAATTTATGATTAATGATGCCTTGGTGAGGAGTTGATAAGGGAGGATATATTTGATTTTAATTGATTTTGTGAGAAATCAATAAAGGTTGTAAAATCATTACACTTTTGACTTAGGGTTTTTGTTTACAATTGATTTTAGAGAAATCAATTAAGGATCTTGATAGGAGAGAACAATGTGCCTTGATGTTTTTATGATTTAAAAAAAATAAAAAATCAAGCATTGTATTGGTGGAATAAGGTTGTATTTGTTTTTTACAAAATATTTAGCAATCTTTAATTGCAAAAATAGACAAATTGTAAAATCTGCAATCATGTAAAGGAGAAGCATAAAGCAATCCTTATAAATTGTTTTATGATTTCTTGCTATTTTTAGCATATTGATATTGACTTTTTCCTCTTGGTTGAGTTTGAGTTTCATCTTGGAGAGATAAGGTGTTTTCCTGGCTTTTAAAGCAGATTTAGCCTATTTTTAGAGGCTTTCAAGTATGATCATAAAAGCAGTGTGCTTTTTTCTGCTTTTATGCAGTCTTTTGGGACAGTTTGAAGCTTTTTTCCTTGAGCTTCCTTGTGAGCTCGGATTAGGGTTTCTTGAGCTCGATATATTTTTGAAGAGAATTAGTCTTTTTTTTCTTCCCAGTTCAGAATACAGTTTCTGGCTCTTAGCATTCTGGAGCTTGTAAACTCAGTTGTACTCAATTCAGACAAATACTCTTTCAGTTTTAATAAAGCAGCATATTTCTCCTTATTTCTATCTCAATTTTGTAATGGCAATATGATGTATTTGTGTTTTCAAACTTGAATCCTTATATGTATTGTTATTGTAAACCTTCGTTCAGAATTACATGTTTTAGGTTGCATGTTGTGTTTAGTTTTCCAGATCTTCATGTAAATCACTGATGAAATATGTGCTAATGAGATTGTGAGGATTACTGTGATAGAGCAACTATTATGAGTGGTTAGATCTGAATTTTCATAAGTTTGGTGAATCATCTATTAGTCATAGGCTTTATTTTCAAGTTATCCTTTTATCCCTTTTCCCAGAAAAATACTTAGAATAATATTCATCATTGGGAGAACTAGCTCACTCTGGAGATTCCTTCTTCGTTCAGATCACCCACATCTGAAGAAGGTTTCCATGTTTCAGTAGATTGCTGAATCTTGTATTCAACAGGGTGCAAATCTAATTGACAACAATAATATAGTATAATATAAGATAAAAATATTATATATTTAGTAAGGATGTAATATAATATAATATAATATAATACACTAGCAATGGCACCTTGGTGTATAATAGGTATGTCATAGAGTTGTGGAAGGTCAATTAGGGAGAGTTTTTGGTCTGATTTTTTACAAATCATATCCTTTTTTTTAGAATGTGGACACAAAACTTTAGAATATCAGCATCATGATTGCTTTATAAATCTGTAAGATGAGTTTTTTGTATTCAACTACATGTTACTTTACTTTGTTATAAAAATTCATAAATTCACATTTAAAGTTTGAGTCTGAAACTGCCATAAATAAGGTAAGGATGGGAAGCATATTCTCTCAAATAAGGTACACTACTTCAAGAAATTCAAATCTACATTTGACACTTGGAACTATAGTAAATGGGATCCTAAATAATAGCAAATCAAATGATATGATGGTCCTTTCTATTCTTGACAAATCTAATTTGAATATAAAAGTATTCATTATACATTTAGTCCATCACCTGGGTTGAATTGTCAAAATTTGATTAGTATTATCATCCAATATCAAATGTAATCGACATAGGTCATAGTCATATCATTGTACTCGGTATATAACATTAAAATGACAAAATGCATTATCAAACTAGAATATGAATATTATTTAGAATTTGAAAATATTGGACTAAATGCATTATCAAATTGGAATATATGCAATTTTTTATTTTCTCATTTGATTGTTTCAGTTGTGTTTAAATCCATGTAAGTGAATGCAAAATTGCATAAATGATCTACCATTAGATCTTATGTATAGTAAACAAATGCATGCAAAAAAAATTTAAAATGAAAAATTTCTTCTATAATGACCCACACTTTGATGACATTCGAAGCATTTGAAGAAAAAAATTCATCATTGATGGTCCAGTACATAAAACTGAGATTGAAACTACTATCAAAAAACAAATATTTGTTGTTATGCATATAAAACTGAGATTGAAACTGCTATCCAAAAATAAATGTGTTTTTCTGATAATTATAAGTTCATAGGGGATTTTGTACTAGCCCTCTAATAGTTATGTATACAAATTTGTGTCTCATAATTACATAAGTGTAGAAACAACTGTTCATATGGAGTAGATATTTTGAGGAGGATACATTGTGAATGGAACGAATTGCCAAAGATATTACAAGTATACATAAAACAATGCAAAAATGCATGGTATTTTTGAAGTGTATTTGTGCATTACCATGTAAAGAACCTGCAGCCAGAATGCCTTCTATTGATATCCAAGTTATGTATTTATTATTCATTTTGCACACAATAAATTCTATGGAAATGGATATTTGAAACAAACAAATTGTGCTTTTATATATAAAATACAAAAATTCCTTTGATAACCATTTATATAAAATCAATTTTTGGACAAAGCAAAAAATTAGAAAATAGTAGCCCTAGAATACAATAGTTGTATCTATAATTGAGTTGAAATTGAGAAAATATATATAGCAATAGAGTAATGGGTGGTATTTATTGAAATAAAAAGAGTAGTAGACGTAGTGTGTTTTAATTGTTGCACTTTTTTTGCAATCCATAGTAATTATAAAGCCATTTATAACCAAAAGTTCTACAAAAAAAAGCACATCATAGCCTAAAAATTCTATTTTCTTCCATGGAATAGTAGTAAACTATGGTTAAAATTGAAATGTAGTAATAATTTCAATGTGAAAGAAGTGTATTCGAGAGTTTGTTTATTTTGGTTTGAGTAATGATCGTAGAAAGATATCTTTGACAACATCGTCCTTGCATGTGCCAAAATGAAAGGTTTAGGATAGGGTATAGAGATCTTTCAAAACATAAAAGGAAGGAGATTCTGGTTGGATATGTTAGCAGAAAATGGTATAGTACACATGTATGCACAATGTGAAAGTGTAGATATGGTTAGTGAATTGCTTGAGTTGCATAAAATGGGTTTTTTAAATAAACATTGTGTAGGTAGAGCAATATATTTGACATATGTTGAGGATCTAACCTGCATTTATTTGTAGTAACACTGTTCGTTCAAGAGCTTTTTTCAGACAATTCCCATAAGCGTTCCTCCTCTTGTTTTTGGTGAGCTAAAAATGGAATTTGATTCATGTGTGCATATCTTGGGAATGTGAAAGATGGTTTGATTTGTAGGATTTTCAGTGCATGTACTCTAGAAATAGTTGTGAGTGTAAGGCCTTTCTGGTCTACATTGCCAATGTTGATGGTTTCCTTTTCAAGTGTAAGGCCTTGTGATTTGTGTATTGTTAACAACCATGCCATTTTTAGGGGGATTTGATGATGGAGACCATGAATCATAGGGGCAATAGTTAAATTTTTTGGGTTATTGAGATCCTAAGCAAGGCCTATGTAATTTTTGAACTGAACTACAACAGAAAAGGGAAGTGAAGGTGGAATTTCATTATCCTTGTAGACTATAGCTTGGGCTTGCCTAAGTGCCCCATTGAAAAGGCCTGTTTCCACCCATAAATTTGAACATAACATTACCTTTTGTTGAACATGCAAGGGGACCTTAGATTATAGTTGTTCTTCGTCTGGATTGGAGCATGGTGACCCCCTTAGTTGCTCTATAGTTGACAAGGAAATAGATGTTTCCAAAGATAATAATATTTGTTCTAGTTATGCAATGAGACCATTTCATTTGTTGAAAAAATATGTATTGAGGAGAGGAACTCAGTTTGCTCTATAGAGGCCAATGATGAGCTTGAGCACGACATTAGAACTTTCCAATCTTCTACTATAGGTTTCACATTTCACAAATTGGAGAGGCAAGTACAAAAGGTAATTTGTGTCAAGTCCTTGCTGATTTGATGAAATATTTTGCTGAGTGTTACTACTTTTGTGAAGTTGTGCAATAGGGCATCCTTGTATGAGGTTGAGACATACATAGGAATGTCCTTAACTAGTGGAAGGTGGCCAAGGTCTCCGAAGAGCATGATTAAGCATCCCCCAAATAGAAGCTGGTTGTGGTTGGGGAATGCTTCATGTAGCCTCATGTCAATGCTTTGAAGTTGTTACCAAAAATTCACCTACAACTCATTTTGGTAGAGCTGAAACAACTGACTACTTTAAGATGAAAGGTACTTCAATTAAATTCTTCTAATCATTATCATTTGCATATGAAGTTTTCAAATGAAGTTCAGTTCTTATTGTGCAATATTTTACAACAAAAAGAGATTAAAAAAGTTTCCTGATGATTTTATATTTCATTCATTTTGAAAATGCAAAGATATACAATGTTGTCTTGTTCATTGAAGATAAAAAAAGTGCTCAAAAGTCCCACACAAGCTGTGGGAGTAACTGTATCTGAAAAGATATAAAATAGCAAGTATAAATGCAAGAAAAGAAATGCATAAAATTAGAGATGGGACCTGTCATTTCCTGGTGAATGATGAATCTCGTTGTTGAATATTGTGCCAACATTGTTGAGTTGTCCAGGTGTAGCTCCAGGAGAAAACCTGCAAGGGTGATAGAAGATTGATGTTAGAGCTCAGGGTTCCATTCATTATTCTATGCATATCTAATCAAGGAAATACTTGCTACCTTATAACTGATCAAGGAAAGCAGAATGAATAGCTATATGCAGGAAGGTCGGATCATCTAATGGAAGTCAAATCATCAAGAGAACATTGAATTTCACTATTTTTAATCTAACTTGTTTGTTGACTGTGTAGGTACAGGTTCATATCATTACAAGGTTCATCTTGTTCAAACATTATAGTATGTGGAGGAAAATGGGCTCCCACAAGGGTTAAGCCCAACATACTACATCCTCTCATTTACAAGAGAGGACTAATGGTCTATTTTCATCATTGCATATCAGTAAGTCATAGCATGCAAAGACACATGATACAAATTAAATGCATCATAGAGAATAGTCGGAACCATGTAGGAAAAACCATGCATTTGCACTTATAGCCATGAGAAAGTTTTAAGCATTGAAAGTCAGGTTAATAACAGGTTGTAGAGTTCCATATTCTGGTTTTTGAGTTTGGTAAGCAATGAAAAATGAGGTTCACAATCAGCCAAGGGAAAAAATCAATTAGCAACTATCTTTTTTTGTGTTCCTCTAGATTTCATCTTTAGGAGTATATCGAAAGCATTGTGAAGGGTTGTTATTAGTATGGTAATATAGAAGGTGACTATCCTTTTAAAAAATAATTCTCTTTTAACACAATATTGAAATCCTGATAGACAATCATGACAAGTAAATAATGGCATAAAAATGGAAGACAAGACAATCAACTAGTGAAGTCAATCATATGAATGAATTTTAAACCTCAAGTAAGGCAGTCATGATGAGAAAAAATAATGTAAAGGACATCTACAAAGGCAAGCTTGACCAAGTTATAGATTGCATCCACAATCAATAAGGCATAGTCATATTAAAAAGGTAATTTTCAAGATGTCATGGAAGACAATGTCTATCAAGTAGACTGTGCAATGAACAACAACAAATGAAAGCATATAAGTAGCTAGTCAAGGTATGAATGACCAATAGATAGTTGAGTTTTTCATTAGAAAAATAAGGAGGAAAGTAACCAAGTATAGAGGGAAGAGTATATATGGGTGGTCACCCTCATGTTGAAAGAATGCATGATACAACTCAACAACAATTGCTATGTCAAAACACAAAATTGCAAAAAGCATTGGGAATTCAGAGGGAAATGATTTCTTCACAAGAATAATCAAAGAAGGTAAATAGGATGCTTTGTGGTAATTACAAGTGATAGGAACTATTCATATGATAGTGCTTATGAGAAAACCAACGGCAAGACAATGAATACCATCAAAACCTAAAGACAATTTTTTGAAGGTGGCATTCAAAATGAAGAGCATTTTTTACAAATTCAAACAAAATTCTATGACAGTGAGATAATCAACTATGAATGTCACAACATCAATACCAAAGGGAAAAATCAAGACTACAATCCAAAGACCCTCGAGCATAGGTAACTTTAATGGGTTTTCTATTAGAAGGAATGAAACTCTTGAACTCGCATTATAGTTGGGTTTTCCAAAATACCAAACCATTGAATGCATTTAGAATGAAACAAGACAACCCCAAGCTTCACACATCCATGACCTAAAGGAGAAAAATACAAAGAACAACATAATTTACATAGGAAAATGAAGTGAAAAAGTCAAGATGCCCAAGGTTTCTAAAACCCTCAAGTATGAACAAATTTCTCTTATCTTCATATATAGACGTGGCCATGAAGAATAAAGGGCTTCAAAAATAATGAAAATAACAACTAGAATGCTAAGAATTCTCTATTTTACAAAAATAATGGAGCTTTTGAAGCCTTTGTACACATAATGCATAGAGAAAACAATTTACATTCATTGTTTTTGCATTCATAGGGGCTCAAATTCAACATTTTATCACTAGAAATTAAGCAAGAAATGTAAAGTTAAGGTGTACCTCTCCTCAAAGATTCACAATTTCAAGCTTAAACTCCATCTCATGGTGGCCTCAGAATGATGAGAACATTAACAGGGTGTAGACAAATAAAAAGACATCAGAAAAATAATTGAGGCTATGACTTAAAAGCCTGAAAAGTGCTTCCAAAACGGAAAAAATGCCCAAATTTGTGATAGAGGAGGACTTGCCACACATTTTCTTGTAGGATAGCTCAAGAAAATCACCTAGAAACAACAAAGAATGGTAAAAAATCGAGCTATCAAAACCCCTACCAATAGCATGGTGACACACAAGAAAGTGAAAGTGAAGAAATGCAGAATGGGAATGATTAGGGTTTCGATGTGTTTGACTCAATGCCCTAATCTGATGAGTGATTTTTGCCTTATTTTTTAAACAAAAATCATTTAACATTATTAATTCCATGGTCTTGACTCTTAAGTCAACCAACCTAATGATCATAGGGAACTCGTGAGTTTGAAGGTGAGATTGTGGAGTCAAGTTTCAATATTATCATTTAATTTTGAAGTGAAGGAGCACTTCACTTGTATTTTTGCATGATTTTTGACAAGATAAACTATGTAATTTAATATTAAAGGTAATATTTCATCAATTACCTTAATATTTACCATGTAATGCATAAAAAGGAGAACTATCACATGACAAATATTAAAATAATCAATAATTGATTATCTTTAGTATTTAATCAAATAGTTACTTTTTCTCCAAAATCATGCAAGAAACACAAGTGACGTAGAACTGAAGTCAACGAGAGTCATTTGGAGTGTTATGCTTTCCTTGACTTGGAGTCATTTTTTAGTCTTTTGGAGATCACATCAATTGAGGCCATTATTCATGGAGATTTTTGAGACATATCCTCAGTTTTACATCAATTTTGGTTTTTTTTTTTTTTTTAATTTTTAATTTTATCATGAACATTGAGGGGTGGAGTTTGCAACTATTTGAATTAAGTTTGCTTCAGTTTTGAATCCACTTTTATGGGTTTTTATCTTTGCTCATTAGAGGGTTTTTGGAGATATTTCCCACTTCTAGTTAGCTGCTTATGCCACCTCCTAGCTCTTGGAGTTAGTTTTTGTATATATTGAGAAAAGACAGTCTTTTTCTTAGTTCTTCCTTATTTTCCTTTGCATTCTACAAAGATAAGTTGATCTTGTAACTTAGATTGATCCACTTGTAGAAGCAATTCCTTCATTTTCAATAAAAAAAGCAACAATTTTCCTTCCTAATACTTCCTATGTTATAGTGTATGAGTGTTCTGACAATATTTTTGTGATTCATTCTTATAATCCTATGATTTTGTCTCATTCAAATAGTATGAATGCAAGGAGATGCATAGTTAATCTAGGTCATGGATTGAGTAAGCTGATTTTGGTAGTTTTAAGTTGTGAAAATACGTGTTTTCCTTCATGCATGCTCTAAATTTAGTCCCTTTCCAATGAAATACTTATGTGTTACATGCTTAGTTGGGTTGTGAAAATATTTAAGCTTGTTTGTTGAAAACATTGTGAGTTTGAATAAGAAAGTAGATCTAGAACATCTAGTGCATCACCTCCTAGGATAGGTTTCAATTCCAAGTTTCTTTCTATCCTTTTTCCTATCAAAGAAGTAGTTTGCAAGAGGTATCACAAGGAACCAACCCTTTATCTAGAGATTCATCTTCGCTATGAGCATACCCACAGGCTCAAAGGTTTTTCCATGTTTCATGGGATTGTTGAGCTTCAAGCTTAGCATCTAGGGTGCAATCCTTGTGACAGCAGAAGTAACTTGGGACCAATGAAGCTCATTTCATCTATTATATGTAGCGAATGAATTACATTTTTTCCTGGAAGTTTTCTAGTGTTTGGCATTTGTTATGCCTTGCATAACCACTCCATTTTGATTTGGAACAAAATGGGTCCTCCTTTCTCTTTCTAGTCTCTTTTTGCTTTTGGTTACCTGCTTTCCTCTTTGAAATTCTTTTATTTTCCACATAATTTTAACTTTTGATCTATCTGATTTAATCTTGGTTCTGTCTCAACCTAAGTTGGTTTTCTTCTTGTTAGGAATTCAGTAAAATAATTATAATCAATGGTGGATTTATTGTAATATGTATTATTTGCTTTTGAGGACTAATGCAGACCTTTCTTTTGCAGGATTAAATCCTACATGTGATGATATTTTCTAGGGGAGCTCAGTTGGAAGGCATGCCTCAATCCAGTTGGTCCTAAAAATTAGTTAAGGAAAAAATTGACAAGACCCCAAAGATGTCACAGCGAGCGAAATTCATGTGCAGTCGACTATTGGTGAGACATCAATCAAGGTCACGATGACTAGGAGCTTCCATTCGGAATGAAATTATCATTTGGAGAAAGGTCTCGGCAAGACCCAAAGGTTTCACCGATCAATAGCAGAGAGAATGCATACCAGCGGGAGATTTTGACTTCGGGGTGAAGTCTCAGCGACTTCACGAGGTCTCACCGACCAGCAGAGTCTGGGGTAACACTTTGGCAGGAGTTATATTTTTGGTGGAGGGTCTCCCCGAGTATTTTGTGTCTCACCAATCGGTTCATAAGTGAATGCCTCGGCCAAACAATTAGCATTCGACATAAGGTCTTGGTGAAGTCTCTTGGTCTTGCCGACTGATGGTGAAAATTGCCCATCGTGGGGAGATCTGTTCATCGGTATGGAGTCTCAGCGAGTCCGTAATGTCTTACCAACCACCAACAAAGTAGTATCAAAGGCTCACATGCATCGGGGTAACATCTCACCGAGCGGCTTCAGTCACACTGACATAGTGTGAAGGATCCTATCAGTAAGTCTTCGGTGAGAGAATCAATGTCCTGCCGACATGAGGGAGCCCTCGCCAAAAGGTTCTAAGTTTGGCCTAACATCTTGCCGAAAGGAGCAAGTCTCACTGACGTCAAAAGAGCTCAAGCTCAGGTGAATAAAAGGAACTCAGAGAGACTCTGAGCGGATGGAATGGGTTTGGTAAGATGTCTTGCCAACCCGATGGTGTCTCAGCGATAGGAGATGCTATAAGGGGTCTCGCCAATCTGAAGGAGGTCTCAGCGAAGTAAAATGGAATCGGCGTAGCAATTTGAGCTCGCTAAGAGGTCTTGGTGACAGAATCAAGTGGATGTTTCACTGAAGCATATTGAGCTCGACAAGGGTAAGTGAAATCGATGAAAGGTCTTGCCAATACAAAAGAGTCTCGACGACTCTAAGGTAGTGTGGCCAAGAGGTCTCGCCAAAGCAAAAAACTCATGCTCCAAACAAAAGAATGGAGCTCGAGGAGAACAAGAGGATGTCGGGGAGACTCCAAACGAAAGAATGGGGCTTCGCCATGAGGTCACAACAACAAGCGATAGTCTTCCTGACATGAAAAAGGTGATCGTTGAAGGATCTTGAGGTTCGCTATGATGTTGCACCGACTAGCGATGGTCTTGCCGATAGTTTGTATGAGCTCGATGTAACTTTTGGAGCTCGCTGAAGGGTCTCATCGACTGGTTCATGCTATGTCGATAATTGTTATAAGATGAAATTGCATCGGGGAGACACCGATGGTGTCTCACCGACATGCGATTTAAGGAAGACTACTCTTGACTGCTCGGGAATCTGGCGTGGCATGTGATCGTCCAATCAGAAGGGGCTAAGGCGGGCCATTGACCGATTGACCACCCTAGTGGAAAAGACTAACAGAATGCAAGCAAGATGGATTCCTTTTGAGAATAGATGACAATGGATTGGCTCGGGCGACGGTGTTTAGATCTGTAAGGAGGTCCGATGGTGCTTCCAGAGGACGGTCAATGTATAGAGAAGTCTAGAGCAGAAAGGAAGCTGAAGGGAAGGAGAAACTGTGACTCATAGGGACAGCTATAGTGACTACTGACAAGGAGGTAGATCAGTATTGATGGAGATATTTTGAGCATTCAAGGCAACCCCATCAGATTTCGAAGGTGGACACGAAGACAGAAGAGTTAATGTTGTAGCTACCATAAGGATCTAAAAGGCTTCTCCTGGGGATAGAAATCCTTCATCAGCATGGACAGCAGGGCTTCACATTGAATGCAGCTTTGACCCTCCTCAGAAAGATCCAAGAGCCGACCCTCTTGCAGTCACAAGATATTTTTGAAAACCCTAATACGGGGACAACACATTCTTTCGGTACATTCTATATGTATGGCCTTCTGGCCTCTTTGTAAAGGTTAGAACTTTTAGAGAACTTCTTAGACAGAAAAAAGTTAGAAGATATAGGTGTGTGATAAAAAATAATATGTGTAAATGAATTGAAATAAAATACTATTTAAGCACACCGATAAGACATTGTATCAAAACAGAGCGAAAGAAGTAAGTAAATGCAAACTCAATATGTTGTTTCGATTGTCATCCTATCGTCCTCTATCTTTAGTGTTTTTGTCGATTCCAGCTTTTGTTCTCAGATTGTAGGTTAGGCTCAACAAACTGTCTTCCTAAAGAACGAGATTCAAAATGTGATGCATGATGCAAGATTTAAGCTATGATATGGAATAAGACTAATATGCTTGAAATAACCATGATACTATGATAAATGAATACTAAATGGATTAAATGCATGAACTCTAATTAATTACCTATTACCAATGCTTGGATTCACACATGTATTTATAGAGTTTTTCAAATGATTTTGATTGGTTGTCTTGATTGACGATTGTGATAATTCCGGGCAGATCGAATGGCTGAAGAAGGATGAAACTGAAGAGAAAATAGAAGAAAACCTGAAAACAAGATTTTTCTATTTTTATGAAAGAGGAAAAAGATAAGAAGATAAAAAATCATCTTTCTTTAAAAGAATAAAAGAAAGATTTAAAGCTGATAAATAATGAATTAAAAATTTAATTATTTATTTGTGGATGACATTCAGCTTTTCTTAATTAAATAAAATATTTAATTAAGCTTTTAAAGCAGAAGAAAGTTTGTGATAAGAATAAAGCTTTAATTAAGATTTTTGAAGAAAACAGATTTCATATTTAAATAAAATATTTAATTATGATATGAGAAGATTGCACAATCAAATAAAATATCTAATTGTGTTTTTAGAAAGAAAGCATAAGATATTTTTAATTAAATAAGATTTATTTAATTAAATCACTTTTATGAAATTAATTAAATGAAACATTTAATTAATTAGAAGAAGAAATTAAAATAGAAGAAAAAAAGATATTTAAATTTAATTAAATCAAAAGACTTAATTTAAATTTAAACAATGATAATTAGTTTAAATAAATAAAATGTATTTATTTAATTAATTAAGTGGACATATGAAAATAATAAATTTATTTAATTATGGAAGAAAAATAAGATGAATGAACAATATAATTAAATTAACTAAATTTAATCATATGTAGAGGATTTTAGAAAAATTAATTAAATAATAAATATTTAATTAATTGTCAAGATTATAGACATGACCATTTTTATGCGTATACATTTTGCCCCTCTTTGAAGTGATGTGTGAAACACATTGCTTCAAAGAAAATAAAAAATTTGCCCCTGATATGTTTCTGATTTTTGATGTCGATGATGCCCCCTCGGGAGGTAAATCACGGAAGATGATGTCGAGAATGATAGGGAAACAGTGATTTAGCTCCCGATAGATGGTGTTAATGAAGGCCCAGTGAAAAATAAAATGAAAAGAAAGGAAGATGCCATCAACTCCCACCCTAAAAGACCTTTATAAGTTAAAAAGGGGTAAAATGAAGTGTCATTTTCACCCTGCTGCTACAGTAAAAAGTGAGCTTTGATAGTGACTTGGCGAGATGGAGATCCCTTTGCACAGACATAGATTCGAGCGAGCCCGCCGATACCAGAGACCAGCTGCGTATGGACCACCGGTGAGTGATTCCAACCGTTTTTGATTGCAAATTTTGCATTTTTAATCGATAAATAATATGCGTAAATGAATTGAAATAAAATACTATTTAAGCACACCGATAATACATTGTATCAAAACAGAGCGAAAGAAGTAAGTAAATGCAAACTCAATATGTTGTTTCGATTGTCGTCCTATCGTCCTCTATCTTTAGTGTTTTTATTGATTCCAGCTTTTGTTCTCAAATTGTAGGCTAGGCTCAACAAACTATCTTCCTAAAGAACGAGATTCAAAATGTGATGCATGATGCAAGATTTAAGCTATGATATGGAATAAGACTAATATGCTTGAAATAACCATGATACTATGATAAATGAATACTAAATGGATTAAATGCATGAACTCTAATTAATTGCCTATTACTAATGCTTAGATTCACACAGGTATTTATAGAGTTTTTCGAATGATTTTGATTGGCTGTCTTGATTGACGGTTGTGATAATTCCTGGCAGATTGAATGGCTGAAGAAGGATGAAACTGAAGAGAAAATAGAAGAAAACCTGAAAACAAGATTTTTCTATTTTTATGAAAGAGAAAAAAGATAAGAAGATAAGAAATCATCTTTCTTTAAAAGAATAAAAGAAAGATTTAAAGTTGATAAATAATGAATTAAAAATTCAATTATTTATTTGTGGATGACATTCAGCTTTTCTTAATTAAATAAAATATTTAATTAAACTTTTAAAGCAGAAGAAAGTTTGTGATAAGAATAAAGCTTTAATTAGGATTTTTGAAGAAAGCAGAAGATCTCATATTTAAATAAAATATTTAATTATGATATGAGAAGATTGCACAATCAAATAAAATATCTAATTGTGTTTTTAGAAAGAAAGCATAAGATATTTTTAATTAAATAAGATTTATTTAATTAAATCACTTTTATGAAATTAATTAAATGAAACATTTAATTAATTAGAAGAAGAAATTAAAATAGAAGAAAAAAAGATATTTAAATTTAATTAAATCAAAAGACTTAATTTAAATTTAAACAATGATAATTAATTTAAATAAATAAAATGTATTTATTTAATTAATTAAGTGGACATATGAAAATAATAAATTTATTTAATCATGGAAGAAAAATAAGATGAATGAACAATATAATTAAATTAATTAAATTTAATCATATGTAGAGGACTTTAGAAAAATTAATTAAATAATAAATATTTAATTAATTGCCAGGATTATAGACATGACCATTTTTATGCATATACATTTTGCCCCTCTTTGAAGTGATGTGTGAAACACATTGCTTCAAAGAAAATAAAAAATTTGCCCCTGATATGTTTCTGATTTTTGATGTCGATGATGCCCCCTGGGAGGTAAATCACAGAAGATGATGTCGAGAATGATAGGGAAACAGTGATTTAGCTCCCGATAGATGGTGTTAATGAAGGTCCAGTGAAAAATAAAATGGAAAGAAAGGAAAATGCCATCAACTCCCACCCTAAAAGACCCTTATAAGTTAAAAAAGGGTAAAATGAAGTGTCATTTTCACCCTGCTGCTACAGTAAAAAGTGAGCTCTGATAGTGACTTGGCGAGATGGAGATCCCTTTGCACAGACATAGATTCGAGCGAGCCCGTCGATACCAGAGACCAGCTGCGTATGGACCACCGGTGAGTGATTCCAACTGTTTTTGATTGCAAATTTGGCATTTTTAATCGATTTTTTAAATGTTTTAAATCGGATTCCAATTTTTTTCGCACGTTTTAGCGCATATAGGAAAAGTTTTAGCACATTCTACAAATCCTTTAGCGCATATAGGAAATTCCGTAGCGCATATAGGAATAGGGAAAAACTGATCCTTTAGCTCATCCGAGAGATAGAGTTGCGCATATAGGGCAAGATTGGCTAGATTGATTCCATAGCGCATCTAGGGCACAAAGTTGCGCATATAGGTATAGGGTTTCAAAATTGTTAGAGTTGCACATATGAGAGATAAAGTGGTGCATGCACAGGATAGAATTGCACATCACGATTTTTAGCGCATATAGAAAAATTTTAGCACATATGAGAAAAACTTTAGCGCATTTGGGAAACAGAATTGCGCATTTATGAAATTTTCCACAGAACGCTTGTGTTATGAAAAATGATGATTTTAAATTGCTTCGTTAGTCAATAGATAGATAGATTGTAATACCAACATGCTGATATGATAAAAAATCTGATAGAAAACTGATAACTTTGCTTCCAAGAAAGAAAACAAAGAGTAGATAGTTGATAACTTTGTGACGGATCAACAAAGAGGAAATTGATTGAGTGATTGATTTTGTGGTTGATAACTTTGCTTCCCGCGATTGAAAAACAAAGAGTAGATGTTTTGATAAATTTGCTTTTTGCAATAGAAACCAAATAGTAAAATGAGGATACAAATTTGCATTCATGCTTGAAGTACAAATAGGAAATGATTTGTTTGTTGATAAATTTGTTTTCTGAAAAGAAAAACAAATAGTAAATGATGATAGAGTAGATTGATTTGATATGCATATAGATTGATGTAGCACTTGATATGGGTCAGTGATATGTTTTGTTGGCTAGATAGATCACGTGATATGAGTCTGATTTGATGTGTCCTTGTGATGATCAAACAAAATAGGAGGCTTTTAAAAGCCTTCAGATTAGAGAGCGGTTCCCGCTATGTTGGGAGCGGATAGGAGAGCTTACTCCTGCTGAGTTACAGTTGATAGCGGATTGTGGATTGGGACCTTTTTTGGCCATGCTGCGAGGCATTCAGGCCAACAGGGGATTGTTGACTGCCTTGGCAGAGAGATGGCACTCGGAGCATAACACCTTTCACTTGCCAACTGGTGAGATGAGTGTGACGCCCGAGGATGTGTACAGGATTCTTGGGATTCCAGTTGTTGGTGCCATTTTGGTTTATGACCACAAGGAGATTGGTGGTACCGAGGCGTTACAGTGGATTTGTGGCGATCCGAGCATATGTGGTTATTGGATAGACTGGGAGGATTTTAGCAGGTATCCCGCTTTAGTTGCTGTGTTGGTTGCATTTGTCGGAGGCTTCCTTGGACCGGACCTTCGGTCGAAGGGATTCGCAGTTGGTTGGGGGAGGATGCTGGAGTGGATGATTACACAACCACAGAGGTTTTCCTGGGGGAGCTGTGTCTTGGCTGACATGTATCACGATCTCCATCAGGTTGTCTATAGAGGATCCACTAGTGTGGCGAGTGGAGTGACGCTGCTACAGATCTGGGCGTGGGAGCACATTGCAGTTATGAGACCACTTTGTATGAGAGATAGGCCAACAGGGAGGCCCTATGTGTATGCATATTCTGGTGCAGTTGTCCAGCAAAAGCTGGGCAAGGTAGAGTATTGGCGACGGGTGTTGGATGACATTGATGCAGTGGTATGGAGACCCTACACAGACTGCGAGGCATGGGCGACTGGTCACTTGGAGATGCCATTTGTTTGTAGGCCACAATATATGATAGGGCGGACCCCCTTTATCATTGAGATATTTTTGGCATTACGAGTGCTGAGACAGTTTGGATTCACACAGGGGATGCCCTAGGGCATTGCTCATTATGGGCGGCGCAAGGGGGACCCAGGATGGGGACCATGCATTGGATATCAGGCAGCATATACAGAGTATTCCACCTTACAGCCTGAGGTATGGACTGATAGGCTAGAGGTGCAGGATGCAAGGATGATAGATGATTATGCACAGTATTTTCATACGCATTCCCATAATTTTTAGTGCCAGATGAGCCTCGGGCAATTGGGGTAGCGCCACAGCCAGGGGCAGGGATACAGGGGGATGTGGCTGGTGGAGAGCAGGCTATGGGCAGAGGAGAGGAGGAGGGAGAGGAGGAGGAGGGAGAGGAGAGTGAGGAGAGCGGAGATGGTGGGGAGGAGGACAGCTTGGATGACGGGGATGATGGGGATGATGGGGATGAGGAGAGGCAACAGAGGTTGGATAGTCTGGGCAGAGCACAGATTCTTCGGCGAGCCAGATCCGGTGGCAGACCTCGGACAGTGATTCGGGTGTCATCCTTGTCTCAGCAGGCACAGATAGATGCTTTGCAGGGTCAGGTGCAGACTTTTTAGGGACAACAGACACAGCTACAGAGCCAGCTAGCTCAGGCTCAGAGTATGATAGTGCAGTTATAGGCATAGCTTGCACAGGCCCAGACACAGGCACAGGCTTAGGCTCAGGCACATGCACAGGTACAGGCACAAGCATAGGCACAGGTACAGGTACAGATGCAGATGTCCGCCCCTGATTCGCAGGTGGCACAGTTAGTAGCAGAGAGGGATTCTCTTAGACGATGGGCACTGGAGGCCGAGGGTGTGGCTCAGAGGCTTATGGGTACCGTAGAGAGTACCTCATTATGCGAGGCCATTGCAGAGGGATTTGAGGCAGCCAGAGAGGCCGAGTATTACAGAGTTCGATATGAGGAGCTATGCCCTCCCGAGCGGTGAGAGCCTTATCCCCGATCACATAGCAGGACCAGGACCCGATCACGGACATTGACACATGGCAGAGAGGTTACAGGGCCTCAACGGGATCCTGATGTAGGTATGAGTGGCAGGCCGCCTCCTTCCGGACCAGCTCCTTCAGGGGCATCTACCAGCTAGTGTTTGGGACTGATATATTTTGCACATATGCAGGGCATGTATATTGAGTTTTGATCATGTCTTATGTATTATGTTTTGAACCCTTTTTAGCTTCATTAGACATTTGACACTTGTATTATTTTGATGAGCGATGATATGCAGTGGTGATGTTTTTGATGATGATATGTTTATGCATTTTGTGATGTGATATGGATGTTACCTTTATGCATGTATGATATGAGATGAATTTTGGATATGTTTTTATTATATTTGCGGACTAATCGTATGATGTAGGATGATTTAATGATATGATGCAAATGGATGATGTTGATGTAATGATTTGTGATGATGTATATATGAGTTTGTTGATTTTTTGTTTGAATTTTTGGTGCAAATGCATAGGTGAATAATATGAAATGAAAATGATAGATAGTGAATGTGATACTAATGATGATAATGATATATGTGGTAATGGTAATGTGATGATAATGAGAGTGATAATGATAAATGATAATGATAAAATGATAAAATGATAAATGAAAATGGTAATAATAACAATAATGATAAATGATAGTGATGATAATGAAAAATGAATGAATGACATGGTAAATTGATGATGATAATGATGAAGATGAAATGAATGATAAAATAAAATGAATGAAATGATACATGATAAATGAGAATGAAGGATAAATGATAATGATAAAAATGAAGTGATAAAATGAATGAAATGATAAATGATAAATGAGAATGAAATGATAAATGATAATGATAAAGATGAAGTGATAAAATGAATGAAATGATAAATGATAAATGATAATGAAATGATAAATGATAATGATAAAAATGAAGTGATAAAATGAATGAAATGATGAATTGATGAGAAAATGAATCAACTATCCAAATGTCCACAAAAAAGCTCAGAACTACATGACAACCGTTAATGCTTTCATTCCACCTTTTAAAACACTGAGGTGAATCCAATATGCAGATATATACAATGATCTAATAAATGGGCAACTAAATGAAACTCACTAGTTTGTTGAGCCTGTTATAAGCCTTCTTGAATCATCATAGAATGTTTTAAAATGTTGGAAGTATGTACAAGCATCAGAGGGGAAATTAGCGCCAATGATGACCAGAGTACAACTTTCATAAATTTTGATATAGCAAGCGAACACAAGCATCGAGGTATAATTGAACTGAGATGACCTGAGCATTTCTTGCATAAACAGACAAAGATTAACCACCGTTCTGATGCAAATTTGGAACTGTCATAGGTGATATTGCTCTGGTTATCATGTCCTGTGACATATTTGCATCAGATTGACCGTTAACCTCAAGACAATAGACAAAGAAAAATCATTCTCGTTCCTTGCCACTCTAGTTCAGTACATCATTGAGTGTGCTCCAGAGTAATGATATCAAAAATCAAACAACTTTTGGTCAAACATGTAATATTGTTATTTCATACATTATTCAGATATTTGGATCATCCAATGGACAATTATATGGTATCTGTTGAAAAGTGTTTCATGGGAAGGCTTGATGATCAAATAATGTTTCGCGTGAGTTGATTGTTGGCATGATCGGATCCTATGTCATAATCTAGCTGTTTTAGTATGCTCTGAAAGTGAAGTGCCCCCAGTTGAGTTTTTGCCCCGTTTATTGACACAACTTGCGTAAAGGAATATGTACAATAGTCAAACCATGGTAAGACGTTTTATCACTCTAGGAAAAATGACGGCAGGATGATGCAATTATAACCCTAAGATGCGAAAAAGGATGCAGAAAGAAGAAAAGCTAAAAAGCCAAAGTGCAAAACAAGAACTAATAGGTGGAGAGGTACAGATAGCGTCTGTTTGCCAGATTTTCACTTTCTGTATTTATTGCATTTTTCTGATTTCTTTTTGATTTATTTTTTTTGTATTTTTCTGTCAATAGACTGCCTGTTTGCCAATTTTTCACCCTATGACATTTTTTTTTTGTTTTTTTGTGTATTTTTCTGTCAATAGACTACTTGTTTGCCAGGTTTTCACCCTATGCGTTATTTTTTATTTTTGAAATGTTTTGATTTTTTCAGACTTTTTCGCTATTTTGTATTTCTTTGATGTTTTATTTTTTCGGGACTTTTTCTTTTTTTGTATTTCTTGACTTTTTCCTGTTTTTGTATTTCTTCAGGACTTTTTACTTTTTGTATTTCTTGATTTTTCTGCTTTAAACATAGTATTTCTTAAGATGCATCTGTTGATGGGCTCATCAAACAGGTCTCCTTCTGCATTGATAACTTGTATGCTCGAACGTAGACTGCAATAACCATGTAAGGGCCTAACCAATTTGGTGCAAACTTTCCTTTCTTTTCTCTGTCTTGTTGATTACGTGGGTTCTCTTTCGAACTAGATCACCCACCGAAAGGTACGGGCTTTACTTTGTGATTATAGCTACGAGACATCATCTGTTGGTATGCTTTCAAATGGTCAGCTGCTCTCTGTCTCTTTTCATCTAAAAGTTCTAACTCTTGTAGTCGGGAAACTCTGTATTCATCATCTGTTATGAGACCTTTTAGTGATACTCTTAATGAAGGTATTTCCACTTCTAAAGGCAATATGGCTTCTGCTCCATAGATAAGGGCGAAAGGTGTTGCTCCTGTCGGCGTTCAGACACTAGTTCTGTAAGCCCACAAGGCGGGATTGAGTTGAACATGCCAATCCTTCCCTGAGTCATTGACAGTCTTCTTCAAAATCTTTAGTATAGTCTTGTTTGAGGCCTCTGCTTGGCCATTCCCTTGTGGATAGTAAGGCGTTGAATATCTGTGCTGGATATGGAATCTTTCACAAAGTTCATCAACATCGTGATTCTTGAAAGGTCGACCATTATCTGTAATAATGGCATTAGGAATACCATACCGACAAATAAGGTAGTTGAGTATGAAGGATGAAATTTGTTTTTCGGTGACTTTAGAGAGAGGTACTGCCTCAATCCACTTAGTGAAATATTCTGTCACTGTGATGATGAACTTGTGTCCATTTGAGGATGAAGGATGAATTTTCCCTACTAGATCTAACCCCCATTGAGAAAATGGCCAGGTTGGTGTGAATGAGTGAAGTTCTTGTGCAGGAGCATGAATAAGATTCCCATGAATCTGACATTTTGAGCATGTTTTAACAAAAGTGAATGATTCCCTCTCCATTATAGGCCAGTAGTAACCCATTCTAATCAATTTCTTGGATAAGGTTAGTCCACTCAAATGAGTACCACAAATGCCCCCATGAACTTCTTGTAAAGCCTTGTCAGATTCGTCACGTTCAAGACATGGAAGTAAAGTACCATCAAGACCACGGCGATAAAGGGTATCAGCGATAAGGGTATAGCGGGAGGATTGTCGGATAAAGTTACGTTTTTGGTTGCGGGATAAGTCAGGTGGTAAAATGTCATCTTTTAGGTAGGCATAAATCTTACCATTCCAGGGTGAATCGGATCCTACCAAGTGGCAGATAATTTGGCTTTCAGGTGTATCATAGGCAAGTGTAAATAATTGTTCCACCAGGAATTCATAGCGAGTCTATTTTTCTGTGAGTTGTACCAATGAGGAAATCGTAGCCATAGCGTCAGCCGCTTTGTTGTCAATCCTTGGAATTTGTGTGAACTGAATGTCCACAAAGTACCTTTTGAAGTCATCAATCATCTTCTTGTATGGCAACAACTTGCCATCTTTAGTCTGATAATAACCTTGTCATCTTTAGTCTGATAATCATTATTGATTTGATTAATAACTAGTTGTGAGTCACCATAAACTTGTAGCTCGGTAATCCTCCATTCCAATGCTGTCTTTAGTCCAGTGATGAGTGCTTCATATTCGGCTATGTTATTGGTGCATGGAAACATTAGCCTATATGACTAAGGAATGGTATGTCCTTGAGGGGTGACAAAGAGAATGCCTGCCCCCGATCCATGTTGAGTAAAGGAACCATCGAAGTATAAGGACCATAGCTGCTTAGAGTCTGTCGTGAAAATATCAGCATCTGGGAATTCAATTTGTAAGGGGTGCTCTGATTGTAGAGGAGCGTCTACTAGTTGATTAGCAATAACTTGTCCCTTGATTGCTTTGCGATCAACGTAGTGGATGTCAAACTCACTCAAAATCATGACCCATTTTGCTAACCTTCCTGTTAGTGATGCTTTACTTAGTAGATACTTGAGTGGATCAATTTTTGAAATAAGATTGATCGTATGAGTTAGCATGTAATGTCTGAATTTCTGTGAGGCAAAAACTACTACTAAACAAGCCTTCTCAATGAAAGCGTAGTTAATTTCATGACTTGTCAGTGTTCTGCTAATGTAATAGATTGCACGTTCTTTTCCTTGACGGTCTTCTTGTGCTAATAATGCCCCCAAGGATGTCTCGGTTGCAACAATAGACAGGATCAATGGTTTGTCTGGATCTGGTGGTACTAGAACTGGTGGGTTCATCAGGTACTACTTGATTTGTTGAAATTCTATTTCACATTTGTCATCCCATCTAAAAGGAACATTCTTATGCAGGAGATGTGTGAACGGTAGACTTTTGTCAGCCAATTGCGCAATGAATCTTCTGATGGATTGAAGTCGCCCTTGTAATGATCTCAATTGACTGATGTTCTTTGGGGGAGGCATCTCCATGATCGCCTGAACTTTAGCAGGATCTACTTCAATTCCCTTTTCTGAAACGATATATCCTAAAAGTTTTCCAGATGTGACCCCAAAAACACATTTCTTAGGATTTAGATGAACTTTGAATTTTTCCAATCTGGTAAATATCTTAGACAGTATCTCCAAGTGTCCTTCTCTAGTATATGATTTGGCCAATATGTCATCCACATAATCTTCCATGAATGTGTGCGTCATGTCATGAAAGATCGTAGTCATGGCTCTTTGATATGTCGCCCCAGCATTCTTTAGACCAAAAGGCATGACATTCCAAGAGTATGTTCCCCACGGACAAGTGAAAGTTGTTTTCTCTTGGTCTTCTGGTGCAATCTTGATTTGGTTGTAACCAGAGAAAACATCCATTAATGAATACATGGCATGGCCAGCTGTTAAATCAACTATAGTGTCAATGCTTGGAAGCGGAAAGTCATCTTTAGGGCAGGCCTTGTTAAGGTCTCTGAAATCAGTGCACACTCTAATGCGTTTATCTGGCTTTGCTACTGGTACAATATTGGAGATCCATTCTGCATAGGCAATTGATCTTATAAAGCCTGCATCGAGAAGCTTCTTGAGTTCCTCTTTAACCAGTAGTGCCACATGAGGATTCATCTTTCTGAGTTTTTGTTTTACTGGTTTAGCTCCTGGTTTGATAGACAAATGATGCATTATGAGATTAGGGTCAAGACCTGGCATGTCTGCATATGACCAAGCAAAATTAACTTGATTTTCTTTGAGAAAGTTCATGAACTCTGGGATTTCTTTATCTGTCATTGATTCAGCTACCTATAGAATCCTTGGATTATCTATAGTTGCAATATTGATTTCCTTTGTAGGCTCGATCAAGATGGGTGATCGCTCATGATAGTGCTCCGGGAGAGTGTCAAGAGTCCCATCAGCTAGTGCCTTAAAAAGGTTTTCACCATCTGATACGCTCTTTATTTTATCTTTTGTTTGATCTAGTACTGCCAGATTCTAGTTTTCACCACTAGATCATTTTTCTTTATTTTCATTTTTGCAGTTAGGAGACTTGACACTCTCCTGATTAAAGACTTCATACCAAAAATTTCTAGTGGAACAATCATTTACATCATCTGCAGAAAGGAAGTTTATGATAGCTTCGTCATTTGGAAAAATAGGTATATCAATAGGTTTGGTTAGATCCCAGTCAATGAGATCAGGATGGATTAAAGGTAACAAGTCATTTGGTCATGTGAAATCGGCGATGGTTAGGGTCAAGACAGAGTTATCGGTAGGATCCGAGGTATGAGGTAGGTCAATGATGGTACTATTCTCCTGATAGTCTTGTTCGTTAAAATCTGACTCAGTATCACTAGACTCATAGTTGCATTGTGGTTCAAATTCTTGTGGTCGGGACCCTGAACCTTCTCCTTTGATTAAAGTGGGCGTATACTTGTGTATGATATCTACCTCTTTGTCTCTCCAAAATTCATCATCATGGATGGTATCCCATTCATATTCAGCAGAATCTGTATCAGAGTTATTTTCTATGAAATTCAGGATTGATGCCAAACATGTCTCTTTCTTATCGGAACCTTCTTGTAGTGTAAAAACATTACCTTGTGATTGTTTGGGTGGGGCAGCGTCATAGCCTAGTCCAGTTTTATCATATGCAGCAAGCCCTGGAAGATGGATAGACTCAACTACGCCCTCTTTTCTTTTTCCAAGAGGACCATTGTCATATCCCATCTTTTGCATGATGGAATATCCTTTCCCATATCTATCAGTAGGTAAGGTGACATTTAGAACTGGTTCATCTTCATCCTTATAAAGCCAATTTAGAATTGTTGTATCTTCAAGATCCCCCATAGGGAATTTCTCTTTGATAAATTATCCATTGAACTTGGTAGTTGGTTCTGTTTGTATTTATGCTGATGTTGATGCTACTGATATCTGTTGTTGTGCAATAGAAGGTTGTCCATGTGATCGCGGAGATATAGGTAGATTAGCAAGACAAACAGAATATTCCCCAACTCTGCTTTCCTTGAATTGTAGTTTCTTGTCAAAGCTTTTAGCTAATTGACTGATTTGTGTATCATGCTTAGGAGAAGTATTAGCAAGTGCTTCTCGATTGTTTGGAACCAAAGTATCCTGATAAGCTTTGACATTGGCACAAGTTTGGGTGTTTGAATTATCAGCTGGTATAGTGATTTCCTGTCCGTCATATGGAAACTTAAGACATTGATGGTAAGTGGATGGAATAGCTTGCATTTCGTGAATCCAAGGACGACCCAACAAGATATTGTATGCAAGATCCTGGTCTAAAACTTGACAAAAGGTATTTTTGATAACAGGTCCCACTCTGATTGGTAGCATGATTAGACCTTTAGACGTTCTTTCTTCATCATCATAGGCTTTGATGGTAATCTTCCTTCTAGGATCAATGGAGTCTTCTGCAAATCCTAATGCTTGAACCACCTTCAAGGTACATATATTTAAACCAACCCCTCCATCTATTAGGACATGTTTAACACGGAACTTATGGATCATTACCTCTAAGTATAATGAAGAATTATGGGGATGAGTCATGGAAACATCATCTTTGTCAGAGAATGAAAGACATGTGGGTGAGGACAAATGTCCTACCATGGCTTGAAATCAGTTCACATCCAAATCCGTGGATACAGTTGTTTCAAAAAGGGCTTTGTCTAAAATTTCCTTATGTGTAGGAGAAATCTTTAGGAGTTCTAAAATGGAAATTTGGGCTGAAGTTTTTTGAAGTTGGTTAACTAAGTCATATTGATGTTGAGGGAAGGTCTCAGTGGATTTCGAAGAGGCACCTTTCAAGACAACTTTAGCTTGCGCTCTTGTTGTGACATTAACTTGTCCATTGTCTACTTTATCCTTGATTTTTATAACATTGATTCGCTCATCGTCTGTATAGAGGTGATGGATTACATTGTTATCAAGTTGATTCACATTTTTGTCCAAAGACTCTCCCTTTTGATAATTCGGTAAAGGGTTGCGAAATGCTTGGTGATCTTCATTGGATTTTTGTTGTCCTTCTACTGTGATGATACCTTTGTCAATTAGGTCTTGAATAGCATGCTTCAAAGCTTGACAGTTGTTTGTATGATGACCTTTGCATCTATGATAGTCACAATAATAAGCTTCATTCCATGATGGAGGTTTTACACTAGGTTCATAATTGCGTTGAGGCGGTAAAGTAAGGACATTTTTTTCCATAACCTCTTTGAAAGCTGATTCCAAGGACTACCCTAGTGGAGTGAAAGTTCTTCTATTAGAGAAGAATAAAAAGCGTTGTGGGTTCGTGTTTGAGGTATTCCCTAAAGTGTTGTTGTTGTTGTTGTTCCCATGATAGTTTTGGTTGTTGACAGTCCCCTGATTGTTGTTTGTTGGAGGAGGAAGATTGTTTCCTTGATTCGCGATTGAAATGACATTGTTGTAATTATTGTTACGAGTAGTATTTGGAGTACTCAGAACAAACGGCTTAGACGTGACATGATTTGTATCTACAACACCATCGTTTACAATGTTTTTGTTGCGAGTCCAAAATTTAGGCTTGTCTTGATTGTTGTAATGGTTAGATGAGCTAGAGTTGTCCCTGTCAAGTTTTATTGTCCCTCTTTTGACCAAAGCACTTTCGATGGTGATGGCATCCTCAATCAATTTCTCAAAGGAAGGTGGACAATGTAGATTTAAGCGATAGCTCATTTCTGAATTTAGGCTGTTGATGAAAGTAACCATTTTTTCCTTTTCATGAACATGACGGGGGTACCTAGCGAACATTCTTCTCCATCTTTGAAGAAAGGTAGTGAAAGGTTCACCAGGTTTTTGCACAACTTTGCAAAGATCAATCATGGTGATTTGGTGTTGAATATTGTAGGCATATTGTGTTATGAACAAATTGATCAATTCCTCAAATGTTTGAACATGAGGTGTAATCTTAGATAACCATTCCATAGAGTTAACTCCAAGGCTTCGAGGGAATAATCGCAATAAATAAGTATCCTCATGGGCAAATTCCAATGTCATGTTTCAAAAGTCTCTAACATGGTCAATTAGATTTGATTTCCCATTATAACGATCAAATTTGGGAATTTCACAATGTTTAGGAAATGGAATCATGTTGAGATTTCTATCAAAAGGATAAGGACATGTCATCCAGAGTGTATTTCTTGGTTGTGGTCCCCCCTTGTAACTATTTGACTTGTCCTTGGAGTGATTTAAATTGTTGTGTAAGAATAGCAAAATCAGATGGGGATGTTTCTTCTTCTTTGCTCTTTAATTTCTCAGTATCAAAATCCTTAGGCAGTTTAGCTCCTTGATCAGCTAAGAAGAGAAAATACTTTTCTTTGTCACATTGTAGAATCTTTTCAAGGGATTTAAGAAACTTGGGGTCTTGTTCAGCCTCTCTAATATGAAGTTCTTGCTCATCATCACTATCTACGGGAGTTTTGTTCATGTCTTTGTTCTTATGAAACGGATTTTCCTCTCTATTAGCCATATTGTCGTCACTGAAAAGAGGATTGTGACTCACACTAAAAAGAGGACTATCACGTTCACCTTCTTGAATGTTGTGGGTGGGAGTTTCTTGTTGAGATGTTTCTCCTAGTTTGTTGTGTTGAGATCTTGTAAAAATAGGCATATGTAAGAAATCCTATGATATGATCAAAGGTCACTGAAGGATTTGACTAGGATGTGTTGAATATTAAATTGAAGGTTGTGGTATATTCTCAAACTCAAGAGGTTGATTAAGATTGTGATGTTGACATAACGCTAATCTTTGATAGTAAGCTTCGGTAGCCAAGGTTCTACAGCGTAATCGTCGGTGAATCCTCTAATGTAGTCTTGGTATCTATGGAGGAATGTGTGATAATGGAGCAAGACGTCTTGACTCTTATACAAAAATTCCCTGCGGTCTAAAGTCTTTTTGTAACTTAAGTTCATTTTGGGTTTCTTGATCCTATTGAAGACTGATTTCTTAGCGAACTTGGTTGATTTCCACTTTCTCAACATGGGAGAGAAATCTCAGAGATTAGGGTCCGTGTAAAAATTTTGACAGAAATTCAGAAGCACTATTCTGTTTCCTAAATGCGCTGCAGAAAGAGGTATATGCGCTGGAGAAAGAGTCAAATGCGCTGCAAAATACCTCAAATGCATAGAAATAGAGCACATATGTGCTAAAACAGTTCCTAAATGCGCTGAAAAATGTCTCAGATGCATTGAACCAGCCAGTGGATGTGCCAAAACAGAGTTTCAATGCGCTGCAGTTTTTTCTATATGTGCTAAAACAGTTTTCTAAAGACAATTTTTTGACCAGTTTCACCTGAAGTTTTTCATGTTCATTTTGGATGATCCTTTATCTGAATTAATTTTTTTGAAAGCACAGCAAACAATCTAATTTAAGTTGATCGTAACCAAACACAGAATGAGACAAGCACAACCTAGGTTAGGCCAGGACAATATCCGCTAGATTCCACGTGAGTTTCCCCAACCGCATATCAGTAGCGTGTGAATTCAGAAGCTTGGTTGCACGGGCTCCCCCTTATAGTGCACTCTCTTCTCAGGCCAACCAAACTTCCAACCCCCATGAAACTCCCATGGAAAGCTGATCACCTCTACTACAGATTGCGAAAGTGTGGAAGGCTTCACACCGACCGGTGCTGGACTAGCAGATAAAAGGTTTTTGGCTTTCTAAACAATGGTATTTAGTTTGGGACCCCTGTTCGAGTGGCCATACATGGGGCAAGAGATTAATCACCATTAAGGTGGCACTCCAGCCTGAAGATGTTAAGCTCAACGGGGTTTAAGGGAGTACAACTCCGTCCGTATGACACATCCGCACAAGCAACCTTAGGTTTTCCCTTAAGATTTACATTTATATACCGGTTGGGGGTAGCTTGGCTTTAGCTCCATTGCCGGTTTGAGTCGCGTTGGGGTGATGAAATCCCCAGGCAGACCCAATTTCTAGAGTCAATAACCATTTCTCTTGCACCCAGGATCGCACAAGTGTGCAAGGGGAGAGGATACTTCGATTATCAAGTCAGGGTTATACAGGGAAAAGTGGGTCTAGTTTTCTGATCACCTAGTTTGCACAGGGTGAGAGCATAATCACCTACCACTTTCAAGCACAGTCAAGAAGAGTAGACAGGTTCATTTTAGGTGCACCAAAATCAAAATTGATTTAATCTAAGTGAAGATTTTGCTTCACAGCAGACATGGGGTTCATTTTAACTACATGATAAAGGTGTGGTGGCTACCCTAGATTGATTCATTTTAAATCCAGCAAGAAAGAAAGAAAGAAATTTTGTCCGCGGAAGGCGTCAGACTCAGAATCCCTGTTACAACTCAGATGCGAAACTCTGTCACCCAGATGCGCGGAAACAGAACCAAAATGCACAACTCTGTTACCCAGATGCGCGAAAACATAACCCAAATGCGCAACTCTGTTACCTAGATGCGCAAAAACATAACCTATATGCGCTAATCTAAATGCAATTTTTTTTTTTTTAATTTTTTGAAACATATTTGAATGCGCTAAAGAAAGTCCTATATGTAGTAACTAAACCCCTATATGCTCTGTATAACTGCCCATATGCGCCACTTTGTTTCCCAAATGCACTACAAAAATTCCCAGATGCGCCGAAACAGTCCTCAGATGCGCCAAAGTACCTGCAAAAAGAAAAAAAATTGGATCTTCTAGATGTGCTTTCGGATGTCAGAAAACCTGCAAGTAGACCTACAAGAAAACCTGCAAGAAAGAAGTCTAAAATAGGGGCATGTGCCCACGGTGGGCGCCATTTAATGTGTGATAAAAAATAATATGCGTACATGAATTGAAATAAAATACTATTTAAGCACACCGATAAGACATTGTATCAAAATAGAGCAAAAGAAGTAAGTAAATGCAAACTCAATATGTTGTTTCGATTGTCGTCCTATCGTCCTCTATCTTTAGTGTTTTTGTCGATTCCAGCTTTTGTTCTTAGATTGTAGGCTAGGCTCAACAAACTGTCTTCCTAAAGAATGAGATTCAAAATGTGATGCATGATGCAAGATTTAAGCTATGATATGGAATAAGACTAATATGCTTGAAATAACCATGATACTATGATAAATGAATACTAAATGGATTAAATGCATGAACTCTAATTAATTGCCTATTACCAATGCTTGGATTCACACAGGTATTTATAGAGTTTTTCAAATGATTTTGATTGGCTGTCTTGATTGATGGTTGTGATAATTTCTAGCAGATCGAATGGCTGAAGAAGGATGAAGTTGAAGAGAAAATAGAAGAAAACCTGAAAACAAGATTTTTCTATTTTTATGAAAGAGGAAAAAGATAAGAAGATAAAAAATCATCTTTCTTTAAAAGAATAAAAGAAAGATTTAAAGCTGATAAATAATGAATTAAAAATTCAATTATTTATTTGTGGATGACATTCAACTTTTCTTAATTAAATAAAATATTTAATTAAGCTTTTAAAGCAGAAGAAAGTTTGTGATAAGAATAAAGCTTTAATTAAGATTTTTGAAGAAAGTAGATCTCATATTTAAATAAAATATTTAATTATGATATGACAAGATTGCACAATCAAATAAAATATCTAATTGTGTTTTTAGAAAGAAAGCATAAGATATTTTTAATTAAATAAGATTTATTTAATTAAATCACTTTTATGAAATTAATTAAATGAAACATTTAATTAATTAGAAGAAGAAATTAAAATAGAAGAAAAAGAGATATTTAAATTTAATTAAATCAAAAGACTTAATTTAAATTTAGACAATGATAATTAATTTAAATAAATAAAATGTATTTATTTAGTTAATTAAGTGGACATATGAAAATAATAAATTTATTTAATTATGGAAGAAAAATAAGATGAATGAACAATATAATTAAATTAATTAAATTTAATCATATGTAGAGGACTTTAGAAAAATTAATTAAATAATAAATATTTAATTAATTGCCAGGATTATAGACATGACCATTTTTATGCGTATACAATAGGATTAGAAGTTAAGAGCAGCAATAGAGTAAGAATTTTCTGAAGCAGAAGGAGATAGAGTTGCATTTCGATTCTTAGTAATGAGAGGTTCTTTTATTTCCTCAGTTAGGATTTAGATTCAGCAATAGACTGTAATGTATTTTCCAAGTTCTTTTAGTGTAAATGGAAACAATCTAGAACTACAGATTCTCTGTACACTGGTGATTGTGCCAGCCTTGTAAATATTGCTTATCTGTTTCACTAACAATAGAAGGAATCGGAGTTCAATCTATTTCATACTGTGTTCCTGAATGATATTTGTTTTAAGTTAATCATTTGATTTGAGAATCTTTCAAGGATTGAAGTTTTATTTTATGTTTTGTTTAAATGGTAACTTAAAATCTGTTATTTGAATTAGCACTGTGAATGAAAGAGGCTATGTGTCAATCACAAGTTTACTTTGTTCTAAAGTTTTAGTTAACAACTCCTTGAAAGGTAGCAAGTTTGGTTAAATTAGAAGAATTGTCATTATTTTCTGTTCCAAAACCTTGACCCATCTTTTTATGTTTCTTTAAAAACCCCAGTTAAATTAGGTTTTATTTCATGCTTGATCTTAGAACAATCCAGAAGCTCACACTAGCAGGCCCCTTGAACATTACTTTCACATTGACCACTGAAGGACATCAGCACAGTTGAGAACCAACTACATAGACCTTGGGAGCTAAGATATCCATGTGATCATCTTTCTCTTTGAGGAGAAACAGAGTAGCAATATTTTGTTTGCATGTTGTGCCATTTGGACCGTCAACAGCATTGTAGGGGGCAATATATTTGATTGGTATTCATAGGGCTAAGTGGATTGTTGATGCTTGGATTTTGAATGATGCTACACCTATAGGTGCAAGAAGTAGTAATGGTGATGGGCCATTTTGGGATGAATTTTTGAGTGCGGATTAAATGGATTTTACTAGGTGTGATTTACCAGTTCCAATAGTTCCCTGAACAATCATTTTTAAATGAGTTTGCAAAGTACCTGCATTTAGATGTGAGAAAACTATATCAAATGCTTTTTTTGTTGGACAAAGAGCTCATGTTGGGTAGGGTGAGTGGGAATATGGGGCACTATAAATGTTAGGTGGTTGGATTCTATGTAGGTAGTAGTGTGGACTTGTTGGTGGGGACTTAGTTGGGAGGAACCCCAATCACGGTGTGAGTCAATGTCATGGCGACCAAGAATATATAGTTCATCAAAGTGAAAAGGAAGGCTTGGGTATAGGCTTGATAATACTTTCCATTAAGATGGGTTGTTGTCTTGCACTAATACTTCTTGAATGGAAGAGGAGCTAGAATTTGTACCTTCAGAAGGCTCTGATGGTGTGCAGAGCACTGCCAATGATGGTATCTTCTTGAAAAACTCTCCCCTTGTTCTATAATATGACTAGTGGGCAATGTGAACTCATTGCGAATGTTGTGGAATGGTTTGTACAATAGTAGTTCACTCCAGCAAAATGCTTTGAAGTAGATGTCGTCTCTTGCAAGGATGGAGGTGAAGTGTGGTGAGACATGAACAATGGCTTTTATGGGCCTCTCTTTCAATTGGATTTGCTTTCGAGATGCCTTGTAGGTCCACTTTTGGGTGACCTCAAGAAGTGAAATGGCCTCTAAATATATTGGATGAATTATGTAAGCATTAATGTTATTTGGGGAGGTGGCGATTGATTTAGATGAGAGCTAGACTCATTGAATTTTTTTTTGGTTGACATTTAAAGAGACAAAAGTCCTACTACATAGGGAGAGTGGAAGTTTAAGCAAGAGGTGGAAAGTTTCTTGGGATCCAATATCATGGCCGACCAGTGCATCAACAAGCATTTTTTTGAAAGTTGTTGGGGTGGGCTTGTCAGACTCTATATTTGTTGAAATATGAGAAAGCATTGTGTGGTATGTTTTTGACTTGTTTTTAGTTTTTGCTATATATTTTGCAATATACTTGAGGACTGCATGGATAGAGACAACAGGCTGGCAATCAATATTAGCTCTCCAAATAGAGAGGATAGAAGAGTTGAGTAGATTTAAGTGGTCATCAGTCCGAGTAGTGGTGAATTTTGGTTGGCCAGTCTCATCAATGACAAGGGTAGAAATTTCTTGCATGGCCCAAGGAGCTTTATAATGACACTGTAGGGATTGGCATTTCCTCCTAAGGCATGTTTGTAAGGTATAATTTCTATGGCGTTGAACACAATTCACCAGTTTAATGTAGTCAATGATAGGGCCAGATTGCAATATCATTTTGTTGTCCATTAAACATGGGTCATTAGCAAGAGATCGATCTATTGCTTGGTTCCTTGACAGTAGCATTCGAGGGTTCCATGCATAGACATGCCTGCCAATGTAGCTAAGGGAATTTTTATAGCTTGAAAGTTATTCCATTGTAGTTTCCCAACCATGGATATGTGCAGAGCCTCTATGTTGCCATTTGTACTTGGTGGTTTGTTTTGTTTAGAAAGTATTCAAATCATATCAAATGTAAATGGACGAGGGTAGTGACAATATACCTATACCAGTAGTCGATTATGCCAAGTAGTTTTCCAAAAACTCTTCACGAAATGTAGTAAATCTATTATGCATATAGTGGGTAACAAGGTGTGGATTTTGAACAATGTTTTGTATCCTCCATTTATAAGTAGCTTGCAAATTTGAAGGATCAGATGATGGCATGATACTGTGTTGGTCTGGCCATTTTGTATCTGTTGCAACAAGTTTAAATAAAATCGATGGGAAACCAACTTAGATAAATATCAGAGAGCTCAACTCTGCAATGGTTCCAAAAAGGTCATGTTCCACAAATTGACAAGCCAAAGAACATTAGTTGCTCAACAATTTTGTCATCTAGCAGGTCCTTTAATCATTGGCAAAGGTCTGATATTATTGCAGGAAAGCATGTATCAATGTGCTTATGGACAAACACAAATATTGTGGCTTGGCTATGATGCTGCATAAGAATATTGAGTATGAAGTACCTGAAGTGAGGGTGTTGGCCAAACCGATTATCAAAGTACCTAAGCATGTGGAGAGCATATTCATGTAACTTAACTTCTTTCACGTGTTGTTGTTTGAAAGTGACAGTGCCTTTTGGAAAAAAAGTTGGGAAATCCATAACAAAAAATCCTTCAGTGGTGTACTCATTGATGGGAGATGGTGAAATGGGTGGCCAGTCTATAGACAAGGTTGGTCATCCTAGACCTAATTGTAATGTAGAATGCAATTCTTCAACTTCTCTATGTGTTGGTGGAAGGTTAGCTACAAAGGAAGTAGAGGGTTGAATGCCTTCTTTAGTAGGGTCAATGGTTGTAGCATCTATATGTGTAGAGCTTATATATGTGGTGCTAGTAATTGTGGTTGTTGCAGATAGGAGGTCGATAATGCTAGTGGAAGAACTTGGTAGACATGCTAATGCAACCTCATCTAATTGCACATTTCTATAGTTTGGGTCATGCGAGGTTTTATAATGCAATGCCTCATACACAATACCTCTACTCACATAGAAGCTATAGTCTTGTTGGCCAATGGTTTTTCTATTAACCAATAAGATGTCTAATTCATCTATACATCTAGGCAAGTGGGTAGTAATTGTAGAAATATCTTGAGGAAAGAAAATAGTGTGCCCACTATATTTTAGTTTCCCTCCCTTTGCATATTTAACTTGAAGGATTGGGCTGACCCCAGCTGTTAGCATCTCTTCAACCTGAGTTAGTCTTTTTAAACATATAGGTTGCTTACCAGGGTCCATGTTGTTCCATTTGGAAAACCAATGGCCTTTTTTTTAGCTGCACATCTATAACAAGTAGATAGTCCATGTAATTTTTTTGTTTTAAAATTTGGATATTGTTCCATGTAGACTAGAAAAGTTGACATGGTTGCAAGTCTATCTAGCATAGAATTAAAGGGATTTCTAGTAGCAAGAAAGGTTTGAGTAAAGTTTGGAGTCAGATGGAGATGGGAGGGGGTAGCAGAGGATGGGAGTGTGGAAGTGGAATCACCATCAGCTATGCTTTGTGCTCTTTCTCGTCTTCTTCTAGTGATGACATCTTTCCTCGCATGGTAGTGGGTTTGTTCTTGCTGGTTGCGACACACTCGTTTAAGTTGCAATCTTGAGGTTTCCAATTCCATTCAATATTTTTTGTAATTTTACATAAAAGATTCAAAATTAGAAGTAACTTTTATAACAAGGAAGACTAAAATAGTAAAGGCTAAATACATCGAGATGTACACAATAACATCGATTGGAAGAAAAGCATTGGGAATCTTAGGAACAAGAAGATTGTATGTTAGTTTAAGTTTCCATAAAACTTGGAACATTATTGGGAATGACAGCATAACAGCTTGGAGAAGTAACTTTTCTAAAAGGGAGAAGTAATATAATTAAAACTAAAATGTAAACTAAATACATCGAGCAATAGTCTAAATCATCTATTAGAAGTAAAGCTTTGTGGATCTTAGGAAAGAACAAGATTTGGGATTAAATAAATGTTTGTTTGTATTTTTATTCGATAAATTATATGCTTCAAACTTTAAATGGATAATAGATTGAACATATCCCATGCAATTGGAAGTGCAATAATAGACATGGAATTATAATTTTCACAAAGGAAAGCATTAAATATTGATGGTCACGTAGTAAAGTAAATTCTAGAGATGCGTACACAATATACTAGTTTGCAATTAAAGAATGGAAAAGCTTACAAAATAGTTGTACATGCAAATTAATTATGTAACATTTATAAATGGAAATATGTATATATGTGTAGTGTAGAAAAATGTATCCCTTTACATTTTCACACTTTTTTGGGCCTGCCTTGCTTTATTTATGCTTCTTTATGGCTTAATTGGTCCTATTTTGCATCTACAAGCCCTATGAATTATATCTTTTTATGGAAAATCCCGAAAAACATCAAAAGATAAATGATCATTTAATGATTCTATCTATGTTTCCTTGATTTGTGGAGTGGGACTAAAATGCCACCTAGGGTGTCTTTGTCCTCCATGGGTCTTGGGACCTTGATTTTGAATGTACCTAAAAGGGTCCCTTTTGGTGTCTATGCCCCAAATTTCATGACTTGGGACTAATACACCACCTAGGGCATCTTAGTCCCCCTCGAGTTATTTTTGAGATTTAATTTCAAATTCTGGCAAGATTTAAGCTCCTTTATTTAATGAATTCATATGTCGGCTTGGTGTGATGTAATTTCGAGATATTAAGCATAGATAAGTATAAATATAAGGTTCCTTCTCTCATTTTATCCTAACAAGCAATCTAAGCATCAAAGCATTCAAATATTCATTCCTAAGGAAATTTTATGCACTCAAGAGCAATTCATCAAGCATTAGAAACCATCATCAAGATTCAAGCATCATGTCAAGGGTTTAGTGCATCCATTCATGTTGTTGAGCCATGATTGTGGATGTAGCATTGAAGATCTATTTACAACCATTGTTCACATCATATCCAAGGATCCAAGATCTACATTCTTCATGGCAACTACATGGTAGATTGAAAATTAGCTTCACAAGAAATTATACAAGGTGATATCATTTATATATTTTATATTTCATGCTTCATTTCATTCATTTCATCATTTGGTTTAATTACCTACAAGGGGTTTGACCAAGGAAAACCCCCATTTACTAACAAATCAACAAGTTTTTCTCCTCTCGCATGTTTGTGATTGCAGATTTAGGTTGAAGACTTGAATATCATTTGATGTGCAAAGTTGCAAAGTTTCATTACAAAGTTGTCATCTTCATGGAAACTCACCTACAGGCCAAATTTAGAAGATTCGGGACCTCAGATCCGAGAATAGGCAAGTGCATACCTTGGAGCTCAAGATCACATTCAGAAATTTTAGAAATTCCAAATGGGACGAAGACACCAATAAGGGTGTCTTAGTCCTCCTAGTGGATTTTTGCAGAGATTCTATCGGATCTTGTTCTAGCATCTAAATATTTTGCATCTCCCCCAAAAAATAGCAACAAGACTAAGACAATAGCAAGGGCGTCTTAGTCCTCTATAACATATTTTGACAACATTTTTGCATTTCTGGAATCCTCATCACATTTCTAGACTTCCCAAGTACACACACCCTAACTTGGTGTAGCTTAATTTCATCATTTGTATTCATTATTTGGCTTGCATTACTAAGTTTTGTGAGCTAAATGTTAAAGTGTCTTTTCCAAGCTTTGGCTTGGTGGTGAACCCCTAAAAGCTAAAAATCCCCCTCCTAGGTCTTCGTTGTTGTGAATTGACTCACCTTGTGGGGTTGATAGTCAATCCAATTAGGGCTCTTAGGACATTATTGAATGTTTGTGGGAGAAGAGTGGTACCATTAGTGCACCCTCCTTTTCACCTACGAAACATTTTGGTGAACCTGACTTTTTTGAGCATTCATTTTCTAATTTGGAGTTCATTAAAGTTCTAGATCTAGATTGCATTCATTCTTGCATTGGATATTGCATTAGTGAAATTGCATCTAGGGTTTCTTATATTTAGTTAAATTGAATCTAGAGTTTCTCATATTTGCATTAGTGAAAGTGCATATAGGTTGCATTTTTGCTTGCTTGCATCATTTTATCTCGTTGAAAAACTAAAAAAAGCGTATTGTTCATCATCTTGATTGCATTTAGGAACATTTTTATTACATTCAAATTTGCATCTAATTGCTTGTCACTGGTTACTTTTTCTTGTATTCATTTGCACACTTTTATGTTTCCAAACATTAGGTCCCTGGGTAAGCAATTTGGGAACATTGTTAGCAACTCAAAATTTGTTGTTTTTCTAAAAAAACCTCCACTAGGGGGTAAACCAACAAAAGTGGTTTACAATTTGAGTGAGGAAGGAAAAGTTGCAAAAAAATGACAAGCCATGCAAAAAAAATTAGTTTTTGGGGGTTCAAACGAACATTTGGTTTGAGCAAACCCAAAGGGGGTTCGCTAGAACCCCCCTTCAAGTGAACCCATTAAATGTTGGGTCTCACATTTCTTGGAAAAATGAGCAAAAAAAATGGTTGTGGAAAGGGGATTTGCTCGAACCCCCTGGTTCGCTCTAACCCCCCTTTTCCCACCTTCTCACCCTCTAGCACCAAAAAACTCCAAAATTTTTCCCTTCGAAGCTTGGGTTGAGGATGAAAATGGAGGAGACTTCACCAACCCAATTGGATGATAGTAGTCCTCAGAATGAGCTATCCAACAGATATAATTTTAATATGTTTTGGTTTTATTATATATTTGTTTTTTTAGTTTTATTAAATATAGGTTTTTCATCAAAAATCAAGCTCTTTGTTCTGCACATGTGGAAAAATAGCAGATTATCAGAAAAATTGAAAAATATGAGTGCACCAGATATTAAGGTCCTTGATCCAACAAAAAAATTGATTTTCGATACATACAAAAAAAATTATGTTGTATACGGTCCGCCTATGTCTGAATTGTAATTGGTTTGAATTTGAAACTTGATTAAGGAAAAATATTTAATAAAACACTATGAAACCAATTGGAAGCACTAGATATCATAGTTACAAATCTAAATTTGAAAAATTTAGAATTTTATCCTTTATGGAAAAAAAGTTATGTTGTATATGGTGAGCGTCACTCCTTAAAAATAATGTTTACTGAAAAAAAAAGTTTTTGAAGATGGAAAAAGAAGTGCAATTTGATTCCAAAATTTAAAAAAAATATATATTTAGAATCTACAAACAAAATGTCACAAATCACTAGTTTGCATCATCTTCAAATTCATCACAGTTTAGCCACTATAGGTGCCCAAAAGTGAAGATTTAGTTAGAAAAAATTGTTTCAGTGTTCAATTTAGCCAAAAATAGTAAACCAGTATTATGGGATCACCTTGGGACAAAAACACTCTTCCCGATGTCTTAGTCCTCTTAGGGTTTTTGGCTCAAAACCCTTTCTGAGTTGTTTTCTTTTTGTTCCACTTTCTGGATCCTCCAAATTCCTTCAGTAGGACCAAGACGCCTTTGTTGGAATCCTAGTCCCTATTGAGTTTAAAGTTGTAGTTTCTAGGGTTTAAATCTACTTTTATGTGCTTTTGTTTGCTGCCATAGGTTACTTGTTTCAGTGGGTTGGTTTTCTGTTTCATAAATTTTACTAAATCTAGCTTAAAGTGCTTCCTTTCATGCATAACTCAATTCTAAATTTGCATTTACAACATTTCATTTTCAAATCATTGCATAGTATAATAAAAAAATTATCGTGCTTGAAAACTAAAAATTGCATTTCCTTTTAAGTCTTTACATTGCACTTTAAGTTTGCATAGATTACTTTTCAAAAATGTTAGTTTCGGTTTTCTCCAAGTTTGTAAAGAAAAAGTTAGTCAATAAGCAGGTTAGTCATTCATTCAATGCATTCCCTAGTTATGAGTCTCTTAGTGCAAGAGAGTGAAAATGTCAATGTTTTCCTTAAACTTACATCCCCTCCTATCTCTCCTTTTTGTGAGGAAGATGTGTTAGAAGTGAATACAAACATAGATAACCATGATGGTCATAATTGTACTTCTCTCAATACCTCTCCTTTTAGTGACGAAGGTATCTTGGCGGAAGAAGGTACAATCGTTGAGAATCATGAAGGTCTTGTTTTCCCTTCTCCTCATTCCCCTTGGGAAGATAGTATAACAATAGAAGATGAATTCATTTCCACCACTTTACTTAGTCTCCATTCATCTCCCAACACCTCCCCTATTTGTGAAAATGTTTTAATGAATAAGGATACAATCATGAACTATCATGAAAAACACATTTGTGAGGAGGATATGTTGGTATCAAGAGATCTACTGATTGAGAGTTATACCATTATTTCTCTCCTTCCTAATGTTCCTAACATTTGGAAGGGTCTTTTGAACAAGAGGATCCAATCATTGGCACACATGAAAATCATAGTTGCCCTTCCCTTGATGTCTCCCCTATTTGTGATGAAGCTTCTTACAAAATCTAACCATGAAATGTGATGAACCTCTTGTTTTTCACTTTCTTAAAAGCTCCCCTACTAGGGTAGAAACTATGGCACAAGAGAATGAAACCTTAGAGAAAAAGGATAAAGTCATGAACAATCATAACAATCAAATAGAGCTTTCTCCTATTATCGCCACTATTGATGAACAAGACAATTCAACCATTGATAACTCCCTTACATGTGATGAAGTCATTTTAGAAGAACCAACCCTTGAATTTCAAGAACTTTTTTTTTTTTGTTCTCCTAAAAACTTTCCTACTATGGAAGATATAATGGTGGAAGAAATTAGAACATTGACAATCGTAATTCCTTAGATGAAGATGATGAAGTGACATTCGATCATGAAAATAACGATAAGAATTTTGAAGTTATGCACATTAGATATCCCTTGGAGTACTCTCTTGAGCCTAAACTTATCATTTATCCACCCTCTCATAAACCACAAGTTCAAAACAAACTTGTCCTTATCCTCGAACCACTGAAGAACAATGTTTCACAACAATCGAGTTACAATACTATTTCTCATACATACAACACTAGGAACAATCCACAACCAAGACTAACACATTCAACATCCCTCCCATTGCTTAATCCTATCTTTCCTAGTGTCCCTCATTTTCCTTCACAAAGTGGAAAGGAGTATGATCTTGTTGAACAGCTTAAAAATACTCCCGCAAAGATATCCCTCTGGGACTTGATTTAGAATTCACCTAACTATCACACTATGCTTCAAAGTTCCTTACAACAAATTCCTATCACTTCTAATATGTAGCCGAATGACATATCAGCCATAATTCAAGGAATAAATGCTGACATTGTTTTCCACCAAAGTGAGCTCCTTGCTTTGGAAGTGCAAAAACAATATGATGCTTTCATGATCATAGCTCAATACAATACCACAAGGATAAAGTGAACCCTTGTTGACAATGGCTCAACCTTAAATGTGTGTAGTGAAAGCCTTTTAGATAAACTTTGTGTTGATAATGTGGGAAATAAATCTCTTGGAGTGATAACTTTACCTATTACAGTAAAAAAGGATACCTTACAAACCCCTATTCATGTTGTGCCTCACAATCTTTCATATAATATTCTTTTGGGAAGGCCATGGATTCATGAGATGCATGCGGTGCGTTCTACACTTCATCATAAAATGAAGTATGTTTACAACAACAAGTGTATGCATTAGACGCTGATAATGAGCCTCTTTCATGTTCATAACTCAATACAATACCACAGGGAGAAATTGAACCCTTGTTGACAATGGCTCAACCTTAAATGTGTGTAGTACAAGCCTTTTAGATAAACTTGGTGTTGATAATGTGGGAAATAAATCTCTTGGAGTGATAACTTTACCTATTACAGTCAGAAAAGATACCTTACAAACCCCTATTCATGTTGTGCCTCACAATCTTTCATATTATCTTCTTTTGGGAAGGCCATGGATTCATGAGGTGCATGCGGTGCCTTCTACACTTCATCATAAAATGAAGTATGTCTACAACAACAAGTGTACACATTAGATGCTAATAATGAGCCTTATAGTGTCTTACAACTTGAGAAAAACAAAGACAACCCCTTGAAAACATTAACACCAACTACACATGTGGAACCTATGAAACAAAAAGACAAAGAAAAACAAATTGAAGAAGTCACAAAAGCTATTAGAAGATGATAGGGGTTCCTTGTATTTTGAACATACATTCATCCAAGAGAATACAAGATCATAAACGAAGATTTAGACAAGGGAAAAGAAAAAGCGGTAATGTCAACACAAAATTCGGATGACCCTTCGAAAGCATCGACCTCAACCACTTTAGAATAAAAGACAACAAATTACACAACAAACTTTGATGAAATTAATCATGAGCAACCACCAAATCCAAAAGAAATGAAAAAGATTTAAATGGAAAAGGTTACAAACTTATAAAACAACTTGGTTACGGTGGAAAAGGATGTGGTGCTAGAGAATGAGGTATCAGTGTCCCTATAGAGCTGCACATGCAAGAAAAGACTAGTAGTATTGGTTATTGTCCCTCGAAAGAAACAAACAAGCCTTCAATTAATATCAACACTATCACAAAACATCCTTCTAAGCCGACTTTAATAGTAGTGCATCCTGAGCTAATAGACACTGGTGGTCTTTATCCTTGGCAAGAAACAAAGAAATCTTCACTTAATGTCAATGTCATCACGTAAAACACTAATGATTTGAATTCGTTAGATTTTGCATCCTCCTGTAAAAGAGAGAAAAAAATCTTGCAATCTAAAGAGTCTTGTGTAAGTATAAAATATTGTACTAAGAAAAAGATATCTTTGCCAAAAACTTTAGGAACACCTTCTACCATTGATCAAGAGGGTATCTTGTCGAGACTCCTCCAATATCACTTGATATCCCTTCATTCAAGAACACAAAATAAATTTTATTACAAGACTTCATTTTGTGCATATCATAGAATTCATGGTCATTCTACTAATGAATGTAAAGCTTTGAGTAGAAAAATTCAACATCTTAAGGATTGTGGTGCACTCCCTTGGGTTGAAGCACCTAGTTCCTCTTTTCATATCAGCTCATCCTTGTCCTACACTAAGTGGGGGCAAGGGGTTAGATAGCCTTGTCCTCATATGTCGCCTATCGTTGTCTCTTCTGGCTAGTTGACCACCTTTCATGTACATATAAGAACAAGCTTTGGATGTGGATGACATGCCTTAAGTTTACTCGCATGTGATGTACTGAGCATTGTATTTTTGGTGGCATCCCTTCCATCCTATTGCATGACATAGCTTATCGGAAACATATGACTTGGCATAGGGCTTTCTGAATAAGCTCTCATGTCTTCTTCTTTAAAGTAATTGCTCACAACATGTTAGCAATTTCTTTAAAGTGGGGGCATACATTGGTATTATTCTTGGCATGATTTCATTCACACTTGTTTTTATGTTCCTTGATGTTATTTTCTTTCTTTATGCAATGCGTTTTTCCTCTTGGTGGTGTCTTTGGGTTTGACTTCCTCTGAGAGTGTGATATTTCCTTGTCCTCTCTTTGAAACATTAGATACATTGCTCCCCAGGATGAGACCTTGCACTTTTCCTCTCTTGGAAACAAGATGAGACCTTTTGTGCTTGTCCTCTCTTGGAAGCATTGGGTATGATATTCCCCAGGATGAGACCTTGTATTTATCCTCTTTCAGAGACATTAAGCACAATGTCCCCTAAGATTAAAACCTTGCATGAATTAAGCAAAGTCCCTTTGAGCATTTCTCTTTCTTGTTGCATTTTTCTTTTTTGTGCCTTATTAAGGTCATGGAGGTATGCCTTTGATATGGTCCCCTAGGGATCACCTAGTGAACACCTAGCTTCACTAGCCCTCATGAGCGTGCATTCTCTTTTTGTCCCTATCATGGTCATGGGGGTATGAATTTGATATGGACCTCTTGGGGCTCACCTAGAGTGGACACCTAGCTCCCACTAGCCCTTGTGAGCACGCCTTTTGTTTGCATGGTGGACAACATGTTCCACTTGTAATATTTTTTGGACAAAAAGCCTAGACCCAATCCACCATGTTGGATGGCCAGTCGAATCTTGATCCGTTGCATTTGATTTTTATTTCTCTTTTTCTTTTTTCTATCCTTGATGTTGTATGTTGGCGATCTGATTATGACTTCATATATCATCCACATGTGTGTTCCTTTGTTCCTATGTTAGTTTTCCATAGGATCTTGATCCCGAGGGCTTGATCATCCCTCTTGGTTATTGTCATCCTATCTTACTAGCATTTGTGCATGGGAACCCCTCTTAATTGCATGGTTGACTACATTAGTGTGAGTTTAAAGCAAGTTCATCCTCTCACTAAAGTGGGGGCTAAATGAAGTGTAGAAAAATGTATCCCTTTACATTTTCACACTTTTTTGGGCCTGCCTTGCTTTATTTATGCTTCTTTATGGCTTAATTGGTCCTATTTTGCATCTACAAGCTCTATGAATTATATCTTTTTATGCAAAATCCTAACAAACATCAAAAGATAAATGATCATTTAATGATTTTGTCTGTGTGTCTCTAATTTGTGGAGTGGGACTAAAACACCACCTAGGGCATCTCTGTCCTCCATGGGTCTTGGGACCCTAATTTTGAATGTACCTAAAAAGGTCCCTTTTTGGTGTCTGTGCCCCAAGTTTCGTGACTTGGGACTAAGACGCCACGTAGGGAATCTTAGTCCCCCTTGATTTATTTTTGAGATTTAAGTTCAAATTTTGGCAAGATTTAGCCTCCTTTATTTAATGAAGTCATATGTCAGCTTGGTGTGATGTAATTTCAAGATATTAAGCATAGATAAGTATAAATACAAGGAGCTCCTTCTCTCATTTTCTCCTAACAAGAAATCTAAGCATCCAAGCATTCAAGTATTCATTCCTAAGGCAAGTTTATGCACTCAAGAGCAATTCATCAAGCATTAGAAGCCATCATCAATATTCAAACATCATGCCAAGGGTTTAGTGGATCCATTCATGTTGTTGAGCCATGATTGTGGATGTAGCATTGAAGATCTATTTGCAATGATTGTTCACATCATATCCAAGGATCCAAGATCTACATTCTTCATGGCCACTACATGGTAGATTGCAAATTTTATTCACAAGACATCATACAAGGTGATATCATTTATATATTTCATATTTCATGCTTCATTTCATCATTTGGTTTAATTTCCTACAAGGGGTTTGACCAAGGAAAACCCCCATTTACTAACAAATCAATAATTTTTTCTCCTCTCGCATGTTTGTGATTGCAGATTTAGGTTGAGGACTTGAAGATCATTTGATGTGCAAAGTTGCAAAGTTGTAAAGTCACATTACAAAGTTTTCATCTTCACGGAAACTCGCCTACAAGCCAGATTCAGAAGATTCAGGACCTCAGATCCGAGAAGAGGCAAGTGTAGACCTTGGAGCTCAGGACCACATTCAAAAATTTCAGAAATTCCAAATGAGACTAAGACAACAGAAAGGGTGTCTTATTCCTCCTAGTGGATTTTTATAAATATTCTTTCAGATATTGTTTTGGCATCTAAAGATTCTGCATCTCCCCCAAAAAATAGTAGCGGGACTAAGACAACATTAAGGGTGTCTTAGTCCTCCATAGCATATTTTGACAACATTTTTGTATTTCTGAAATCCTCATCACATTTCCAAACTTCCCAGGTACACATACCCTAACTTGGTGTAGCTTAATTTCATCATTTGTATTTATTATTTGGCTTGCATTATTAGGTTTTGTGAGTTGAATGTTAAAGTGTCTTTTCCAAGCTTTGGCTTAGTGGTGAACCCCTAAAAGCTGAAAAAGCCCCCTCCTAGGTCTTCCTTGTTGTGAATTGACTCACCTTGTGGGGTTGATAGCCAATCCAATTAGGGCTCCTAGGAAATTATTGAATGTTTGTGGGAGAAGAGTGGTACCATTAGTGCACCCTCCTTTTCACCTATGAAACAATATGTTTTTCATATTCTACAATGCAAATATATATATATATATATATATATAGTAATTGTTCATCGTGCTTACATAAAATGCACAATTACACATGACAGAACAAATGTACTTAAAAATAGTGCAATTGGAAACTAAGCTCATTTAATAGTTGTAATAACAATGCTTTGTGCTCCACAACCACCAAAAGCATTTGGTTGGATGGACAATGCTAGCAGGAACTCGTTTTTGATAACTGTGTCTAAAATTTGGCTAGCACCATTAGGTTCCGCTAGTAGGAGCTGAAAAATCTTCTACGCAAACTCCTAACAACGTTGTCACTGGTTCTTCAAAAGTAGTAACATTAAGAAGATGACTTGTACCATCTTGCAAGTCCATCTTGAGCATGTAGCTAAAATCACATGGAGCAATTTCTACTGAACACTTGGGGCATTTAAATGCACTTGGGGTAATCTAGAGAACCTTTTTCTTACACTTCTTTCTTTCCACCATGCAGGGAAAGACATGTAGTAGAAGTTGTCTAAGTGGAGCTTTATTATTGTGGCCTTCACACATACATTCTATTTGTTAAGAGAGCTTGGTTTCACATTACTTGAAATTATAGGAATTGGATTTTCAAACTTCTAGGTTGATAGATGGCTCTTTGAGAGGGAAAGACAAGGCAAGGAAATCCTTGTAGTGTCATACCATGTCTTAAATGTTGAGGCCTCAACCATGTTGGGATTGATTACAATGGTAGTAGGAAAGATGGTATCAATAGATTTTCTAGACCATGAGGTTATTCGACCACTTTTAATCAAAATTATTGGTGGGCTGGGTTGTAGGGGAAGGTCAGCTAGTTTCTTCCCAACAATTTGGCAATGGCTACCCCAAAGTGTGTGGTACAACCTGACATGCCCATGATTGTAGTTGTACACTTTATTGTTTTAGTGTCATCCCTTTTTCATATTTGTGATGTAGGAGAGATAGATAGAAGAACACCAATGACATCTACAAGAGAATCAATAGGAATTAACATTAATGATTTAATGCTTTTGATATGGTAGTTGTTTGTGGGTATAGTGCAGTCTAGTAGATGGATGGACTTATGGAGGAATATTTCATATGGGTTTGTGCTGCTACTATATTTTGTGTTCCTGACTTTAATGTAGCCATTTGACATGACATAAGTACTATTGGACTCGATCATATGGTAGAACCTATCTACAAGTTCATTAAAGTAGGTTACATGTATCTCAGACCCTGCTTTATCTATGAAATTGAACCAAAAGACTTTCCCATCATTACTTGCATTTTTGTACTTATGAATTGGAATTTTACTCAAGGCACAACCATCGATGGACCAAAGTTTATGGTTTGGGGTTAAGGTTGCAATGGGATTTGGTCCGGATGGGGCGAGAGTGTGCTTTTCCCTTAATGATGTAGGTACATTGAGTGAAGCGTCGGGAGTTTGACTAGATGGCCCCTAAGAGCTGCTAGAGGGCATAAAGGTTGTAGCTTGACTAATAGTAGTTGGAGCTCCAATCATTGAGGTATTTTTTGTTATTACTTCTAAGCTATGAATTACAATAGACCTACAATGAAAAGGACAATTTGAAAGTGTATGCAATGTACATGCTTAAACAATTTAGGAACTAAAAAAAAAAGGTAATTATGGATGTACGTGTATTTGTGAATTTTTTTACAAATGTATTATTTGAGGTGGACAATGGAGCCTTTGACTAAAGCCTCCTCCAAGAAAAGATCGTTGAATTGGGTGGGTTGCAATGCAGGATGTGTGTGTGTCCCACCAGACAATTGAATACGATACTTGATAAGCATAGTTTGAGGTTGTTCAATGGGGTTGATAGATGTAACTTGTAGAAAGGGATCAACATCAAGCATTCTTGAAAGGATGTCGGCAATGGAATTTGAAGTTAATGTAGACATGACAACATTTGAAGAAATTGGAAATGGTTTGGCCTGCAAGCAAAGTGAGAGTAGGGAATTTAGGCATTCAAGACACGTTACAGTAGTAATTCTAAAGTGAAAAATGGTTAATACAACCTTTCATATGATTGAAATTGAAAGATCCTACTAATGTATGAAAATATTTGAATTACTTGTGTTGGCCCACAGTTGTCGTTGCACCAAAATATCAACCTATTAATGCCTGATACAACTGCCAAATTTAATGGATCCACTGGAGGTAGTTAGTCCATGTCGCGAATCCCGAGGGGAGCATTGACCATCTACCAAAAAACTCCCCCTCAGCATTACCCGAGGGGATTCAAACTCGACACCTTTTGCTCTGATACAAATTGTTGGCCCACAGTTGTTGTTGCACCAAAAGATCGACCTGTTAATGCTTGATACAACTACCAGAGTTAACGGATCCATGGGAGGTGGTTAGTCCATGTCGCAAATCCCGAGGGGAGCGTTGATCATTTGCCAACAACTTGGGGTTGGGGGAAAGTAGGTGGATGTTTTGGGTCTTATTTTGTTTCTAGGTTATGTGAACTATAACACCAACAAATTGTAAGTAAGTTGTCATTTACTATGTAAAAAAGCATTGTATGCCATAAGTTAAGATTACAAGGGTTTGTGCGAGTCTTTCATTTGGTATTATGGTAGCATAAATAACCAATATTTTTTGTGAACTGGTTGTATTAACAGGAAATTTAGGATCTTCGATTTAAGATTCATTGAATTGTAAAAGCATAAAAGTCAAATGAACTGAGATGCAAGTGTGCATTTAAAGACAGTAAAAGTGTGAACTAACTCCAACATCATATCATTACATATAAAGTATATGCAATTATAAATTAGAAAAGAGCAAGTAATTTGAACATAGCAAGTTATATATATTACATAGCGTAAAAGTAGAGACCCTACTAGTCACGTTAGATAATGAACAAAGTATTTTGAAGGACACTTTCATATTCAACAATATATGCAAGAGGGCACATATTATGTACATGTATATGTATTTTCTAGCTATATAGCTTCAAAATATAGGAATTTTTATTGGCCTAAGATAAAAAAACATACAAATTTGTACAAAGGTTACATAGCAACAAGTTAAAGTAAACAATCACATATTGTGTAGGTACACCTCATATGCATGTACCAAAGAGGGCGTCCATCATTTTGGTAGTGATGGTCATAATATATTTCCCTTAGGAAAGTGAAAAATCCCTCCAATTTTGTGCAACTCTTTTGGAACGAGGCAAGTGACTCCTAAAGTTGGTTAATGTCCACATCTTGTACTGAGGTAGATGTTTGGAAAATTTCCTTGAATTTGTGGATAATGTTTTTGCAGTTGTTTGATATAGTAGCAGCGAGGTGTGCAACATCAATTCCAACATTGTCTGGATTATTGACAGACACACAAGACTCAGACACTGTGGGTTGGGCAACCACAGGGACATAGGGTAGTGTATTAGCCATCTCCTAGGATGAGTTAGGTAAAAGATTATATAAGTAGTAAATAATGAATGAGAAATAAAGCTACTCGAAAGTAAATAATATTTACCCTAATATGACATCGCTTAGTATGAGAAGAACATGCTAAAGAAGCACATAAAAAGTAAATATGCCTACTATCAAAATTTAGAAGAAGAACAATGCTAAGAAATATACTACAATATTTATTATATGAATTACAGTTAAAGAGTTGTTTTGGTTGTGACTTCCTTCTTTGTTGTTGATGTTCTTTCTTGGCATTAATAGATGTTAAAATTTCTTCTATAAACAAATTACATTGTGTTTTTTGGTTAGAATTCTATCTATAGCAGGTTTCTTTTAGTTTGAAAATCATGTAATTATTTGAAATAGATGGAATATTGAAAGTTAAACCATGGATGATTGATAAATTATTGAGAAGAAGAATTTGGTACGATAAATTCTTGAGAAAAAGAATTTGGTATATGGATATAAAATAAGAAACTATGATATTTTAAACACTTTGGCTTTGTTACCATGCATTTTTTTTATCTGTAATTGATCTCTAAGTTTGAAATTCAAAGTTGAACTATGTAGTAATAGCGTACTATGTAGTGTAATCAACAAGACAACAACCTCAATTAATGAACAATAGTAAGACCCATAATCCATGGTGTACTCTCCTTTGTTTCAGTTCCTACCTTTACATTTGGCATGAAATAAAAAAACCATAATTCTTTTTCTATTTAAATTTTTTTTTCTGTGCTTTTCAATTTCCCCATTAATTGAAAAAATATCTATGTTTTAGTTTTCCAAGTTATTCCCAAGACAAAAAGAAAAATAAATGTTGTGGTTGATGCCTATAAAGTCTGAAGATAATGAATGGGTAAAATATATATTTTTTAATTTCATTCCCAAGATCATAAGATACATCCACCAAACATTATCATTGTACTAATACTAGGACAATAGATGTTTTTCAAAACATAAAACCCTCTAGCTCACAATAATAATAATAAAAGATAAATCTACAAACCAACTAATTTATTATACAAAAAGAATAATCAATTCATCGCTAATAGATAGAGAAGATCTTATTTTACAGACTTGTATATTGCACCCGTCATATTCTTATCTCCGAACTCAAGACATGACTCATAAACAAGGAATAGTTCAACTTTAGATGTTGGTACTTCATGCACTCATATAAAAGGCCTTTTACAATGTAACTATTTCAATAGTTTTCTTGTAACCTCATTATTTCATTGCCTCCCTATAGAAGCTAAGCTACAATGACCTTCCTTCCCTCACTACAAATAAATTTTCGTAATGCCCTTTGCAAGCATGGGGAAAGTTGACACGTTATTTTATCATTCTACCGGGCTTGAAATTTAAAACAATTCAAGTCTAAAAGAGTTTTTCTTTGTGCATTTTTTTAGAGGACAACACAAGATACATTGGATTCAAAAAGATATTTTTTTGCAACAAATTTACAAGTGTTTATCTCTATTAAATGCTAACCAACTCCAAGGAAAATAGAGTTGGAATGGTTTATCTAACTGGTATAAGATTTGCCAAAAAGCATGGATTTTTAAACTCCAAATTGCAATCCATTCAGTTTGTTTGACTTTTGTCATTGACCACAATGGTAGAGAAATGTGACCAACAACAAGAAATGACTGTTGCTGGTGAGAAAATCACTTAAAATTACCTCAAGATTCTGCCCAAATTGTGTTATGTTGTCACCGTTTTTGCTGCTTTCCCGCTGCTATTGGTTTCTACTCCAAACTCTTCCTCGACAAGGTTTTAGAGTATGCTTATTAAAATGAAAATTATGGCCAAGAGCACATTTAGGTTTTAAAATTTAGAGTATAGGATTTCCTCGTTAATGAGAGTAGGGGTGGTTCTTTTAGTTGATAAAAGAGAGCAAGCGACTTAGCTCAATGGTGCAGGAGCACCTAGAGAGCATTAGGTAGCACTAGGCAAATTTGGAAGCCTAGGAAGAAATTTTGTGTTTTTACACTTTAAGGTCATGTTGAGCATTTAATTTTGTGTTAGAGGTTTTAGATCATGTTAGGAGGAAGGTAGATAAGTAAATCATGGTAGGAAGGTTGATTCTCCAACTTGTTTTCACTAAGATCCACTAGGAGTTGGAAATAAAGCCAAAATGTTGCATTTGTGCAATTTTGGCCTATTGAGGTGGTTAAGTCCGACCAAAGGGAAAAGCAACCACTTTTTGAACCTTTAAAAGGTGGACCTCGACTTGGAAGTGAGGTTGGAATCATTTTTGAAGTTTGTAATTAGCTTGTGATCAAGAGAACATGGACAGTTTTAGTGTGCATCTTCTATTTTTGTTCTTGTTTCTGATTTAGCAAGTTAATGGATTGATCAAGGATTTTGGATAGATTAGAATGTAGTGGGATTCTCTTTGTAGCACTATTTGGTACAGTAGTTAGTTGATTATTCATTTCCAAGATCTTTTGTAAATACTTTGTTCTTCCTTCAAGTTGCTGTTTTGACTGGTAAACTGTGGAAAAGATTGGGTTTTAGTTTGCATTACCATTGTACCTAGAGTACGGCCTTATGGGAAATGTGGCTAGGCCCCATGCCTGTACATAGATTAGTCTTAGGATTCTGTAGGATTCCAAGAAGCATGGTGAAAGTCTCTTCCTAGGCGAGCTTGGCTATGCCCGGTTAGGAAAGAGTGCAAAATAGACACTAACGTTGTAGGGGTGTCTACTTTTTGGCAACTCAGGGTGTGTGGTGGTTGTAGGAGGCCTTACAAAGGCTTGGTAGGAAGCAAGAGATCTCACCAGTCCATTTGGTGATTGAAACAAGTTGAATGTTCACTGTGTATTCAAGAAATGGCCTAAAAAGCCCTAAAACCTACAAAAAGAGGGTTATGCCTGTGTACAGCTTGTGAAGGCCTATAACCTAAAAAATCTTGGAGAGGTAGGAAAATGAACTAGGGTCTCTTTTGGAAGATTGTGATGTTCTTCAGGAAGTTTGGGAGTTTAAGCCTACTTTCTCGGGTTAGGAGGCCTAATTGGGGCTCAAATGCTACTAGCCCTTTTTAAACCCTAGAATAGGGTTTGGTGAGAGCGATGGAGAAATGAAGTATGGTGGATGATCAGGGACCCTAGGTGGATAGTTTTGAAGCTATGGAAGTCAGCACACACACCCCTGCAACAAGTTAGTAAGGCTTGGAGGTTTAGTGGCCTTTAGGGAAGAGTAAGGGCCAAGGGTGAGATAGTGGCAAGGCACCAAGATTGGCTTGGTGGAATGAAAGAATGATTATAGTGGGGTTGGCCAGAAGAACCAGGGTTTCTATACCTAAAATAGGACCTAAAGGTTAAGGTGGGAGAGTCACCTAAGAGTTCTTGAGAATAAGGACCCAGAGCATGGGATAATGAGTGTCTCAACCAACCCTACCCTATCAGATTGGTATCAGAGCAAGTAAAATATTTGGGAAGCATCTTATATGTCAGAGGTTGAGTCTAGTGATTCTCCCATCATGGTGACAAATGCACAGTTGGCCAAGATGGTTGAAGAGCAAGAGGAGGACAATAAGTTGTTAAAAGAAAGAATAGAGCAACTTGAGAAAGCATTGAACAATGTGAAGTTGGAAGGAAAGGTACCAAAGGAAGAAAAGGTTGCAGAGGAAGACAAGATCCCTGAACCTGACCTTGTTTTGGAGGAAGAACCTTTCTTGAAAGCATTGAAGGCTTTGAGTGGAAAAGGACTTGAAGGCATACTGCTATTTAGTGGAAAAATGGAAGCTGATCTAGTGATGGATTGGATAGAGGGAATGGAGAACCATTTTGAATGTGATGGGGTCACTGAAGCACAGAAGGTAAAGGTGGCCAAATCAAGACTGAGAGGTTTTGCCTTGACATGGTGGAATTTCATTTAGACAGAGAGGGAAAAAGAAGGTAAGCAGCCCATCTCTACTTGGAAGGGAATGGTTGCCAAGATAAGAGAAGCATACATGCCATATGACTATGAGATTCAGTTACACAAGAAGAGGCAAAGCTTAAGGCAGAAAGACCAAGATGTGAATACCTACACAGAGGAGTTCCAAAAACTTTGTATGAGGTCTAATGTTTAAAAGGATGAAAATCTCAAGGTGGCTAGGTATCTTAATGGCTTGAAATGGAAAATTCAAGAGGAGATGGCTCTTCTAAGTCCCAAGACAGTCCGCCAATGCTATCAGCTGGCTGTCAAGATTGAGGAAAGGAACAAGAGGAACCAAGACTAGGCTTCTAAAGGCATAGAAAAAGGCAGAGATCAAAGAGATCAAAGAGGACAACGAGGTGGCTACCAAGGTAGAGGCAATGACCAAAGAAACCAAGGAGAGTCTAAACTCACAGAGCATGGAGGAGAAAAATCTTCTAGAGGAGGATATAACAGAGGTAGAGGACCTCAAGGAGGTTCAAACAGAGGAAGAGGAGCAGGCAGGAGCAATTCATACTTTGCAAACATGAAATGCTACCATTGTGGTTAAGTTGGACATCCAACTTATAGGTGCCCGGAGAAAGCATCTTCATCAAGCAATGAGAAGATAGTGGCTTATGCACAAGAGGAAACCATGAGTCCTAAGGCATCCGAGGTCAGTCATATTGAATCTAAGGTAGGAGAGAATATGATGTTCAACAGAGTTTTGATCAGACAACCGGTCAAAGAGGAACCAAAATAGAGAAGAGCTCTATTTAGAGTAAGGTGCAAGATACTTGGTAAAGTATGCAAGGTCATAGTAGATTCAGGTTCAACAGACAATATAATCTCAGAGGAGGCCGTAATGAAACTGAAATTGGACAAGGTACCCCACACTATCCCCTACAAGGTCACATGGCTAAAAAAAGGGTAGAGTGTTTTAGTGAATGAGCAAGTAACGATGGAGTTTTCCATTGGAGGGTACAAGGACAAGTTAGTTTTTGATGTTTTACCCATGGATGCATGCCATCTACTATTGGGCAGACCATGGCAATATGATAGAGGTGCCATATATGATGGGAAAGAGAACACCATCTCATTCAAGAAGGATGGGAAGACTTTCAAGTTGCAGTCATTGCCAGAAGAAGAAGAGGGACAGTCAAAGACACCAAGTGTCATGTTGAGTAGCGAGGAGTTCCTCAACAACCTACATCAAGGGGGTGAAGGGTATGTGATCATGATGCAGTCCAAAGAGGGAGATAAGACTGAGAAAACAGTCCTACCGAAAGCAGTCCAAAAGTTACTTGAAAGGTACAAGAGCATAGTTAGTGATGGTACACCTGCAACTTTACCACCAAAGAGAGCCATAAGTCATCAAATTGACTTCATACCTAGAGCCTCATTTCCTAACAAAGCAGCATACAAACTTACACCGGATCAGAATCTAGAGGTAGCTAGGCAAGTGCAAGAGTTATTGGATCAAGGCTTGATTCAAAAGAGCATCAGCCCATGTGCAGTACCAGTGGTTTTAGCAACCAAGAAAGGAGATAAATGGAGGTTATGCACTGATTCTAGAGCAATCAATAGGATCAACATTAGGTATAGGTTCCCTATTCCTAGAATTGAAGACTTAATGGATTGTCTTGGAGGAGTTCTTCACCAAGTTGGATCTCAAGAGTGGATACCATCATATCAGAATTAAGGATGGTGATGAGTGGAAGACAACATTTAAGACAAATGATGGGCTATATGAATGGAGAGTGATGCCATTTGGTCTCTCTGATGCCCCTAACACATTCATGAGGCTCATGAATGAGGTGCTTAAAGACTTTACAGGGATATTTGTGGTGGTATACCTTGATGACATCCTCATATACAACAAGACAACAAAAGAGCATTTGAAACATGTGGAGTTGGTTCTTAGAAGGTTGCAAGAAGAGAAGTTGGCAATCAATCTAGAGAAGTGTGAGTTCTTTAAGCAAGAGCTTGTCTATTTGGGTTTTCTAGTGTCTAAAGGATCATTGAAGATGGATCCAAGCAAGGTGGAAGCCATCCTAAACTGGCCTTCACCAACCATAGGGACAAAGGTAAGAAGTTTTCATGGATTGGCCCAATTTTATAGAAAATTCATACGGAACTTTAGTGGCATATGTGCACCAGTCCTAGATACAATCAAAGGAGGTTTAAAAACTAAGTTTGTGTGGACTCAAGAAGCTGAGAAAGAGTTTGAGAAATTGAAACAAGAGGTGGCAGCTCAACCTATTCTTTTATTACCTAGTTTTGACAAATTGTTCACTGTTGAATGTGATGCAAGTGGAGTGGTAGTAGGAGGAGTGCTAAGTCAAGAGGGCAGGCCTATAGCCTTCTTTAGTGAGAAGCTCAATGAAGCAAAGAAGAAGTATTCAACCTATGACTTAGAACTTTATGCTTTGGTTCAGTCACTTAGGAAATGGAGGCATTATCTTCTACCCAAGGAGTTTGTAGTCTTTACTGACAATCAGGCACTTAGTTTTATCAACACTCAAGAGAAGTTGAGTAATAGGCATTTGAAATGGATGGAATACATCCAAGCTTTTACCTTCACCATCAAGCACAAGAAGGGACAACTAAACAAAGTAGCATATGCACTAAGCAGAAGATTGTTGACAGTGCAAGAGATATAGATCAAGAGCATTGGCATAGAGAGTTTCAAGGATCTCTATGGGGAAGATGAAGACTTTTCAGAGGTCTATAAGGTATGTTCTAACTTTGAGAATCATTTCCATAGCCAATACTCAGAGTATACATTGCAAAGTGGATTATTGTTTAAAGGAAATCAGTTATGTGTTCCAAGAGGGTCAATGAGGGAAAATCTAATTCAGGAAAAACATAATGGCAGTCTTAGTGGTCATTTTGGCATCAATAAGACTTTAGAACTAGTGCAAAGATTCTATTACTGGCTTAAGTTGGCAAGAGATGTTAGAAAGTATGTGGAACAATGTGTTGTGTGTATGAAAGCTAAGGGAGGAGCTAGCAATACTGGTCTATATCAACCCCTACCCATTCCTAACAGACCATGGGAGTGTGTGAGCATGGATTTTGTGGTAGGCCTTCCTAAGATCAAGACTGGTTTTGACAGTGTTTATGTAGTGGTAGACAGATTTAGCAAAATGAGTCATTTTATTCCCTGCAAAACTACTCATGGTGCTAGCTACATAGCTCATCTTTTCTTCAAGGAAGTGGTAAGGATCCATGGAATACCTTTAAGTATTGTTTCAGATAGGGATGTGAAGTTCATGAGTCACTTTTGGAAGACTCTATTGAGTAGATTGGGTACCAACCTGTCTTTTGGATCAACTTACCATCCTCAGACCGATGGTCAAACAGAGGTGGTTAACAGGGTGCTAGGTAATCTTCTAAGGTGTCTAACTAAGGAGTATGGACAGACATGGGATATGGTTATCTCCCAAGCTGAGTATGCATACAATGATAGTGTGAACCGAACCACAGGGAAGAGTCCTTTTGAGATTGTGTATGGGATGCACCCAAGAGGCATATGTGAGCTCAGAGATCTTAGAGCTATGGAACATAGAAGTGGACATGCAGAAGACTTCAGTCAGACCATGAAGGAGATTCAGGAGCAGGTGAAGAAGACAGTCACAGAGGCTACACAAAAGTTGAAGGAGAAGGTAGATATGTCAAGGAAAGATGTGCAATTTGCAGTAGGGGACTATGTCATGGTCCACCTTAACAAATCAAGGTTGCAGAAGGGAATGTCAACCAAGTTGCAGATGAAGAGAGTGGGTCCATGCAAGATATTGGCCAAGTATGGGAAGAATGCATACAAGGTGGTGTTACCTACCGATCTAGGGATCTCTCTAGTGTTTAATGTAGCTGATTTGATCAAGTATAAGGGGACAGTCAATGATGTGGATCAGAACAGTAAGGAGATCTTTAAGGACATCAGCAATGTATCCTTGCCTAATCAAGATAAGCCTCAGGCAGAGAAGATCTTGAAGTCAAGAGTACAAAAGTCTACAAGGCACAAGGTGTATATGGAGCACCTTATCAAGTGGAAGAATAAGCATGAATCAGAAGCTACATGGGTACAAGAAGATCAATTCAAGAAGTTTGGTATTGACCTATCATTGGTCTCTCCTTCCATTCCTTAGTGTTTGGGCTGAGAGGGGGAGAATAGTGCAGGAGCACCTAGAGAGCATTAGGTAGCACTAGGCAAATTTGGAAGCCTAGGAAGAAATTTTGTGTTTTTACACTTTAAGGTCATGTTGACCATTTAATTTTGTGTTAGAGGTGTTAGATCATGTTAGGAGGAAGGTGGATCAGTAACTCATGGTAGGAAGGTTGATTCTCCAACTTGTTTTCACTAAGATCCATTAGGAGTTGGAAATAAAGCCAAAATGTTGCATTTGTGCAATTTTGGCCTATTGAGGTGGTTAAGTCCGACCAAAGGGAAAAGTAACCACTTTGTGAACCTTTAAAAGGTGGACCTCGACTTGGAAGTGAGGTTGGAATCATTTTTGAATTTTGTAATTAGCTTGTGATCAAGAGAATAGGGACAGTTTTAGTGTGCATCTTCTGTTTTTGTTCTTGTTTATGATTTAGCAGGTTAATGGATTGATCAAGGATTTTGGATAGATTAGAATGTAGTGGAATTCTCTTTGTAGCACTGTTTGGTACAGTAGTTAGTTGATTATTTGTTTCCAAGATCTTTTGTAAATACTTTGTTCTTCCTTCAAGTTGTTGTTTTGATTGGTAAACTGTGGAAAAGATGGGGTTTTAGTTTGCATTCCCACTGTACCTAGAGTATGGCCTTGTGGGAAATGTGGCTAGGCCCCATGCCTGTACATAGATTAGTCTTAGGAGTCTGTAGGAGTCCAAGAAGCATGGTTAAAGTCTCTTCCTAGGCGAGCTTGGCTATGCCCGGTTAGGAAAGACAGTGCAAAATAGACATTAACGTTGCAGGGGTGTCTACTTTCTGGCAACTCAGGGTGTGTGGTGGTTGTAGGAGGCCTTACAAAGGATTGGTAGGAAGCAAGAGATCTCACCAGTGCATTTGGTGACTGAAACAAGTTGACTATTCACTGTGTATTCAAGAAATGGCCTAAAAAGCCCTAAAACCTACAAAAAGAGGGTTACGCCTGTGTACGGCCTGTGAAGGCCTATAACCTAAAAAATCTTGGAGAGGTAGGAAAATGAAATAGGGTCTCTTTTGGAAGATTATGATGTTCTTCAGGAAGTTTGGGAGTTTAAGCCTACTTTCTCGGGTTAGGAGGCCTAATTGGGGCTCAAATGCTACTAGCCCTTTTTAAACCCTAGAATAGGGTTTGGTGAGAGCGATGGAGAAATGAAGTATGGTGGATGATCAGGAACCCTAGGTGGATAGTTTTGAAGTTATGGAAGTCAACACACACACCCTAGCAACAAGTTAGTAAGGCTTGGAGGTTTAGTGGCCTTTAGGGAAGAGTAAGGGCCAAGGGTGAGATAGTGGCAAGGCACCAAGATTGGCTTGGTGGAATGAAAGAATGATGATAGTGGGGTTGGCCAGAAGAACCAGGGTTTCTATACCTGAAATAGGACCTAAAGGTTAAGGTGGGAGAGTCACCTAAGAGTTCTTGAGAATAAGGACCTAGAGCATGGGACATTGAGTGTCTCATCCAACCCTACCCTATCACTCAAGTTTCTGCACAAATTGTGTTGATCTATCAACGATGTCGATGAGAAAAATTGTGCAAACTTTGCAAGAAGATGTATACGAAACCTTAGCACCGCCTAATGTCATTCACTGTTGCCTAACCATCCATCAAAATTTTTGCAATAACTGCTATGCTGCGTACACAAGTGGAGAAGCAAAAGGTCAATGGCCAAAAATGAAATTTTTAATTATGCAAAGCAAGATTAAATGCGAAGTGATTGGGATTTATAAACTACCAGATTGATATTTACATTGCCAAAGGAATAAAACTGATACACCGTTTGCAGGTTACATTGCTAGAGGATGAATTAAATGCGATACACTTACACCATTTGTAGGCATGACGTGAAGCCTCCCTTTCAAGGATCAATGGTTTCAAATACCCGAACCTTCTGTCAGCTCATATTTTTCAGCCATTGTTGGACAAAAAGAGCTTCAAAAGCTCAAATAAGGACATGCCTAACGTAAATATATTTAATATAATATAAATAAACATATGAATCAATAATTCATTATATTAATTTTATTTTACATGACATACTAATTAATTATTGATTCATAATATGTTTATTTATATAGATCAATTTATACATTATTATATAACAAAATATGTTATATAATATAATATTTATATAATATAACATAAAAAAGTGTATATATTAAATATTAATTATACTTTTGTTGACTACATAATATAAACAAATTTTTAAAATAAATAGTATAAATCTTATATTACACTATGTTATATCTTAGATATATTTTGAGAAAATATATAATATATTAAAAAAATATATAATATAATAAAATCTTATATTTGTTTAATTATATAATATAATATAAATATACATTATTTTTTATATATATTATATTATAAATCATAAATAAATTATAATCAGAAATATATATTTTTCATCATAAATTAATTAATAATTAAAAAAATTATATAATATATAATATAAATATTTTAATTATAATATATAATAAATTATATATTATAAATATTTATATAATATTAAAAAAAAAAGCCATCAGGATGCACCATGTGCATCTCATGACCTACCAATCCGTGCACTACTCGTAGCCACCATCGTCTGTACACCATACTCTGTACTGCATTCCTTTATCTCCATTAACCAAAACTAAATGTGCCGTCTGCTGGATAGCCAGTGCCGCAGCTTCACTTCATGGCTTCGCACGGCGAATTTCTTTTGACTGGACGGCTTCAATACAGCAACTTTTTCACTGATGGTTGTTGGGGGCTTCTTCTTTTTGCTTCGGCTCCTTTGAACAGCGATCTACTACCTACGAAACTGTAATCATTTTCTTTGCTGCGGATTTAACAGCAAACTCTTTCAACCTTCAATCTACGCCTACCTTTCTTTTGCTTGGCTCCTGGGCGATTCTGGCGACTTTTACCTCAAACAAAATCGGCCTCTCAAACACTCGGACAGCTTATTGATGACAGCTTCCTTTCAGACTTCTGATTTTTTTTTTTCCTTTAACAGCGATTATCTCTTTCAGCGCTTGACTTAGGTGGACAGCAATCCCTTCCTCGCGAATACAACGATCTCTGGACACGGGAAATCCTTCCTTCAAACTTTGCTATCCATGATTTGATATGGAGTGTTGCGAGTCCTCTGCTCTGAATAAACCAATAACTGCGACCCCTCTTCAACTTCTTTCTTTACTTGTGAAGCGATCTCTTTGGGGGCGACTTCTCCTTTCTCTTTTTCTGCAGCGATTTCTTCTGCTTTCAAAAACTATAAAAATCCATAAAAACGATGGAATGGAACAACTTGACTTCGACTGGGTGAGGATCGGTTGCTACCTGTGCTCTTCGAACTTCAATTCTGAGCTCTGCCCATGATATGCAAATATAATCACTAATTTAACCTTAGCTCTGTTACCACTTTGATGGTGGGCAGAGGAGACAATATACGTGCTACAACATGAATGAATTTTATTGTCTAATTAAAATCGATTACATTAACGAGTTTGGAGTTTGCAAGATAATTCTAGAACGTGCAAACAACGTGCTAACTAAAATATAACTGACAGGCAAACATAAGGAAAACTTAACTAATTTCTAGTTTATCTCCAGTTACAGCTGCAATTCTCATGCAGAAAATGTAAACTGAAGTTTATTTTCTAGCTATCTACGTACCTGATGCAAATTTAGACAGCAGTTAACTCCTAGTTTTCGAACATGCAAACAACGTGCTAACTAAAATATAACTGACATGCAAACATAAGGAAAATTTAACTAATTTCTAGTTTATCTCCAGTTACAACTGCAACTTCTCATGCAGAAAGTGAAACTGAAGTTTATTTCTAGTTATTTACGTACCGCTGATGCAAATTTAGACAGAGTTAACTCTTAGTTTTCTCCACCGCTGGATACAAACTGGGAGAAACTATAGTTTCCAACAGAGGACAGAGTTTTAATTCACTGCATGCGTTGGCTTTGAGCTTTTGTTTATTATTATTAGACACAATCGTATGATTATTATTTGGGAAGTCCTGAACTTAGAGAGCCCACATATGAGAAGCCTCTCTGTCATTATTTCCAAGTGTATTGGCCTTTCGCATTAATTTTTCTAGTTACAGATAAATCCTTACTCACATTGTATGTTTCTGAATATTTTCCCACTTCAATTGAAGGTTTAGAGAAAAAAATGGGTAGAATGAATCTAATGAATTTTCCAGTTGATCTTTTGTGTTCACACATTTTAACGAGACTTCCTCTGAAAGAAGTCGTTCGCTTTTCTGCGGTTTCCCGAAAATGGTGTAGAGCGTGGACTCAGATACCCCATCTCAAGTTTTCTCATGAATTTATCGATTCTATCTGTACTACTATGGCTGAAGACATAACCAACAAGATTATTCTTATGCACTGTGGTGGCCTGGAAACTTTTGAGCTTGACAATTGTGACATGTTTGAAAGTAGCATTGACACGTGGCTTCTGTGGATTTCTTTATCTGGTGTGAAGTGCATATATTTGAAAACTAGAGGTATTCCGATGGAGATTTCAGAATCTATCTTTTCATGTCTGACCCTTACATCTCTATCTCTCAAGTATTTTAAGATGACGGACGTGCCTGCGCTATTTAAGGGTTTCCCTCAACTTGAAACATGTTATCTTAAACACGTTGAGCTAAGTGCAGAGGCATTTAAGGTGATTTTAGAATTATGTCCCCGTCTTCAAAGTTTGACGGTATCCAGATGCAATTTGCCTCCGAAATTGAGAATAATTTCCTCCAGCCTTAAGTCTCTCGCGCTTCTTGGACTGAATTGTTCAATCTGTTCAATGAATTGCCCGAGATTAGAAAGCATTAAATTCATTGAATGCTATTACTGCGAATCAAAGAACATATGTTTACCTGTATGTGTCCATTTGGAAACTACCTTTGAACTTCTTCCGCATTTTGCAACCCTAAAATCGTTGAGGAAAATTACCTGTTTTGATGATGCAAGCTTGAGTTCTGTCAAGGTTCTACAAAGCTTTCCTCGCTTGGAAGAGTTGTGCATTGACACTCCCTATTTTTTCCTATTTTATCCAAAGGTAAGTATTTCTCTTCTTTTATTCTGTTGTGCAAATCTTAACGACTTGACCTTATTAAAACTTACAGTAATGCTTTCCATGCAGGATATGGCAAAGTCGACTCTACAACTAGCAAATTTGAAGTCATTTACTCTGAATATTTGGTTGTATGGTACAGACGACGAAGTAAATTATGAAAATTATGATGAGGCTGTTTCATTGTGCTCTTGGGTTTTGAAAGGCGCTCCCCTGTTGAAAACAGTCAGAATCGGCATGGATTACGACTCATTTGGGCCTGATGGGTTTGATAATTCTCTTCAATTTGTAAACGATATCCTATGTCTCGCAAGGGGTTTTCCGAAAACCAAAATTTCAGTGTCAAGGAGGATATTAAGTCCAGGTGGGCGATGAAGTTAACAATACTTCACGTGTCCTCAAAGTTTTGATTTGGGTAAGAGTAAAAGTGTGTCGTTTTGGTTTCATAGAAGTGTAGGCAGCTTTATTCAAAGCAAAAAGATGTTGAGAATAGAAAGGTGAAATTAAATACATTTCTCAAGAATGCCGTTTTAAGTTATAACAGCTATTGTATCCAGAGATGATATGTTTTGACGGAATCACCGTTCAAACATAGCCTTTAATAGGTTGGCGTCTGTATAGAGAATTTTCTTTTCCTCGTAAAACTCAAATATCAAGGGAATATTTTCAAGGAATATCTTACAAAGATTTAAAACAAATTCTTCTATTTGGTAAAATTATAAATGAGGGCTTACTAACTCTTAAATTATTATTTTTAATTTTAAAATTATTGAATTTTTTAATTTTAATATTATTACATTGCATGTTTGAATTAAGATTTACAATTTTTTGTTTAGGTTTTAGTATTATATTTAAGAATACAGTTTTTTAATAAAATTTGATTAAAAATGTTTAATTTTAAATTTTACTAATTTTTAATAAAATTTGAAAGTACTTTTATCATTATGTGTTTATATCTTATTGTAATAATTAAACTCATTTACACTAAATTAAGTTATTATTTATCTAGAAGAAATTTGTAAAATAACACCATTTTTAAAGATAGAAGTCTTACTTTCATTACCATTTCATATAAGCCTTACTTTCTATTACTTTCTATTACTATTTCATGTTTCACTAGTTTGCAGTCAAATTGCAAAGCATTCTAATCTGTAAATAATGGAATGTATTCATTTGGAAACAAAATTTCCACTACTTACATCATTAAGGAGAATCATCTCTTCAGTGTGTACTACTTACATCATTGTGTACTCTGTCATTTGAGTTCAATTGTATGAAATTAAAATTGAATAATGTTTTTCCAAACATATATATATATTTTTTTTTAAAAACTGAAATGTTCAAATGATAGCTAAAAGAATTGAGTGATAATTGGAAAATGTCCAACTAGAAACTTTAATCTTTAAATTTTCTATGTGTAACTTCTTTAAACCACACCTCTACAAGTAGTTGATTCACTGATCCAAGTTTTGTTCTATAACTTGTAAATAATGGACATAATTGAAACTAAGTGAGAATTTTTACATTGAGAAATATGAAGCTTTGATGGTTTCCAAAAGATCTTAAATGCAATCCATTAAGAGATATTTAATGCAATTTCATTTAATTTATTTCATTAAGAGATATTTAATGCAATTTCATTTAATTTATTTCAGTGAAAAAAGACATGGCATTTTGAGTCTAAATGGAAATGAGAGGAAATGTGTTTTGGAACATGAGGATACTAAGAAAGATATAATTTTTAAGAGACATTGGTAGAAGCTTCTTTATAGGGATGACAAGGACAATTTAAAAATACAAAAAATCTACAAATATAATTTTTCTAATTACTTATATGATAATTATTCATCATATTATTATATAATTATAATATAAATATATTAAAGTTGAGTTGAGAATTTAGATGAGTTGACATACAAATTAATAAATATATAGCTTTCATTGCTAATATTTTTATATAGCAAAAAGTAAAAAAGGCTACAACACACACTTATATTAAGGGTTAAAATTAGTATCTACATTGTAAGGAGGTACAATGTTTAAGACAATACAAAATTATAAGTTAAATAATGTATTAGAGAGTACTAATCAAGAAATGGAATAAGAGATATGTTGTTGAGTAATTTTTTTTAGAAATCAAGATCAGATTTGCAAACCAAAAAGACCTTCCATAGAAGAGAAAATAAAAAAAGCAAGAGAGGTTGCAAGAAAGATGTGCAACATAATATTCAAGAATTCAAATATTACAAAGAGATTAATCCTTATGAAGGAGATCAAGAAACCCTAAAAGGGAAACCCTAAATGAAACCCTAGTGTGCACACTTAATAATTAATAAATAATTAATTATTAATGTGCCTAAGTTTAGCTTAAGTAAATAAAGGAATAAGTGACTTAATTAATTAACCAATATGATATAATTAATTAAGTGGAATAACTTATTACTCTAACACCCCCTTAAGATGAACTTAGGAAGAAGCTAAAACACTAGAATAAGATGCATGAAAGCAAAGATGGGTCCCGAAACAAAGGCCCGACGATACCCTTTACAAATGCAAGAATGAGGTAGAGAAGGAAAAACCTAGTGGACAAAACCCCTACAATGAGATGACATGCTGCAAAGAAGCACTAGAAGAATTCTGTAGAGTAACACTGGAACCTGATACTGGCAAGAAAGGAAAGATTTTTCTGTTTACTATTGAAACCAGATGAGAGTCACTGATTGACTCAAGGAATCATGATAAAGCAATAGCAGACTCGATGCCATAGAACACTCAAAAACTCCAAATGGGAACAACCCTGGAATCTATGAAGCAACAAGTGATTATTGAATGATGTATTACTGAAAATGAAGTGCAAAGATGCAAGGTGCACTCTCCCAACTGCCAAAAAACACCAAGTAATCTCCAAAACACCCATCGGGCCAAATCTGGACTAAGCGATCAACCTAGGATAGATACAGAAAAAGTACATAGATAGAAACATAGAGCTTCTCAATACCTTTCCAATGTCGCAAAGATAGCGAAAATCGGAGATCGTGGCAAAAAGTTATGAGCTCGAGACTGAAAACAACTCCTCTGACTTCAACTGGCTGTAGAATGCACCAACAAAAAAATAAAGTGATGAGACCCACACCACTAGAAAGTTGATAGAAGTAGCTTTCTGACGATATCTTGTTTTCCAAAAAACGATATCGTATGCCCACGTTACGGCCTCTGGAAAAAAATAGCTCCAAAGGGGGAAAAAAACCAATGCAACATTAAATTTGACAGTCATACGGTTGTCGTAGAAAAAATCTGAGCTTAAATTTGACAGCTAATGGCCGTCAGCGGATTTGCACAAGTAGGCTTATTTAAAACATTGTTTTTTTTTTAAAACAATAAAAAAACTTTACAGATTATATTTTTTTGTTAAAAAAATATATAAAAAAACACTGATTTAAAAAAAAAATCATAAAAAAACATTGATTTTTGTTTTAAAAAAATCATAAAAAAGGTACGCAGGTACTGCCTGGTCAGGTATGGACCTGCGCAGTACCTGCCTTGCTTTATATTTGTTTTAAAAAACAATTTTTCATAAAGTAAAAAAACTTTTGAACAAAGTTTTTTAAAAAAAATTTACAATAAAAAATTGCACAATTTTTTTTGCAAAAAAATAAATATTTTTTTTAACGAATTTATACCTCGATCCATGTGCACGGATGTACAGAGCCGTATAGATAATTTTTTTTGCCTCACGAACAGTCGATGCCAAATATAGGCGTGTTTACAGTCAATCTTTAGGTTTTTGGCCACTCCGGACGTGACAATGACCTCCGTTTGTGCCCAAACTGCTCTGAAACTTCGGCTACCTTTTGAACTTGCAAAAAATCTCTCAACTAGAAACCCTCACAGATCTGGCAAACAATGACCAAAATCTGCAAAATAAAAGTCAACCCTGACTTTTTTCAGCGCTCTGAATCCAATGGTGAAGCCCGATCTGATCCAAAATGCCGCATAGATGAACTCAAGGCATGATATCCTTGAGGAATCCCAAACGAACCCTGCAATGATTTTCTCAAAAATCTGAGAAGGGGTTGCAAATCAAGGCTCTGATACCATGTTAGAAACCAAGATCAGATTTGCAAACCAAAAAGACCTTCCACAGAAGAGAAAATCAAAAAAGCAAGAAAGGTTGCAAGAAAGATGTGCAACATAATATTCGAGAATTCAAATATTACAAAAAGATCAAGAAACCCTAAAAGGGAAACCCTAAATGAAACCCTAGTGTGCACACTTAATAATTAATAAATAATTAATTATTAATGTGCCTAAGTTTAGCTTAAGTAAATAAAGGAATAAGTGACTTAATTAATTAACCAATATGATATAATTAATTAAGTGGAATAACTTATTACTCTAATTTTGGTGTAGAATAATATATGTAGGTTTTTTTTAAAATTTACAATATTATTTTTGGATCTAAGTATGTATTATACTCATAAAGCTTGGAAATACTCTTGTCATTATAAAAGTAAACTTGTGTAATATGACAACATTGATGAGAATCAAAGAGATTCTCATGATAAAGTTATGTAATAAAGCTTAGTAAAGTTCTAAATTTAAGAAGTAATGACTAAATAACAATTTTTGAATATAATATCATCTAGAAGTATATGCATTAAATTCACAATATTCTTCACATATATGCATTTTTAGATAACATATAATAAACTCAAACCTTGGAAAGACATTAAAACATACATTGTCTCACTATAAAAATTAAAATTATGTAATATGATTGCAACCATGAGCATCTAGGAGTAATAAAACTTTGTAAATCTCTAAATTTAGGAAAAAATAAATATAATTGAAAAAATGAGTCCATTAAATATTACTAAGGAAGCATAACATTCACAATTGTAAGAAAAATATTGGATGAAAAAAAATATAGTAGAAAATTTAGAAAATGTTCTATATCTTAGAAAGAATTAATTAAAAATGGCATGTACATGCAAACTATTTGTAGAAAGCTAAGTTCCACAATTTATATATTTGAGGGTGACACAAAGAAATTACTAGAATGTAGCAAGTACATATTGAAGTATTAAAAGAAACACTTTCACACTAAATTTCACCCTTCTCACTTAATGATTAAATAATATTTCATTATTTAATTATTGTCCAATGTCATATTCAACTACTAGTTAAGTGATTTTACATTATTTAATTAATTAATTTTCAATCACCCTTTCTCATTAATTAAATAAATCTTATTTATTTAATTATATCTTAATTATTCTTAATCTTCTTAATTAATTAATTAAATTATATTTAATTAATAACGTCACTAATTATTCTTTATTCTTCCAATTTAATTAAATAAATTGTCAGTATTTAAGTATTTATTTAATTATTCCTCATGACTTTCCCTCTTTAATTAAATAAATTGATTTTATTTATTTAATTAATCAACCATTGTTCGTGGGCGGGGGCTCTAGCTCGGTTGGCTAAGTAATTCCGTTGCGGCTCTGCTGGTCACGAGTTCTAGTCTCCCCCCGTCCCGTGGTACCGGAGGGTGTGTCGCGCCAGCACCGCCGGTCATGTTAAAAAGTTTACCAGGCGCACTGCAGTTTATAGGGGGTCATGCTACCCGATTCCTGCAGTCTAAAAAAAATAAAAAATAAAAAATCAACCATTGTTCATCTATAAATTAAATGATTATTTATATGATTTAATTATTCATTATTTTTTCATATATAGTTAAATAATTACCTATATTATTTAATTTTTCATGCATCACCCTCTAAATTAAGTAATTATTTCAATTATTTAATTTATCTAAATTTATCTGTCTTTATCTTATCTATTAATAAATAAAAAATTATTTATTAATTAAATCTTATCTTGTGCATTCCTCAACAATGATTAATTATTAAATCTATCATGTGAAAGTTAACTTATTCTTTATCTAACTCCTTCTAGTTCTTATCCCATGCAATCAGTTAACTCTAAATTTAGTTCACTCATCTATCATGCATTGAGTTAACTAAATGATCTATTCTTCTTAAGTAATCTTGGTAATCGATAATAATTCATTATCTCTTAATCTAGATCATTCATTTAATTTGAATTTCCATAAAGCAAAGCAATCATCATCATTCCCATCTACCCATAAAATTTGGATCCTTGCATCATTGCTACATACAATTCTTTTGAGCTTGAAGTGAAGAAGAGCACATACTAATATCTAAGAGCAAAAACAAAGTGATATATAACTATTGAAGTAATATCATTCAAACATGGTGATGATAATACTTGAATTTATTCTAATTTTAGTGTGATTATGTATTCCATAGGTAAATTTGGAGTGTATTTGAGTATAGATGTAGATTTATGGAACCATCTCTTTCATTTTATATCCTTTTTATATGACTTATGTCCATTTTCCTTCTTATATTTTGGTGAACCTAACGTGAATTAACAAATTTCTATCAAAATTTATAAATTAATAGCTACAAGAAATGTGACACATCTGATCCACTAAACACCACAACGTCATCTGAAACAATGCATTCATCAAGAAATTCAATACACCTATGCCTTTTCATGAAACATGTGAAGTATTTGGAGCCACATCTGTCACATATTAATCTTTCTATTTGTAGGTCTGAACTAGAACACCACAATCATTCAATACAAACCTACATTTGTTCAGTGCAGAGCTGCAATCATTCGAAATAGTGTTGCAGTCGTTATCTCATGCACCGTAGTCAATATTTCTAGCACCGAGGTCAGTGTAGGGTCATGGGGGTCCAAACTAGGCCCCTAAGTGACAATGAAAATTTAGAAAAGTAGAGTTAGGTAGATTGACAAAAAATTGAATAGGTTATTAACATATTTGAAAAATATGTAAAAACAAAATTTGTAGCAAATTGAATGTATTTTCTAGTGTACTAGTCCTTTTTTGGAAAAAAGTAAATCTATTTAGTGAAAATTTGAAATTTCAATGTAGTAGTACTAAATTTTTAGGAAAAAGATAAAAAACAAGTTTATGTTTGACCAACCTAAGTACAAGAAAAAATATTTTTTTTCTGAAACTTTCAATATATGTAGAAGACACATGCCCGAATGTGCCACGTCTTTTTTTTGTAATTTTTTTTTCATGCAAAAAATTAGTTATGATTTTTTTATTAGAACATTTCAAAATTATCAAAAACATGTTTGTTTGACCACCATAACTTGGTAAAAAATTTAAGAAATTCATTTTTCTATCTTTAGTATGTGAAGCATAGAATGTGATGCATCTTTTATATTCAAAAAATGTAAAATAGTTTGAAAAATATAGAAGATTTACAATCATCCTATCAATCAAGACTTTAGTCATAATGTATGTAGAAAATTAATAATAATTATTTATTTAGTTTTAAATAAGGCATATCTTATATTGGTGGAAAGCTGACAATTTTTTCAATACACCCTTTTCGTTTCATTAAATTTGGATTAAAAAAAAGTTGTCAGCCACAGGGGTGAACTTCAAGAAACTAAGGAAATTTTGTAAACAAGTTTTTTCAATTGAATTTCCAAATTTTTCAATCTCGGGCTGATCCCACAAAGATGGTTTACAATTTTTGGGAGATTTTGATTTTTGTTGAAATCACATATTTTTAGAAAATATAATGACTTAAGCCTTTAAAAGTTTCATTTAAATCATTTTAATTGAAGAGGGTTTGATCAAACTACCTTAGATCAAACCCCCTTGGATAGAACCCCACTAGTTTTAAACCATACCTATAACGGAGTCTCCTTTACACCTATCAAAATGTTGATAAAAAATAACTTTTGATTTACCTTTTGGGGGATCAAATGAATTCATTTAAAATTTATTTTTTGTAAGCATGTAGTCCTTATTATAAGCTTCCCAAAAAGTATAATTTTAAATAAATTTAATTATATTATTATATTTATTTTTTATTTCTTGTGAATGTAGGTTTTTCACCGAAAATCAAACTCTATGTTTTGCACATGTGGAAAAATAGAAGATTGTCAATTTTTTTTTTGAAAAATATGAGTGCACCAGATATTGAAGTCCTTGATCCAACAAAAAAAAATTGAATTTTGATGTACATACAAAAAAAGTTACGCGTTATATGGTCACGCTATGTATGAATTGTAATTGGTTTGACTTCAAAACTTGATTAAAGAAAAAATATTCAATAAAAAACCATCTAACCAAATGAAAGCACTAGATATTGGAGTTACAAATCTAAATTTGAAAGAATTAGAATTTTATCCTTCATGGAAAAAAGTTATGCGTTATACGGTCAGCGTCATTTTTAAAAAATGTTGTTTTATGAAAAAAAACTAGTTTTCGAGGGAGATGGAAAGAAGTGCAATCTGATTCCAAAATTTTTGAAAAAAATATATTTAGAATCTATAGAAAAAATGTCATGAAACTCTAGTTTGCATCATCTTCAAATTCCTCGTGGTTTAGCCGCTATAGGTGCCCGAAAGTGAATATTTAGTTAAAAAAAATTATTTCAGTGTCCAGTTTGGCCAAAAATTGTAAACCACTATTGTGGGATCAGGGCGACCCAAATCCCAAGGAAAATCTCGAGCCTATTAATATTGTCAGAAATAAATATCTATTTGAAACTGATATCCATTTGTAACAGATATCTCTTTCAAATAGATATCTGTTACCTGCATTATTTATAATACATTTAATATTTAATATCTTAATATATACTAATATATTATACATATTATATATTATGTATTTATTATGTATTATATATTATATTATATTTTATATTATTATATTATATATTATTATATTATGTTATATATTATATACTATATATGTAGGGTGAAGCCACAATAGTGGTTTACAATTCAAGTGAGGAAGGAAAACTCACAAAAAATGACCCCAAAGCAAAAAAAGTGATTTTGGGGGCTCGTACGAACCTATTGGTTCGACCGAACCCATTAGGGGTTTGTTTGAACTAGGGTTCAACCAAACCCCTTTGAATTTTGACTACCAAAAAACAAAAAAATGCATTGCAAAGGGGTTCAAGCAAACCCCTACAGGTTCTCTTGAACCAAGTAGGGGTTCGTACGAACCCACCTTATCCCTCATCCCCCCTTGAGACACAAAAACAACCTAAATTTTGGCACTTTGAAGCTCGGGTTGGGAATGAAAATGGAGGAATCTTCACAAACCCAACTAAAATCAGGTAGTCCTCGGAACGAGCTATCCAATGAATGTAATTTTAATATGTTTTGGTTTTATTATGTATTTATTTTCTTAGTTATTTTAAACATAGGTTTTTCATCGAAAATGAAGGTCTCTGTTCTACACATGTAAAAAAATAGCAGATTATTATTATTTTTTTGAAAAATATGAATGCACCAGATATTGAAGTCCTTGATACAACAAAAAAAATTGAATTTCAATATATTCAAAAAAAGTTACGTGTTATATGGTCACGCTATGTCTGAATTGTAATTGGTTTGACTTCGAAACTTGATTAAGGAAAAAATATTCAATAAAAAACTATCTAACCAAGTGGAAGCACTAGATATCGGAGTTACAAATCTAAATTCGAAAGAATTATAATTTTATCCTTCATGGAAAAAATGTTATGCGTTATACAGTGTGCATCACTTTTTTAAAATGTTGTTTTCTGAAAAAAGCCAATTTTCATGGGAGATGGAAAAAGAAGTACAATCTAATTCCAAAAATTTTGAAAAAAATATTTTAAAAATCTACAGACAAAATGTGACGAGACTCTAGTTTACATCATCTTCAAATTCCTCACGGTTTAGCCACTATAGGTTCCCAAATGTGAAGATTTAGTTAAAAATAATAATTTCAATGTCCTGTTTGGCCAAAAATTGTAAACCACTATTGTGGGATCACCCTACAATATATATTAAATATTATATATTATATTAATATTATGTAATATATAATATATTTAATACATAGTATATGTTATATATTTATTGATGTGCAACCAATTCATAATATAGACTTTAATCAATGTCAAATAAATGAAGTTTCAAGTGTGGAAAGCACATAATTTTAAACTGTACAACTGAAACATCGAAAAATGGTTTTCATTAATGTGTTTTTGCAAACAAGATGATGAACCACTATTTTTCTAAGCGGTGTTTCACTCAATTATGTGTAAAGTAAGATGCAAATAACAATAAAAAATTCTCCCTAACTTTTATAGCAACTATGAGGGAAATTTTTAGAGCATAAAAAGTTGTGTACCTAGCCAAAAAGATGTTTTTGAGCTACAAAGGACTCATTCACCTTTAGTGGCGAATGGGACCTTTTAGGGTTTTAGAAAATTGATTTTAGGGTCCTATTCTTTGATGTTTACACTCTCAAATTCCCTGCTATCAAGTTCTATAATTTTGTAGGTAATTTTGTAGCTTTGATTATGTGATTTTGCACTTTGAATGACAACTTTTGCAACTTTGCAACTTTGACAATTTTGCTCCAAATCTTGCTCAACTTGATCTTCAACTTGTAAATTTGTAATCACACACTCAAGGGTAGAAAAAATTGTTGTTTGTTAGTGAATGGGGGTTTTCCTCAATCAAACCGCTTGTAGGTAATTAAACCAAATGATGAAATGAAGGAATAAAGCATGAAACATGTAAATGATGTCACCTTGGATGATTTTTTGTGATGTAAATATGAAAACTAACATGTAGTGGCCATGAAGAATGTAGATCTTGGATCCTTGAATGTAATGTGAACAATGGTTACAAGTAGATCTTTAATGCTACATCCACTTCTTTAGCTCAACAACATGAATGCAAGCATCAAACCCTTGACATGATGATATGATCTTGAATTGCTACAATAGACTTTTGAAATATACCTTGAGATGCCTTATGAATGCTCTTGAAATGCTATATAATTTTCTTGCTCTCATGAAGACACATAAATTTTCTAGAATTTCTCATAAAAGTGCTAGGAGAAACAATGTGAATTAACCCCTTATTTATACTAAATTAGTCCTAGATTAACTCCAAAATTCAAAGAATTAAGGCCCACACCAGATCTAGAAAGACACATTATTAAATTGCTTCCAGAATGAAATTAAAAAAGGGGGTCTCATTAAGGGAGGACCCATTTTCCACCTTGGGCGAATGGGTCCTAGCTCAGTTTACTAGGACCTAACCCTGAGGGATTGAAAGAGGGATAAAAACCCATTCCTGATCAACTGAAAAAGGGGGGTATTGTTAAAGAAGGACACATTCACCATCTAGGGCGAATGGGTCTTGGCTCAACTTACTAGGACCAAACTTTTCCCAATGAAATATTTGTTTAATTAAATAATGAGTGTTAGGATAGATCTTCGAGAGGTGTCAAAATTAAGGCTTAAATTTGAATTAAAGGGGGTTAATTACTCCAATTAACCAAAATTAATTGATGACCACCTAGATAAATGTGAAAGTGCCTTATAACACTTTACAAAACTTAAACAAGGTACACATTATGTACATTTTATTTAGAAAGGGGCCCATTAGGCTTAATTAAGAAAATACATCCTAGAAAAGTGTGAAAGTGTTTTACAACACTTTACAACACCCTTGCCAAGGATCAATTAAGGTATGTTTTATTCAAATAAAGGTCCTATAATAGTGTGAATGTGTACAACACATTACAACACCACTCCAAGACATCATTAATTCAGTTTTAATGTCAATTATCAAACAAAGTGTGAAAAAGGATTACTTTTTTTGACACTACATTTCCCCCCAACTTTAGTGAGAGGATGACCCCAAGGCAAACTCACACTAAAGTAGACATCCAAGACGCTTAAGTATGCATCAATAAAAAATATACATGATCATACCCTATCAAAGGCCAAAAATAAACAAAACTAAAGAATCAAGCACAATTGTTTCAATGCGATGTGGAACGGGGTTGTTTGTCCATAACATGTGCCGCTCACTTTGGGGTAGTGGAACCTCAGTCTATCCACTAGGTGAGTTTTCCCAAAGAAGTGGTTTAGTGAGAAATTCATACCAATGTGTCGGCTTTCCACTATATAATGAGAAAGTCATGCTAGTGTATCGGCTTCTCATCATACTAACCATACCAAAGCTATCCTCTTGATAACTTTAATAAGGCATCTCAATGTAATGCTTTTTTAAATGTAAAAAATTTGTTAAAGGGGATTTTTCTTTGTTTATGTAATGGTCTTCCTCATAGGGAGCATTGTGCCTAATGTCTCCAAGAGAAGACAAGTCAAAAGTGTTAGATCGTCGCCCATGTAATGCCTCATTCGCATCATGCCATGACAGTAGATCATACACTCTTGGATGGAATCAAACCCAATGACACCACCAAGAAGCGAACACATCACAAGAAGAAAAGAAAATAACGCCATGAAATTTTTCCAAAATATGTCATTGATGTATGCCCCCCCTTTAAAGCGGTTTCTACACCATTACTATGAGCAATTGCTTTAAAGTAGCCAATGTTTTTGATCCTAATACATAAGAGCTTTCCTTGAAAAACCCTATGCCAAGTCATATGTTTTTGAGATAAGTTGCATCATGAAATAAGAAGGAAGGGTTGCCCCCACAAATACACAAGGGATCTACGAATTTTGGGTCAATATTTTTGTGCTATAATGTCATCATAAACCATGGAACTGTCATCATTCCCTAAATACACATAGAACTGGAAGAATGACACAAAGAGAGCAAAAACAAAGAAAAACCTTTTAGGTCAACATGGAAGAAACATGAATTTCTTGACACCTTGTGTCATCCCCAAAAGGAAAACACAAGACAAATGAAAAAGATAAAGAAAAATCATTTGGTTCAACATGGAAGAGACATAAATGTCTCGATGCCTTACGTCATCCCCAAAAGGAAAACACAAGACAAATGAAAAAGATAAAGGAAAATATTTTGGGTCAACATTGAAGAGACATAAATGTTTCGACGCCTTGCGTCATCCCCAAAAGGAAAACACAAGATAAATAAAAAATGATTACGACATCTAGAGAAGAATGAAGGTACATATAGAAGAATGCACAAAAGAGAGAAACATCAAACGAAACATCATAGGAGATCACATTACGCACATGCAATCATAAAGAAAAATGAAAAAAAAAATACTAGTAAGGCATAGGCGAGTCAACCTAAAGCAAGTCGTCTACCTCCCAATCGCAGTCGATATAAACGAAAGGCGGACAACTAGCCAAAGGGACAACATCAAGAGCCAAACTACGACACACACCAAGCTCAACACTCTTGTTAGGAGATTTGTCATTTAAGCTCATGGAAGAAGAAAACAATGTATTCAACTCATCATGCACTTGTTCATGAATCTTTACAATATCAATGTCATCATCTAAGTTAATCACAACAGGAGGTCGAATAACAATGTCCATGCAATGTTCTTGTTTATGTTGCGGCGAGGGTTGAGAGTCATCATGCATTTCTTCGGGTAGGTTTGGGTTTTTATTTTCTATGTTATTGTTGTTTTCTTGATTTTTCAATCTATGAGCAATAGCACGACGTCTATGTCTACGCTTTCTAGTACTTTGATTTCTTTTCAGTTTATTGTCAATTTGTTTTTTTGTAAGAGCAGGTTTGTCAATCATACATTCCTTATCTTCCTTGGGAGGACTAGAAGAAGCAACAAGAGGTTGCTCAACTGCTTTCTCTTTGACTTTGTAAAAAAAATTGACTCTAGGAGGGACAATAGGATTGTTTGTACTATCTCGTGGTGTCTTGTGGGAAATTGTAGGAAGTTGTTCTATAGATTGTTCTTGTATGGTCAGAAGTGTTTTTGGTTCAATCATTGTCTCATCAAGGATGGTTGGTTTAGTCATAGGTTGAGGCATATTGAAAAGAGATAGTTCCACTATTTTCTTTGCCTTGAAGTTTTGATATAATTTGAAAAAGAAATCTTCACGAGGCTTGATAGGTTCCATAGGCTCGGGCCAAAAGTATCTAGTGAAAAATTTCCTTTTGTCAAGGTAGAAAGGAATCTACTATGATGCATAGTGAAGATATAATTGCCAAATGGAAACTTTAGACATTTATGCACAACTGAAGGGATGGCATTCGTGGAGTGAAGCCATGGATAGCCTAGCTTCACACAAAATTGGTTTGATTGTGGGATGATGGAAAATGAGATTGTTAATGTTTTTTCTCCCACTTTTAAAGGAAGATCTATCGAGCCTATTGTAGGGAGAGAAAATCCATTATGTGTCTTGATCCGTGCTTTCAGGTTATCATATGTTTCTTGATATAGCTCATGCACATATAAGAATTATTTTGCGATCACATTCTCTCCACAGACAGGATCAATCAATATCCCATTAGTGGGCTTATTATTGATTCAGCCAGCTATGTAAATAGGACCATCAGGTGCATGTTTAGGTATGTCATTTTGTGAGAAAGCAATGTCAAGAGGTTGTCTAGTCAAGCCCTTACAAGGTTTAGCTTCGATAAATGTTATCACTTCATTTGTGGGATGTTCAATGGTATTCATATTGTCATCATTTGTGTCAACATTCATCACATCAGTCTTCGTTTCACCAGCTTTGATAAATGAAATATTGTGCTTAGGCATGGGATTTGTAAAGATTTACAAATTTTGATTAGGAAGAGCTACAGACTTATTACCTTGATCATTCACACCTCCGATTTGTAAATGATTAGAATCAATAAGGTCTTGCACAAGATGTTTAAGATGCTTATAATATTTGTACTATGTCCATTTGTTTGATGGTAATGAAAATAAGCATTTTTTCGAAAGTCTTTAGGCAATGGTACAATAGGGTCACGATCTCTAACAGGAGATAAGGTAAGCATGTTTTTGTCAATAAGCTGTAATATGATATTGTGAAGGGTATCGGGTAAAGGAGTGAATTCTCTTTCTCTCTATCCCCGAAAGCAGTTGTCATTTTTATAGTAGCTACTTAATTATTGTTTTGTTGACTTGTCCAGGAGTAGGATTTAATTGTAGAAATTCCTTTTTTTGTTTCTTGAATGGTTGATATAATTGTTTTGAGTTGTGGATTCTGACTTTTTAGGATGACTAGGGGGATGTTTTTGCATCATGGCCATTAGTCGAGTTTTGATGGTCACGAAGGGATGTACATAACTATGTGAAGGATGAAAACCTCAACATTTCAAGTTTTCTTTGGAGTTTATCTTGTAAGTTGGAAATGAATATTCTTTGAAGGTCAACATCAGGAATCTTAATGTTCAATTGTGAATAAAGTGTTTGGTATCTTCCTATGAAATCATTCATTTTCTCATCCTCTTTTTGCTTACATGTCATTAAATCAGCGAGGGTCATCTTGGGACTCATGTGAATATGGAAGTGGTTGTAAAGGGAATCAGTGATTTCATTGAATGAACCAATTGAATTGTTTGGTAAAGAGGAAAACCACTCTAGAGCAATATCCTTCAAAGATCTAGGGAATAGCTTAGCCAATGTAATTTATCCTCAAAGATGAAATCACTACACAAGGTTGTGAAGGTGGAAACATGGCTTACAAGATCTCCTTTCCCACCATATTTCTCAAAGCAAGGGACCTCTATACCTTGTGGAATTTGTGCTCTTAATATGTCAAGGGAAAATGGGATAGACTTGATGTATTGCAAAGGTTGACCATTATTGTTCTGTTGTAAGGTTGCTACTTGTTGTTGAATGGATGTCATGGTTTTAAAAGAGAATTAATGAGAGGGTCATTTTGGTTATAGGGTTGAGGGGAATAAGGTGGTGTAGTGTATTTATGTGGAGGGCTAGTGAATTGTAGGTTATTGAAGGTGGATTTTTGAGGGGTTATTGTATTCGAAGGCATGAAGGTAGAAGGAATTCCTGTGGGAATACCTATGGAAGTGTACATAGTGCTAGTGGGTGTGACAATTGTGGTTAGTTGAATGGTTGTTGTAGGTTGAAAGTTTGTTGTAGGTTGGAATGTTGTTGTAGGTTGTGTACTAGTGTATGTAGGGATGGACATTGCTATTGTGGAGGATGGGATTGGAATTCCACCTTGACTTTGAGTAGACCCAAAATCCTAAGTGGAAGTGGTAATGGTAGGGACGATGTTGGTAATGTTGGTTGTAGGAGGTGAAGTCATAGGTAATGAAGTATGCAAACTATGAGCCATGGAGGGTTGATTCTCAACACTATCAAAAAGAGAGTTAGAGAACCCAAGATCCACGATGAGTGAGAGATCATCAGATGACATGTGCCTCAAACTATATCTTATAATAGTATTGTGAATAGGACACCAAGTTGTAATGCTCATGCAAGTTTTACAAACCTAGTGCGCAAACCATAGAATAGCAAAGGGGCAATGCAACAACCTAAAATGAAATGCAATTTTTAGATTCTAAGCAATACAATTTACTAATTACACAATACAATAAGCTAAAAATGAAATGTTTTGATGCAATTTTAAACTTTTAACAATGCACTAAAATGAAGCAATTTAAGCTAAATGCAATGAAATTGATGAGCCAACAAATCGGGAAACTAAAACAACAAAGTAACAACACCAAATAGAAGCTAAAAATTGAGATTTGAATGTCCTAAAAATGTAGATCAGTAGCTAACAGGGACTCATTTTCTAGTAAGGGTGAATGGGTCCTAGTTATATGTTTGTGATATTTTTTCTTTGGATTTGAGAGTGAATTTTGATGCTTTTTTAGTTGTCAGAAGGTTCAGATCAGACCTGATAAGGAACTTATTCACCAGTAAAGGCAAACGGGTCCTGGTTAGGTATTTAAAAAATAATAATAATAATTTTCAAGCTCTTAGTTATATCTTTCAGTTCTAGGTTTGAGACAGTGAGCTTCAGATTCAAAATTTCCAAAAATTTAATGTAAACATGCAATGAAAAGATGAAATGCAAGGCCTAATTTGAAATGTAATTTTGTTTTTATTTTCAAATGAAATTGTATGGTATCTAAATGAGATGCAAAATGATTGATTTGTTTTTGTAATTTTTAGATTTAGAAAGATGCAAAACAACACAAATCTAAATGTTGGTGTGAGCCCAAGATCACCAACTACAGAAAATAACCTTCACCAAACAGAGAGAAGCGTACAGGCTATTTCACCATAAAAAAGAGTGAATAAAATGAGATACATTACATATTATACAAGGTGCCTTATAAAGGCAAGAACAAATGTGATAGGTGAGAAACTTCCTAGCACGGGAAAAACTACCTTAATTAATAAATACATTTTTATGCCTAAGTTAAAACTTAAGACTATACTAACACCCCTCTTAAGTGCAACTTAGGGAGAATGAAAATGCAACAATGAAGATGCAGTATGGGTCCCAGCTACACAACCATGCTAGGTACCCATTTACAACTACAAAAAAAATCTCTCACAACTAGATAAAAGGAGAAAAACCCTGTGGGGAAAAACCCCTCTCCAAAAGAGAGGTCAAAAAATGATGCATGGATGGAGGACTCAATCACACCCCCCAAAGTACTACATACATCATGTATATGCAATTAATGCCCCCCCAAGAAAAGGGAAAGAGAGTGACTATGCAGACCCCCAAAATGTGTAATCACCTGCAAAAATGGTAAGTGTCTAAAGACAAAACATGATCCAATGTCGACAAGCAACTTGTCTCCCTTTTGAAAAAAATAAAACCAAGTACAAATTCATTTAGGTTATTTAGGCCCTTGCATGGTTGGATGTTTTTGTTTTTGTAGTCTTATGTTTTTGGTTATACAAGTTTTGTGTGGGTCTTTGTGTAGTTTTGCTTTTGATTGGGTTTGTGTGTTGGTTTGTATTTGTAAGTTTTTGTTTGTTTCCTCTTTTTCTCAAAATTTCCTTCCTTTTCTTCTCATTCCATCCTTCTTTTTCTTATTTTGTTGGGTTGGTTCTAATTTTGTTGATTATTGTCTTGTTTGTTTATGGTTTTATTTATGTTGCTTCTTTTTATTTCATTCTTCTCTTTGTGGTTTTAATTGTAGTTTTGTTTGTAGGTTCTTGCTTTGTTTATGTTTAGTTGTGTGTTTTTGGATTTATTTGTTCTTTTTTGTTTTTCCTTGTTTTGGGTTTATTTGCTTATTTTCTTTTGTTTGTTGGTATTAGTTTTATAATTTTGTAGGTATTTGGTTATTTTTGTTACTTGTATAGGTTTCATTTGTTTTATTGTATTTCTCTCTTAGGTTTTCTTTGTTTGATTTTTAGGTATTTGATTTATTTTATTCAAGTTTGTTTAATTTTCTTATGTTTAATTACTTTGTTTTCTTATGCTTAGGTGCTTGCTCTCTTATGTTTGTTCTCTTAGGTTATTTTATTTATTTGATTTCTTGGGTTCCTTTTTTGTTTTGCTTGGATGTTTGTCTTTGCGTTTACTTGTGCTCTTTTGTATTTCCTTGTTTTGGGTTTATATACTTGGTTTCTTTTGTTTGTTTTTGTTGGTTGTATGCTTTTGTAGGTAGTTGTTTATTGTTGTTAGTTGGTATAGGGTTTCTTTTGTTTATTTGCTTTGTTCTCTTAGGTTTTCCTTTGTTTGATTTTTAGGTCTTCTTTTATTTTACTCTTGTTTGTTTTGTTTTCTCATGTTTTCTTACATTAATTTCTTTTGTTTAATTGCTTCTTTTTTTTTAATTTGTTTTCTTAGGCTCTTGGTTATATTTGTTTCTTAGGTTCCCATTTATGTTTGTATTTGCATATAGGTTTTTGCATTTAATTGTGCTCTTTTGTATTTCCTTGTTTTATATTATTTTTGCTTGTTATCTTTTGTTTGTTTATGTTGGTGTATGATTTTGTAGGTAATTGCTTTTTGTTGCATTAGTTTGTATTAGCTTTCTTCTGTTCAATTGCATTGTACTCTTGACTTTATTATGTTTGATTTTTAAGTTATTGTATATTTTGTAAGTTTGTTTAATTTTTTGCTTGTTTGTAAGCATGGAAGTATATATTAGACTTAATTTAATTTATGTTGAAGGCGTATCCATTTTGAAAGAGAGCAACCTGAATTTTTCAATCCACGGTTGCCCTCTATCTAGAGAACTGGCCAACGATTGAAATGTTTCTAATCTTCGATCATTTCCTGTTGAAAAGAAAAACGGTAATAAAGGTTTAGGCTCTGACAGTAGGCGTGGAAGGTGAATTATAGTGAAATGTTTGAAACTCCTAGTCAAACTTGTAGCCGCCCCAAATCCTGTAAGATTGAAATAATATCATTTCTCACAAATAGTTCACACATGGCATCCCCATTCGATTTAATGTTTGTACAACATAAAACATAGTTTACTTACATTCTACAAGGTGTTATCATTTGAAATAATGTGGGAATATGCTTGCAGTTGTCATACTGTCATAGCTACGCATCTTCCAAAGTGAGAATTAATTATGTGAATAGATCTTCCTTAGATTGTCCTCCATGACAGCGTTGTCCTCTGAGTAATGGATAATAACTGCATTTAAGTCATATGGGGTATAGGATATTTTTACCCCCATTTTCACAGCCAACTCGTAGAAGTGGTTGAATAGGATATTTTACCTCATTAATGCATAATAACTGGTGCCCACATTTCACTGCCTCTTGTTTTCTATATATAGATTTCTAATTGTAAGAATACAAATGTCACCAGTCTACTACATCTAGAAGGTTGCAGAGAGTTTGCTAAAAACAGGTATTTTACTTTCTATGTTCAATCTACTTTCGGTACTTTGCATAGTTTTTTTTACTATTACCTTGCAAGCTATTCTAAACTTGGTATGCTCCATTTCCATTATGTTTTCAACCACCTGACTGTCCTAAATTGTAATTCTATTTTTTCTCTGCCTAAAAATATTGCTTCACTATCCTGGCTCAACCTAGAGAGTCCTGGCTCAACCCACAGACCCCCTTTCCATTTTGCCTCCATTTTGTAAACCTATGTTTTTGTCATAGTTTAAAATATAGAATTCTTCTTTGAACCAGTCCTACAGAGCAACATATAAGAAACACGGTTATACTGTAGAAATGCAATCCTAATTAAACAAAGATTAAAGGAGAGGACAGACACTTACCTAAATATTTATTTGTTAGTTGCCCAAATTAGAGCTACAACATCTTATTCATTTTGCTTATTCACGGTGATTAAGTATGCGGTAAGTTTCAAACACTGATGGTGTTCTAAACGAAGCAAACATATATACATATACAAACAAACACTCAGACACATAAATAAGTTTTGGAATAAATAGAATGTTGAATATTATAAACCAAAGCTTAAAGACGAGGAGTTCATGCAAGAAGAAGAAGGGCACGCAGAGAAGAGCGCCACACAGAGAAGGGACAAACGTTGGAGAACATAGGATTGTTTTGAAGCAAAGTGTGGCCTCTTTTGAGAGTCTGGAGTGTTGATCTACAGGTCGTTGTTATCAACCGAGACTAGCGCACATTTCTAGGTTTTGGTCACTACCACCCTTATTGTGTTTTCTAATTAAAATCTGAGTATTGTATCTCTTTGAGCATTCACCTCCCTTTGTGCCCACTCTTCAACCCTCCATTTCTCCTCTTTCTCCTGTCGTGTCAGCTCCCTCATTTGTTCCCTCTTCTCCTATTTCTCCTGTCATGTCAAAATCCTTTATGATAAGGAGAAAATGTAGTATGCCACAGATAATGTTTATAAATGTTTTGTTGTAACTTTATTAGCCTTTGATGAAGCTTTTGAAACTTAGCAACAACTTCTATAATTCCAACTGCAATACTCCCAACCAGCAACCACGCGTTATGCTTGAATTCCCTCGCAGAATTCTTTTAGCTTCGTTCCTTCTGTTTATTTGGACATCTTTGCTTGGCTTCCACCATGATTTGGTTGTCGCTTCTTCCTCTTTCCTACACAGATGAAGAGAAGTGACTTGCATAAATATGTTTTAGGTTTATGCTATGAGTATTGCGTATAAATTAGGCCAGGAAATAAAATTTGTTGTTGTCGCCAAGTATAACTGTTGAAATAGGTGTTTTAAAATCCTTAAAATTGTCATCAAATGAATCTCAGTCGTTCATTATTTCTCACCATTTTGCGGCTATTTTTCGCCGTTATTTGGCTGCTTTCCTTGTCGCTATTGGTTTCCGTTCCACTCTTCCTTGTTGGTATTTCCCATTTACTTCCCCAAATTTGGTGAGCTACAACGTCAAAATAAGGTTTCGATAAGGATTTTAAGTATACTTTTTAAAATAAAAATTACGGCCAAGATCCCTAATAACAAGCAAATTCAAGCTTTAACAAATGCTCGACATCTTTTATCGTAAATATGAAGGATAAAACAAAGCTACCTCTGAAATTTTTTTGACAGTGATATTTTGCTTGTGACAAAATATATTGTAATTTTTACTGCATTTTTAAGCGTACTTTTTAAAAAACCCTTTTTTGTCATCCATTTTCTGTTTGGTTGGTTATCTGAGTTTTCCTAGGTGCCAACTGTGTTTTAAGATTCTGTTAGCGTAAGCTTTTTGGCTTGATAAAACATTTATTTGAGAAGGTGGGGGCAGCTTTCACAAACACGTGGGCTCTAAAAGTGGGGGTCTTAATTCAATAAACTTGTTTAAGATTGACATTTGCACTGTTAATAATTATGGGGACATAAAAGAAACAGTGGACAATAGTTTTTTTTAGCTTTTTATTTAATTGTATTGAGAAGGAAAAGGAGATCAAATTGCTTCTAGAATAACTTTATTTAACTGTATTTGGAAGTTTATTAACTAAGAACTATATCAGATTAGTAACATATAATGTCTTGAGGATAGAGGGGCTTCTTTTTTTCCTGTCCTCCTATGGACAGCTTTCAACTTTGTTATTGAATTATTAGAGTGGAGTTGGTTTTCTAAGGTTTTTTTGCTGCAAGGATGTTTATTAAAATATTTTATGTGCAAAGATGTTTAGTAATTAAAATATTTATTTATAATTTTTATGGAGCCTATTTTTTTATAAATAAACATTCTTACACTGACTTAACTTTTAACTTGAACTCTTTTGGTATTGTTAAATTTAATTACTTTGTCTTATTTGAAACATAATTTATTTTGGTAAATAATGTAATTTACTTGACTCTAATTTTCCTTAAGTTTACATCTTTCAATTACTTTATTTTTTTTACTTATTCAATCAATAATGATGTGTATTAGCTATAGTGTCATTTATAATGCTTTTACATTTTGGTTTTAAAAATAATGATTTTAGTTAATAGTAGATGCTATTTCAAATTTTCTACATCTAGGAATGGCACTACCTCATTCCCAAATTGATGTCATAGAAATATCAGATAGTGATAGTTCACCTGGAGTTCCAATAGCTTCGTCTCCTTCACAGAATTGGGATGGAAGTTCTACAACATTGTAGACCTTTCCAATGAAATTATCAGTAGTTGCTTTGACACTTTCCAAAAAATACAAACAGTTGTTCGAAATATACAAAATGTCCAAGGTTTTGAAGTGTAGGCAATGGAAGGCACACTATAGGAGTTCCATTGGACTTGTGACAAGATTGTTGTTGTGTACGTTTCTACGAGAGATGCATGTTGATGAGCTGTATGGGATGGGTGGTGCTCAACAAATTAAACGTGCTTATGAGAACTATATAAACCATGCCTGAAGAGCCTTAGTTCTTGCAATCTGCTTATGGTCCACTATTGTAATGTGAATACAAGCACTCACAATTTTGACTACTATACTACTATTTTGTATGAAACTTGTAAAATATATGTTTTTTTCCATATTGTAAAGACCAAGGCTATCTTCCTTGTAGAAAAAAACATTCATCAAGATCCATTAAATTTTTTACTACACATCTTGTTCAAAACTATGTAATTCATATGGATATATTGAAATATAGTTCTCCTCACGAATTAACTATAAAAATGCCTTATTTGTACTTGGTGTTAAACTTATATCACGTGCATTCTCTTTTACACTTTTATGTCATCCAATTCCAACTATGTAGCATTCTAAAAAATTGTACCCATGATTGTAATTTAATTCATACAAACAAGAAATAAGTAAAAAATTATTTTCTTTGTAGTAAGTTTATATATTTACAATCCTTTCACATTTAAGTTGTTAATGCTTTATCGAGAATGTGAACCATTATGTTCAACTATTCTTAAAAATGGATAAACCCTTTCCATATTCCAATATTGAAACTTCTTGGACAAAAGAATGCTAAAAAAATTGAATTACAAGTAAGCATTGAAATTTTCAATCGCACTGTATGACCCTCTTTTAACAAAAAACCATTAACTCGTTATGTCAGGGACAAGTGCTCATCACGTTTTGTACTCTTTTCTACTTTTCGTGCTCGTTATCCATAGGTATGCTACAATTTCCTTGTTTCTTCTTCAGCGTTATTGTACAAACATCGACTTTTACAAGTTTCCTTTTTAAACATTGATTGTACAATGAATTTTTATTAAAGGTTAATTTCATAAAAGATATCATGCATGTATTGTTATTTTTTAACAAATTTGACATGCTTTCTACTTTTATATATAAAAAATCCTTGAAAAAAGAGATTTATTTGAAAGTTTTTCTTTGCATATACTTGGTAAAAGCTTACAATACCTAATTATTTATTTCTTCTTTACCACTAAATTTACCTTCAGTTAACTATCTTCGATCATCTTGATTCTTGAAATTCTATTTACTAAATAGAATTTATGGTTTGAACCTTACAATTTTTTTATACTCCACTCATTTTACTAGATAAAATACATCTAACATTCTTTTAATTTCTTTCTTTTAGAATAAAACTTATCCTTGTTTTCCCTACAATATAACTATTCTAAATAGGTGTGTTTCCATTTCCTATTATCTTCTTCAACATTATTGTTCACCTTCGATCAATTGTCTTTTATTATCGCCATTGTAACACAATATAGTGTCTTGTTCCTTTTAAAGAATACCACTTATGGGGTAAATTTACATTTGAAGCATTACCAGATTAACATATTTCCATTTTCTCCCAAACTTATTACTCACAACATCAAAAAAGTTTGAAAGCCTAATTTTCATACTTCCACATACTCGCAGGAACACTTAGCACACTAAATCCGACCTAAACAATGGCGAATTTAACTGCAAATTCCATTGTAGACATTCTTGCAGGCATATATGGTTTGAGCCTTTTTTTGCAAGTTGCATCTATTGACTCCATTCACCATGCTCATTCTACACTTGTCAAATACCGTGTTCAACTTTCTGATGGATCACACACACATCATGCTTTACTTCCTAATCAATTCAACGATCTTGTTTTGGAGGAGGATTTAGTCAAAGGTTCTATTGTCTCGTTAAAACAATATACTTTGAAGATGTTCAATCAATTCACATATTTCCACTCTCTCCTAAAATCATTTTCTTCATTTTAATTTTTCCCCTACACGCTCTTGCTAAATGTATCACTTTTCAAATTGCAGGGCTATCATAATAGAAAAATTTGAATTAATTTCAAACAATGCACCTATTATTGGAACTCCAACTCCTCTCCTCTAGTCTATAAGCTCCATCCCATCAAGTAGCTCTCCATCCCCGTTGGGATCCTCTCAGTCTACAAATGATTCAATTGAAGATGGAGACCCTCAGACTCAACTGAGTATATCCCCTTTCAAACCAATTCCAATAAAAATGTTAACCCCCAACCATAAGCATTGGTCCATTGAGGGTCGAGCCTTGATGAAATCTTCAATGCATGAATATAAAAATTATGGACATAATGGAAAAGTTTTTAGATTCGATTTCGTAGACATGGGAAGCTCTAAAATTCATATTTCTTGCTTCAACAAACAAGTTGAAGAATTTTATGATGCTATTCACTCTGATAGTCTTTATGTTATCTCCAACAGCCACATCAAAGTTACTAACACAATGTATTCTAGCTCCACAAATCCCTATGAAATAATTCTCCTTAGCTCATCCACAATTACTCCTTCTGCATCCTTGAACTCCATAATACCCACACATACTTTCCACATTAAAAGCATTGATTCATCGTCCTCATTGCCTATCAATTCCCTCACTGATGTAATAGGAATACTTCTAGCTATCTCCCCTATATCAATCATTCGTAAAAGAGATGGTACATAGACAATCAAGTGCACCGCTACAATCATAGACACATCCAGTTGCACCATAGATGTTACACTTTGGGGGCATCATTGCTATATAGATGGGATAAAAATATCTGATATGCCTACACAACCAAACCCTCATGTTATTTTGATTAAATCAGGACGTATCACCTCATGGTGTGGGAGAGGTCTTGATACTATTTTCCCAACCAAAGTTCTACTGAACCCCAATTTAGCAGAGGCCTCCAACTTACAAGCATAGTATACCAATATAGAAATTGCTAAGCCCTTTAGTTCCTTGTCAAAACAACACCTTTCTCCCATAAAGTTTGCAAATTCAGTCAATATCTCAACTCTTGCAAATAATAACATGATTGAAAAGAAAAATGTTTGCATAACTGCCTCCATTTAAAAATTACACCTTGACAACTTCTATTACCTTTCATGCCCTCTATTGGTGAACAATAAAAAAAGGTAAGAAAAAGGTTTTTCAAACTTCCCCTACTACTTTTCATTGCCCAAAGTGCTCTACAAATCTCCTTCGATGTGACTTCAACTACATGCTCAAAATGGACTTGAAAGATGCAAGTGGCAAACTCCTTAAAGTTACTGCATTTGAAGGTCCAACAAATTCCTTATTGGGTGTTGTCGTAGAAGATTTTCAACTACTGAGCTTGCTGAAGCTGATGCTGCTAAAGACATTTTGGACCATATTGTTGATAGCCAGTTTTTCTTTGATCTGAACATCAAGATGATTCCATTTGGTGGACAGGAAACACAAAGCATTGTTATTACTGCCATTAAGCCGATTTGAAACTAGGCATGGCCAAATATTTAAACATTATCACCAATTGCAAATAGTTTTTGTTGTCTTATCAAAAAGATTGCATACCCACATATGGAATCTTGCTCGTACATTTTATTTCGCATTGTTTCTATCACTATGATCCTGTTGTTCTCCATTACCTGTGCATTAAGTGTGACTGTTTTAAGCGAACACTATCCATTTAATATTTACAACTTTTTCTACATTAATTGTCCACATCTTTATATGTTTTTGTTTCTGTTGTATTCCAAATTATTTATTCACACCATTACATCTCCAATCAAATTATAATATATATATACGTACATATATGTATGTATATTGATTTTATATTCTACTGACTCTCTCTCACAAAACTATTTAATTGTTTTTGTCCTCAACATTTCTTACTATGGAGGCAAAGAATGCAAGGATCCAAGAAAATAATTCTTGTAAAAATGAGTTGAAACTCAAATGATACCATGCAAATAAAGGTGAAATTAACAAAAGAAGACGTGAAGCCAATCAAATTCTTCTTGGTGCAACCTCAACATCTACAATCTCTCATCCAATTAACTCATCCCACCTACAAGGAATTGCACCTCACTTGCAAAACACAGTTCAACCCGCCCCAAATATCGAAATGCACCCTTCGCCACTTTTCACACAAGATTTTTTCTCTGCTAGAAAAATCTTTCGCTCAAAGTTAGATAGCCTATCAAGAATGTCAACTTGTATGGTTTGCATGGAGAGATATCTAGGAATCAAAACTAGAATGTCAAATGATTTGACTACTTGTTATAGATGCACATCTGAAAAGAAAGACCACCACTTCTCAAATTGGAACATGGACCTTGGTGAGCAACCTATATGCTTAAAAGTTATATCCCAAGTTGAGGAGATGTTAATAGAAAGGGTTAACCCAATACTTCAAGTTACCTATGCAAGGGGTGTGAAACTAAAATATAGTGGCCACACTATCTGCTTTCCTGAAGATATATCTGCAATTGCATCCTACTTGCCCAGGCATATTATTGATCTTGATATACTAATAGTTAACAAGGAACAAATCAGCCAATGTAACGATATAACTTCCATGTTAGTAGAGGACATGTACATGAGGCACTTAAATATAATATTTCCAATGACCCATACTACAAGGATGTCCAAATAGATAAGCTTACATTATCCACTTTGCCAGAGTCTTCTACTGACATCTCAAACCTTATTTATGCAACATCTTTGAATCCCACCACCACAAATACAAGCATCAAGGAAACAAGTGACACATAATATGACCCCACCGACCACAATATGTTGGAAAAAACATCCTTTGTGTCGAACCTACCACATGTGCGTACATAGGTTGAAGAAGTGTGCTCTTTGTTACAACTAGGTGCATGATGACCAACACCAATCATTGCATGGCCCCCCATTTCTCCATCTCCTATCAATGAGTATACCACAAAGGACTATTTGCTATGGAATTCCCCACTTTGTTTCCAAAAGGAAAAGCCACACTCAAGCAACAACATATCAAATAAATTAAACTACATGAATATGCTCTCCATCTTTTAAGGTACCACGAAAATTAGTTTGGCCAACACCCCTGACTTAGGTACTTCATACTAAATATTATTATATGACACTGTATCCAAGTAACCTCCTTTGTATTTGTTCACAAAAAACTTGATGGTTACTTACCCTTGATAGTCTTTGACCTTTGCCAAAGATTGCAGGACATTCCATATGACAAACTTGCATATCAACTCATGCGATTTAGGTCGTCAATTCGTGGAATTCGTCCATTTTGGACCTAGTGTCGAGGAGAACTCTCTGACATGGTCATTCAGATTGGTTGCCCCTCACTCTTCTTCACCCTTAGTGCAGTAGATATAAAATGGCCAAACTTGCATAGCATCATGCCTACCAAGCCTCCTACAAATCCTTCTATGGCCTCTAGATGGAGAATACAAAATATTGTCCAAAATCCACACCTTACCGCAATATACATGCACCATAGGTTTACTGTATTTCGGGAAGAGGTCTTGGAAAAGCTTCTTGGCACATCAAAATATTGGTATAGGTAATAACTTTCTTTTCTATTGTTGCACAATACAATCATTCTTTGATTATTTACAAGAAAGTGTCCCTTCATTTTTTACAATATACTCTTACCTTTTTAGTTTGTTAAATATCATCTTTTCATAGGTATGAATGGAAACACAGAGGATTTAAGCACATCCATGGTTTTCTATGGCTTGAACAAGCACTTGATATTAGTAGATTACAATGTAATAACCTTCAATATGTACAGACTGCACTTGATTACATGGATAGATATGTCTCTACTTGGAATCCACATAGCCTCCATTTGAGAAACCAAACATTTCACTGCTCTATTCTTGATGATCCTTGTTTGCTGGATACAACAAGGATCTTGTCGTGCGATCCTTCAATTGACTATTGTGAATTGATCAATCGAGTCGAGCGACACACAAAGTGTACTTTGCTTACATGCCTTAGGAAGAAAGGGCTAACCACTGTGTGTTGCTATAAAGCACCATGGTACATGCAAGACAAGTCAAGTTTATCAAATGAGGAGACCAATTGCCTTAAGCACACACCTGCTCGCAATGATGATCGCCTGAACCTTCACAACCCATCTATACTCTCTATCTGGAGGGGCAATGTAGATTGCCAACCTGTACTCTCAATTGATGTTGTCCTCAAATATATTGCAAAATATGTAGCAAAAGCTAAGCAAAAATCGGAAACATATCATGCCATGTTATCTCACATCTCAACCAATTTAGAATAAAAAATGCCTTCCCCAATAGCTTTTTGAAAAAATTCTTATCGACAACCTTGTCGATCGTGATATTAGTGCCCAAGAAACTTGCCACCTTTTACTAAAATTACCCCTCTCCATATCCAATAGGACATTTGTCTCTTTAAATGTTAACCATCACAAATTTCAGCATGTCTCAATCTCATCCACATTAGTTACCACTTCACCTACATACATTGATACCTACATGGCTCACCCCATACAATTAGAGGCAATGCCTCTTATTGATCTTACCCAAAAATGGACCTTCAAAGTGTCCCAAAAAAAAACAATGGAAGCAGCACCCCCAAAAAGCAATTGTTCGCATCTCACCTAGGTTCATTTGCATCGGGCTACAAGAGACGACAAAAGCTTTCATGAATTTTGTTGGAGTGAACTAATTCTATACCACCCATTCTAAAACATTAACATTGACTTTGGCTCCTTCGAACATCAAATTATTTCACAATGGGAAAGGCTATCTTCGACATACAGGCCATGACACATACACCACAATAATCCAAATCCAGCTAAAGAATTAGATGCTAGCAGCAGCTTGAGTATTGAACATGTGTTACAAGGACAAAATCCTGAAGAATGGTAGGTTCTCTCAATTTTGCACCCAAACCTTCCTATATAGCTTGATGCATTAGACATGCTTGGTCGACGTGACATTGATATGTACCATGATTGGGAACATACCAGCTTCACCGAACAACAAATGCATCTTGCAACTACTTTCGTAGATTGCAACTGACCAACCTTTCAAGTGCACTATGATCTCAATGAACATAACCTTACTAATTTCTCTACTCAGCAACAGAAAGCATTCAATATAATTTGGTCTCATCTAACCACTATTCCATTACAACCACTGCTAAAGCTCATTGTTCAAGGAACTGCAGGAACTGGAAAATCACACCTCATAAAGAAGATAAGGTCTTCCCTCAGTAGCTTAGCTCCAATCCACGAGTCACCTTTACTACTTCTTGCACCTACAGGTGTTGTTGTATTCAACATTCAAGCATCAACAATTTATTTTTCACTTCAAATTCCAATAAAAGAAATGACCCCCCTACAAGGGAAAACACTTGCAGCCTTCCAAGAAAACATGTACTTTATTAGGTACATTTTAGTAGATGAGATGAGCTTCATAGGCCCAAAGTTGCTAGAATGTATTGGCATGTGACTACGTTAAGCATTCCATGCCCACAACCACCTTCCCTTTAGAGGCCACTCAATTATTTTCTTTGGTGACTTGGGACAGCTACTGGACCAGTTAAAGATATCCCCATGTATGCTTCTACTTCATATGGTGGCACACTATGGCACAACTTCACAACAGTGGTAACTTTGACTAGATTATTTCAACAAGTTGGTGATGCTCCTTCCCAAATTGCTTTTCGTGCACTTCTCTCAAATCTACAGAATGAAAAGCCTACACAAGAAGATTGGGAAATCCTAATGTCTCGCTCAAGTTCATCGCTCAACATTATAGAAAACTCTATTTTCTTGTCTACCATACACCTTTTTACAACAAATGAAATGGTGTTACTACACAACAAACATATGTTGTCATTAGCGACACCTGTTGCCATTTCCATTGTAGAGCAACTCAAAGGGTCAATATACACAAATCCAAATGAAGAGCAACTTCAAGCTCATATTTTGTTGTCTATTGGCCAAGAGGTCATGTTATGTTCTAATATTTGGGTCAAAATAGGGCTTTTGAATGGTGCACTTGGACAGGTAAAAGATATTGTATACAACGAAGGTGAAAAACCACCTCAGCTACCCTTGTTTGTCATTGTTCAATTCAAACATTACATTGGCCCGCCTTGGGACCATAAAAATCCAAATAATGTCCCAATAACCCCGCTCAGCCATGGGCTTTGCCATCAAATTCCACTTAAAATGGCTTGGGCACTGACAATACATAAGTCACAAGGATTAACACTTCCAAGGGCCACATTTGACATTAGCAACATTGGCTGGCAAAGCCTCACATTTACTGTTATTTCACAAGTACTTGATCTACAAAGTCTTTGCATACACCGATCCTTCACATTTCAATGCTATGCACACATGCAACAAAGCCCATATGTTGCACACCAAAAAAATGAAGAGAATCGATTGACATTAATGGACCAATTTCAAACTCCTCAAACAGTTGAAGTGCATTTCACCTACTGCACATGTATGTCACTTTCTTATTTACTTCACTACCAATATTGATATACTTTAGTTGTTGTAAATTATATTAATCTTTTTCCTCTATTGAAGCCTCCTCTTATTGCTCATTTGTACTATTTCCTCATTATCTAAGCACTACAAACTAATTAGCCAAAGGTAACTTATTATTTCTTTGGAATACCAAATTGAACATTCCTTTTTCTATTGCTTGTTTCTCAAATACTAACTACATCTTTGGTTTATTTCTTTAGTAGAACTATTTTCATTTCAACTAACTCTACAACATACACGAGCTATAGGAATAACTGCTCACTTAGGTAGGCAAAAGATCTTTTGATTTTCTTTTAAGAGATTTTACTGTCGTAGTTAAATTTTATAATCTTTGAATAGATTTGAAGTCAGAATATAAGATGGCTTCATTTGCATTTAGTAAAGATAAATGCTTTGTGCCACCTTTGTATGTGTACCTGTAAATATCAATATGTGTACCTGTAAATATCAGTGTTCTCTTTGTCTTTTGCACTCGCCGACCTAGCATACTTATAAATATTGATCTTGCATTTACTACAAATAAATATCAGTTGTTTTCCATTCATCGTCCTTCCTAATCATCGCTCTGATATTTCACAAATATCTCTTGTAGTACTTGTTCCAGTAACTTCTTTCAAATCACATGTACTTCTGCTTATTCGACCACAATCAGTAACCTGGTAAATGTTCTCTACAACTCCTTTCAAGGTTGTTGATTTATGTTTTCTCTATAATTTGTGAAGAATTTATTTACTATTTGGATAATTTTGAATGAAATGATGATGAAATTTGACGAGAATGCAAAACCGTCATAAGAGATGAAGCCCCTGTTGAGCAGTGTTCACGAGCTTTTGGGAATCCTTGACGAAATGGAGAAACTCCTCAATAATCCAATGCGTAGTTATATTTTGGACAACACATCCATGGCTTCCATTACCATTGATGTCAAAGAGTTTCCCAACTCTTATGTCTTCATAATCGACATGCCAGGACTTAAAAACAACGACATCAAGGTATTTCCCTTCTAAACATCTAAAACCCAAAGCTTTAAATTGCTAGCCACTAAGACTAACAAAGCAACTGTTGTGTGTTTGAGAACAAGCAGGTTCACATAGAGGATGAGAATGTGCTGACAATCAACAAAGAGTGAAAGAGGGAGGAGGATGAGGATGTCAAATCCATCCGTATGGAGCACAAGGTGGGAATATTTAAGTGTAAATTTACCCTGCCTTACAGCTGCAATATGGAGGACATTTCTGCCAGCTGTCAAGATGGAGTGCCAAGTGTTACCATTCCCAAGCTTCCTCCTCCACAACCCAAAAAACCCAAGACAATTGAAGTTAAAGTTGCTTGGCCGCTTGCCTTTCTGGACTGTGTTTTTTCATTTCCAATTTGTAGAGCAGTCACAAATATAAATAAGCAACTGTATTTAAAACATAATACATTCGAAATGTTGTGTTTTGTTCTATAATTTCACCACCTGAATTCCTCCATTGGTAGAAAGATATGTAGAGTTCGAATAACACAATTTTGAATATATTTGAAACTATGTCTAAAACTAGAAATGTTAAAATTTTCATCATTATGCATTTTTTAGTATACAATACCTAAACAGTGCAATGCACACCAATGTGTGGTACATATTTCAATGTAATGATGACTCATTTTCCTCGATTATGTAATAGGCTTACAGATAAATTGGAGTTCAATATAACCATGTTACAATTTGGTAATACTATTATATTCAATTGCATACATTCTTGTAGTATGAATTAAACATTCCATTAAAAACACTTCATTTTCAACATTGTATATATATCCTTATTCTACATTTTTATCTCACATAATTTTAATCTCATTTATTTTTCTATACTATTTCCATTTCATTTTTAAAATGTGTTGTTTTAATAAGTTAAATACAAATTGTTCTATTTCAACCAATATGTCTACACAAAATCAAATAAGGCAAACAATCGTTTACATCAAAATTAATTTGATCTTTCCTCTTCTTATTATGTCACTGTTATCTATTTCAACCAATTATTCGGTGTACCCAATTGCACACCTAAAGTGCAATAGCTAGTTTATTTTTATTTGACTTGTCTTCCTCGACCCTTGTGCATCCTTCTCTCCCTTTCTTTCTCCGGTCTTTTTAAGATGGCCTTGGTCTGCAATAATTCATTTCTTCTTGAGCTCTTTGGTTTTTCATCTGGAAGATGGATCATAGGGTGTGATTCGAAGCTCAATCTAATCCAGAAATCAGAATAAATCAGCATTATAGATTGTGGAAACTTTGATAGGCTTTAAACAATTGAAATTGTCTAATAGATTGTGGAAACTTTGATAGGCTTTAAACAATTGAAATTGTCTAAAGTCAAGAAAGAAAAAGTGTTAGGGCATGGACTCTTCTATTAAATCAAAAATAAGAAAACTTCTGTATTTTCATCGTGGAAGGACGAGGGCATCACAGCGCAAGGGATCCTTACCAGCTTCAGACGTTGAGAAAACATTGGAGCGTATACACGGTAGCTGTGGAACATCATGGGCACACCTGAGAACTCGCGGGAGCCATGTCCGGACAGAATTTTAGATGATGTTGGAGGCGCCTTCGGCATGGGAGCCGTAGGTGGATCGGTTTATCATTTTATCAAAGGATTATACAATTCACCGCGGGGAGAGCGTTTAATCGGCGGCACCCAAGCCGTAGGAATGAATGCCCCCCGCGTTGGGGGAAGTTTTGCTGTGTGGGGCGGCCTCTTTTCGTTTTTTGACTGCTCCATGGTTTATGTAAGACAGAAGGAAGATCCCTGGAATTCTATCATAGCAGGCGCTGCAACGGGGGGGTTCCTTCAGATGCGCCAGGGCCCAAGGCCCGCTGCTAAGTCCGCTTTGATTGGCGGCGTTTTGCTTGCCTTGATCGAAGGATCAGGGATTATGCTCAATCGCCTTATGAGTGTGCAGCAGCAGCAATTTCCTCCCATTGAAGAAGGAATGATGCCCAATATGCAGGGGATCCCTAACATGCAAGGGATCCCTAACTTGCAAGGGATTCCCGCTACGCAGCCCAACTTAACAGAACCTCTAGCGCAAGAATCTTCTTCTTGGTTTGGAGGGTTTTTTGGGGGAAAGAAGGAGACCCGGCAAAGCGGAAGCCGCGATATGGCTGAGGTTTTGGACAGCTTTGATCAGCCTAGTGCTCCTGTGCCTAGTTTTGAATATAAGTGATCATCTGAAACAGTTGGAAGCTTCATGTTTCAGGTTTCCAGGTAAGTTCAGTGTACGAGGAGTCACAAATTTATTGTGCATTTATTTGCTAATTTATCATTTTTTTTCTTTCAAAAATCACAATTCAGTCAGATTTTTTTAAATGAACCATGGTTTACTTGGGAATAAACTGGTTTCGTCAGTTTGCCTATGAAATGTTCATTTTTTCAGTCAACACCTCATTTTTATATTGCAGTTGGATTTAACATTAGATCAATTAGGAAACTCATTCTTCAGCAAAAATCCATTTCATTCTCTTTCAGTTAAGGCCTGATTACTGCGTTATGGCCTCAATGCTGGTGTTTTTTGAAGGGATTGGACTTGGTTAAAAGCAATAAAATTATGACAAATGTCATGTGCCCTTAAGGTCCCTGTGGCCTCGAAGGAATTAAGTTGGACATTGGTGGTAGGGGCTCAGTCCCTGAGCCACTGTCTATTGCAATTGGTAGCACATCAAGACCTAACTAAAATTTTAAAATGCAAAAATAATAGCTGTTTTGTGCTGCACCAGAAAAAATATCGTTTTTTCCCTTATTTGGTTTCAAATAGCAAAACAGCATTTATTTCCTATCTTATGAAATTTTCACCGTTTCTTAAATTCCCAAAATTTTCCTTTACTGATTAAATCCCGAGTAATTGAATTCCATTTATACTTTTGGTTTGCTGCGGCAATTTTGCTGAAACTAATGCTGTAATGCCATGGGCCAATTATTTGTTTGCAAATATCTGTGGTATTCCTTGTATGAATTTTAAACTTCTTATTAAAAATCATTTCAAACTAAGGATTGGAATAAAAATAAATTTCACTAAAACATATAGGCTTATAGTTAGTCATTGTGAAGGCGACAGAGAATAGGATGCAATTCTAAGTTTACAATGGATTCAGTGAAAGCAGGGTATCTGTGTGAGGGATATGACTGCTTGCAATTCTTTATGTTTTTGTAATTGGTAATTTCCCTTTTTCTAACTACTATAGGGCTTTAATGGACTGTCAGTTAAGATACCAAAAACAAGGTTTATCTATTTGTTAAAATTCACTCAAAATGAGCACCACTCATTGAGTGTTAAGGTATGGTGTACTTGGAATTGGATGCAGTATGTTGATTGACTGTTTATATGTTTCTTCAGGATCTGTTGAAAAAAGTTCTGTTGATTGCACATCTTTTGAATGTGTTCTCGTGATCAATTAATTGTATACAATCACATTGATTACCATCCAAATGATGAACTCTCTTTGTACAGTATTTGTTACTATATGTTTAGAATTTTGACGCACACATTTATACAAGCATAATAATAACAAGCTAAAATGATAAGCCTGAAAATATAGGTTCTTATTTATTTGGTCTGATATTAATGTACATTATGTCATTGAATTTTGCTTTCTTCTTGCAGGTTAAATGGATATTTATAAAATGTAGTTGTGTCATTTGCTTTGGTGTGGTTTGGGTTCTTGGGTATGCCCAAATAAAACCACCAAGATCAAGGTGTGTATGGAAGCACAGCATTACCCTCATAATGAGGCTCTCAAAGTTGTTACCGAAGCAATTGGGCATAATCTCTAAGTTCCCTTATTTTACCTTAACATGCTGCTCATCTGCATTCTGAGCACCTAAATCTAAAGATCAGGTTTATAGATGCATTAGTTGATACCTAAAGGCTAAAACCAAAAATATTGTTAGATTAGTAGAGAAAAAAATCAGAAGCTGATTTGTTATTATAATCGAGATTATGTTTGGGGCGGGCCTAGCTTGATTGGCTAAAGCATCCTGTTGCAGGCAAGAGGTCACGAGGTCTAGTCTCCCCCCAAACCCATGGTACCGGAGGGCATGTCGTGCCAGCGCCATTGATCACATGAAAAAAGTTTACCAGGCACACTGCAGTTTATAGGGGGATGGATACCCGACCGATTCCTGCAGTCTAAAAAAACAAAAGTAAAAAATAAAATAATCGAGATTATGAAACATAGGATCTTTTGACGGCATATGTTGAGGTTATTTTTGTGATGGTGGGAACAACAGAGTTTATTCTGAATGCACAATGATAAAGCAAATTTTTAGGAATCCGGGTTCAATTAGTCTGCTCTTTTTTCTTAAAGTTTTCTTTTCTAATATACTATGCTACACATGTTTCTTCTTTATGGGTATGCTAGAGAACATTGTGGATTTCTTGATATTTGGTATATATTTGTAAATATTTTAACAGTTTGTGTTACCATCTGAAAAAATTAAAATAATGTTCAGAAAGCTTAACTTTAACAGGCCTCACCAAGAGAGCATCCTTCCACCTAGTGAAATATACTTGCAGTTGTGGCTTTGTAGGAACAGATCTAACATTTTATATATATCTTTGCTATATCTGTTTATCAATAAGGAAACTGCTGCTTGTCAATTTTAGCTTTTAAATTATCTACTGACGATCATGTCATTGACTGTATCAAAGTGAGATTCTATTCAACGCTGAAGTGAATAGATGTTTAATTTTGTATGGTATTGTAAACGTTGAAAGAGAATAAAAGAAACCTGGTAAATTCACTCAAAAACATTTTTCTACTCATAATAAATCATACCGAGGCCTCACTTTGCATCATTGTTGACTCCCACCAACTAAATTATCGGTTAAGCTGTGGTTTAAAAAGAATAGTAGGGCTGTGTCATAACCAAGTTCGTCTTCTTGAAGGTTTTCTGAAACAAATAATTGCTAGGATGCTTGGGACCAGGTTTAACTAGCTACTCTTCCTGTTTTGAATCTGCTCAACTGTATGGATCTTTGCAATCTTTGCCCTCTGAACATGGTACACAAGCAAAGGATTTTCGATTTAGATTGGGATATTGAAGTGTTGCTAAGGTTTTATAAATATTCGTCTATTTGAAGATAACTGAGTAGAATCTTTTGGAGTTTTAGGGTGAACTGACTAATTTTCCTAATTATATAAATGTCTCTTATCTACTCAGCTGAAATGCAGTACAATGTTGGATGTGACATGTAAGTCTATTGACTAGCCATGC
>VDFB02270651.1:782060072-782200303 GCA_007258455.2 Sequoia sempervirens
TTGTAACATTATTCTTTATCTTCTCTTCTATTAGAGCATTAAGCCTTTGGCAATGAACATTTCTTTGTTTCGGTAGCAAGCCCTCTGGCAGCTAGCCCTATTATATTTGTTGATATTACTTTATATTATGAGTTAATCCTAACAGTGGTTTTTCCCATCTTGGGTTTTCCACGTAAATATGGTGTTCCTTTGTGTATGGTGTTGATTTGGTTCTGTTTATATTATTTTCTTTCATGACAAATCATTCTAATAGATTAAGCGTTAATTGGATTAATGTGGATCTAAATGTTTGTGAGGGTTTTGAAGTTTTAAGGAACAACTAATTCACCCCACTCTTAGTTGTCTTGTGCATTCAACAGTTTCTCCATTGACAAGCACTGAAAATATGTGGATGTAACACAACTCATCACCCAAGTAACCCAATCTTCAACAAAACCAAAAACATAAAACACTTTTTGAAGGAGTGACCATTTGAACATGTCATAAGCTTTTGTCTTGTCAAGATAAATAAACATTACTTTCTCCTTTGAAGTTACATGGTATGTATGGTCTCAACAACAATGACCACCCCATCTAGAATTTTCCTATCAGCAACAAAGCCTCCCTGCTCCTTAGAGATGAGCCTGTTGATCCACAATTTGAGCCTCACTATAGTTAGCTTGGATAGAATCTTATAGACCACATTACACAAAGCAATAGGTTTAAAAAAATTCAACATATTATCCCCTTTACATTTGGGAATAGGAGGAAGAAACATAGAGTTCATAGGTCCCAACATCTATTTGTTTTGCTAGGATTAAATAACCACCTCTAGAAGGTCTAATATTATAAATTCCTAGAAATCTTGAACAAATTTTATAGGAAACCCATCAGGACCTAGTGCTTTCCCTTTCCCTTTCTTCATCTAAAGATAACTCCCTCCAATTCATCTAGGGATAAGTGTCTCATAAGACTCTCATTCATTTCGAAAGACATAAGGGGGGGGACGCAAGCCAAAATGTGGTTTTCTTCTTCAATTTCATGAGGACAATCCTCCATGAATAGAGTTGCATAATACTACGAAGCCTATCTAGAAATATCCATGAAGGAACTCACCTTATCTCCCCTAGAAGACATAAGAGAAGAAATCGAATACCCATGCCTACAAGCCTTGAAAAAATTAAAGAAGAAGGTTGTGTTTCTATCGCCTTCCTAAAGCCACTCTATCTTCCAATAGATATCTTGCAATTACCATTCCTCCAAATACTTTAAGGCAATTGATTCCTCCTTTAGATGTTCTTTTGAAAGGCCAAAGTCTTTAGTCACACAGCTAACAACACCCAAATGGGCCCGGGCCCCTGACTTAGCACAAAGGATATTACCAAAACATTGCTTATTCCACCTCTTAAGATGTTGCTTTACAAATTGTAGTTGCTTGATGAAAGAATACATTTTTGTTGCATAAGCTGGTTTACCACAACTCCACTAATCAACCATTAGATCTTGAAGCTGGGGATCCCATAGCCACATAAGTTGGAACTTGAAGGAAGGGTTCTTGGGGACTCTTGCCAATGAAACTGACAATTTAATTGGCCAATGGCCTAAACCTCTCCAATCTAATATCTTAGAATTAGTCACCCAATTGCTACCTATCTAGAAGCAAGAAATCAAAAGCCTATCAAGTCTTTCTAAAATTGAGTTTGAACCACATCTCCTATTATTCCAATTATACAAGTCGTTACTAGGCTTTATATCCATAAGATTTAAGCGGGATACATTATCTTTGAAAAGATTAGATGAAGGCTCTAACCTTTGGAGACCTCTTTTTTCTTCCAAATTGATAATAGCATTATAATCCCTAGATAAAATCTAATGGTAGAAAGAAACTACAAATGAATATAGTGAATATGAGACCAAAAATTCGAGACTTACCAAAAATGTTAGTTGAGGCATAAGCATTAGTGAATAAGATAATCTCACTTGTTTCAAAGCTAGAAGCAACCATGGAAATATAAACCCTGCTAGAGATCCACCAGAGAGAGGAAATTTTCATAAGATTCCATAAGCAAGCTACTCCCCCAAAATTGCCTTGAGCACAAATACACTAGCATTGACTTATCCACCAATTTTTGGAAGCAAATTTACCCATATCCTCCACATACAACTTAGTCTCTTGAATGAATAAAATATTTGGCAAATGGACTTTCAATAAATCACAAATAAATTTTTGTCTAGGGCCACTATTCAAGCCCCTTACATTCTAGGAAAGAATAATCATTTTTAAGGGTTGGAAAAGTGGGATTCAATGGTTTTAATCGACCCTGACTTCACCAAAGTATCACCCACTAATCATTAAGATATCATCATCCAAAAATTTAAAATTAGAAAGCGAGAATGATTTTACACACAAAGAATATTAATTTGTAGTACCAACATAATTATCATGTAATAATTCCCCATCGAGAGCCATAACACCATCATGTAATGCGAGAAGATAATGAAATATCACTATTACATATATATAGAGGTAATGTACTAACATTAAGGTGCATGCTATCATTATGTAAGGTGTTACTACGAAACTATCTTAAATCACAAGGTTAACATGAAATATAGAAAAATAATCATCATAAAACACATCATCATGTTTAAAAGGTCATTCAAAGAAAACATATGAATTTATAAACATAGGGCTATTATGATACATAAGAGGGATATCAAAAGATTTAACAATGGCATGAATATATGAAGATGTAATTTCATCAAAATTCCATTAGATTATGTGTATCACTAACATACTTATAACTATCACAAGCCATAGTTGAAGTATGATTAATGTGGCACTGATGGAGAAGTGAAGCAAGTGTGTTTAAAAGTAATAAAGTGCTAACTAACTCAATAAAGAAGGAAAATCTAAGTACACAATAAAATAATACCTCCATAGAAAATACATCTTCATTCATTATGTATTTAAATGTCTTGAGAGCATCAAGGATGGAAGGATCCTATGTCACAAATAGGAAATTATCAAAATTATAAATGTATACGTGTATATTATCCAAGGAAAATTGATGAGAAACCATGATGATAGATTATCCAAGGGTGGTAGTTGGGATCAAATGAATATATCACCATACATGCTCAAATTCTATCAAAACATGATAAAAAATACAAATAAAGATAAATATAAACCCTCAATAAATATGAAAAAAAGGATGTAATTAGAAAATAAAATATAAAACTAAAACCTTAGAGGTGAAATCACAAGTGGTAAGATGTACAAAGACAAGATCAAGACATTACAAATGAAACACCCAAAGAAGAAGATAAATGAATGATCACACAAGAGCACAATCAAATCATATGCAAAACTGTTATTTAAGATAAGCGCTTAGAAATATAATTAAATTTGAAATTCTAACAAAGGAGGAACTCTAAGGGAAAGCCTTAAGTTGTGTAAAAATGTCTACCTTACCAAATATTGTGTAATGACAATAATTTCACTACATTGGATAATTTCTTGTAATTAAATAAATGCAACCAAGTAAGCACATATTAATCTAGATAATAGAGTTGAGACAAATATTTGTAATAAATGTACAAAAATTAAATTCAAAGGTTAAGGATACTTAGCTCTAAAATCAATGAGGGATTATGCTAAAGCTATGTAGAATCAATTCTCCACTATCCAAAAATTAATCTCCTTGATCTAATGATTATCTTAATAAACCCTATAGTTTAATCTTGGATTTTGTAGATTCAATCTCTATTGCCATAAAACCAATTTGTGAGTGGGAGTGATTTGAAAAAATGTACACTTAAAAGTTGTTCCTTTCTAAATATTTGAACTTGTTAAGGTAGTGTCCATGGACATGTTTAAGAATTTGTCAAACTCAGGTGATGGTGTTTTCCTTGGTCAAACCCTTCTAGTGGGTTGGATTAACGACAATGAAAAATATTGTAGACAATGTTCACCAATATGGAGATGACTTATACATAGATGAAATTCTTTTATTCCTATAAAAATAAAAGTGTTCTCTAGAAATCCACCAATGAAACTAAGTACATATTAAATTTTTTTAAATATTGTGACATAACATGTCACACAAACATATCTTAAATTAGTACATAATGAAAAAGAGGTTCAGAAAACTAAAAATTTAAAGTTGAACATTTAAAATTTTAAGATCATTTTCAATGACATAATAATGGAACCAAAAAGATAAAATAATAATTTAAAAATTATAACCAAATAAATTACAATAACGCTAAATTAAAAAAATATATAATAATTACAAAATCATAAAAATTGATTTAAATAAAATTTGAAACAAATATAAATAAAAAGTCAAACCACAAAAAATAAAAAAATACTAAATTACATGCATTTGTTAATTTCACCATTACAATGCCATAACCTTGGGCAAATGAACTAAATAATAATAATAATTATAGCTATTTGGGAATTTTTGGGGAAGATGGATCAATAAACTACAATTTACTCATGAGCCAAGGTAAGTATTTATATTTATCTACATAAAATAAATATGCAAGACAATTATTTTTCTCCCACGTCATTTTGAAATGAATAATGGCTTACAAGAAAATGTTCGATCAGGACTAGACAAGGAACCAAAAAAATCCATAGTGACCAAACAGCACAAGAGCCAATGCTCATAGTATAACCATACGAGCTTATGAATCTAATCTATCAGTCTGTATCCACACTTGCTTTCTCCATTGAAGGTCTTGGTTGTATGAGATTATAGGACTATGGAAGAGACAAAAGAGAAGCAACAGGAGGCAAGGCCACCCAAATAAAAATACAAACATGAAAAGCCTAAGCCATGGGATACCCCGAACCTTGACCACTGGAAAGTTGATAATTTTGACCCTTCCTGGAATGAAGTTGGCATGCTCGAATTCAACTCCTTCTCCACTCTCTTTTCCCAACACAGAGGTACAATGCCTACCTTCTTATTAGGGCTTTTAAGGGTTTCAAGTATTTTTATGGCATTCAAGATTTTTAATAATTTTCGAGGGTGTTAAAGTTTTAAAGGTGTTAAGGGGTTTTAGAGACTTCTTGTAAGGGTTCTTAGATTTTTGAGGATTTTGATGGTATTTTTAATAGTTCTTAGAGTTTTCGAGGTTTATATTCATTAGGCTTTTGGCTTGATTCTAGACAGCCTTACAAAAAAATTCATGCTCTCAAGTTTTAAGAATTTTTGTATATAGTGGATTTTAGGCTTAGTACCTAGGCTATAGTTATACGAGCTTCTGGAATCATTGTGTCATTTCCTATTTGTTTAGACAAGGAAATATTTGCTGATTCCATAAATAAAATAAAGAATGTACACTCATGGAAATTTGCTTCTATTTTTTGTTTTTGTTTTTGTTTTTCTCATCTGTTTTTGAAACGTATTTGCAGAAAAATACTTGCAAGATGCATGGCTGGTTGTGACACAAGTTTTGAAGGAACATGGTATATATTGTGAACTTAATCTAGTAAGTTGTTTTTTTCCCATGCATCATTGTATTTTCCTTTGATTTTTGGGCTTGCGTGTTGGCATTGAGACTATGGGTTACCTTATCGTACTGTTGGTCGAGAGTCTGTAATGATGCACTATGGGAACGCTTTGTAAATGAAGGAGCTAGGGTGCTCCATGATGAAAGATTCATTCAACACAATACTTGCTAAAAGTTTTGCAAATGAAGTAACACATGAAGCAGTCCTGATTGCAGGGAAACTACATATTGCAGGGAAACAACATAGTTAATGTGCTTGAGTCAATGCAGACTAGCATGGAGTGACCTCTCCAAAAGTCTCAGTGCTTTATCCCTATGAGTATAACTTAGATCCAATGAGTGCCACATATGCCATTCATGCCCATGAGAGATGGATTCTTGTGAATCACTACTGATGGAATATAGGTCAATGTAGGTGGACTGAAAATTACACAGTCGAATCTTAAAAAATAGATTATATGTAGTGTGCACTAAGAAGACACCACTTCAATAAATTATAAAATGAATGAGCTAGGGAGCTCCATGATAGATGGAGCATAAGACATAATACTTGCAGAAGGTTTTGCAAATGGGTATCAATTTGTTCATATTCTGCACATGCCCTTGAATGTGAGTTGATTTTATCTTTGACATAATTTTGTCTATCACAGAGACTTTCAAGAGATACTATGCCCTTGGGAATCTCACTTCCTTTCAACTGAATGATCTTGGACTCAGCATCAACTTCTATCATTTCTTCTTCTAAACTTCTACCATTGATTCTCAATAGGTAGAATGACTATCTTCAAAGAATAAACCACTTAAATCAATCTCAATTTTTCAAGAAAATTAATGATATGATAATCATTATGATCCATAAACTTGGGCAAGCTATGTGTGAAATTTCGATACACCACTTGTGAATTCTAAAGTGAGATGCTCTAGCTACCTTTTATGCATTTAACCTCTATAACAGCCTCTTCATCTATGACATATGCAATAAAGGACTTAAATAAAATCATTTCAAGTGCAAAACAACTTGCATCACACACAAAACATGCAACATAAGCAACTCTCAAAAAACCTCTACTAAGAAGAAAAATCCACAAAGAGTAAGCTATTCTCCTCATGTCACTAATTCATAGTCATATAGGTTGCATTTCCTCAATGGACTTACAATCATACCTAAATATTGTCTTGAAGGGTACATGAAATGCAGCTCTTTTGTAGCTATGGAGAATGAATTAACTACCTCCATGCATAGGTTCTATTTTCCATGTACAGTAGTGGGAAACTCTACATTGGCCCCAGTGGCTCAACCATGGCTTTTCTGAAAATGGGATGCCTATAGCACATGCCCTGCACTTTTAGCAACATGTTCTCTACTATCAACATCCCCACCCTCTAAAAATTGGTCTTATCTCTCTACTTGGCTAGGTTTCTCATTGCTATCTTCACTAGTTAGCATTTGCTTGGCTCCAATAGACTCTCTAAGCCAACATACTCGACACTTGTTTTCTACAATCAAAACAGCCAACCCCTAATGAGTGTCTTTCCAGATGATGTATACCATCTGTCTTCTTTTTCCTTCCCAAATGATTCACCTCCAGTGTCTGTCTCTTTCAATTATTTTTGTCTTAGTTGCTTTAGATTCCACTTCCCTACTCATGAATGGTCCAAACCTGTCAACAAATCCTTGCTACCATCCACAAAGAGCAACAATCTCTCACCTAGAAATCACCACTATCCAACAAATCAAAACTGGAGCAAACAAAATCAAGCTACCAACAACACTATTGTGGGTTAGGGAAAAAAGTAATGACCATGTCTAGTGATGAAACAACTAATCAGACAAAGAAAGAAATTTCTACCAAATAGTTGCCTAAGGACCAAATGCCATGGATGCTTAGGCAGGATAACTCATGCCCTCAAAGAATGTGAATTTTTTTTCTAGCTACTAAGAAGACTCAATCCATGCAAGGAAAGATAAATAAATGGCCACCCAACAACAAACCACCTACCAAGGAAAACTAATAGCCTCCCACTTATTTTGAAACTAGTCACTACTACCGCACATGACAACCACACACTTAAAGGAAAACATGTAGTCTCATCACAGAGAAGATCTGACACTTGTCGACCTCCTCTCTGACACTTCAAAATTGTCACCACAAACAATGGTAAGCTCCAACTATCACAAGGTTTCCTCTAACTCATTGTTGCTTGTAATTCTATGTTGATCAACTTCCTTATTGCTCCATCAAACATGCCCTTTCCTTTATGCCACTCCATCAAACATGCCCTTTCCTTTATGCCACTCCTATATCACTACATAAAATCTTAAATATAACTGTAAGCCACACTTGTAGCATTGCTACAATGCTATTGAATTGCTACCCTAAAAATTTCAATATCCAAGAAGCATTAACAACTCTTGAGTGAATCCAATCACATTTAACGCTATTGTGGATGGCATGGCAATAGTCTCAATGCTTGTTACATCTATTGTAGGTGAATATGTAGCCCCACAAAGATTTAGCAAGCCACTACAACTGACTTGTATTCTTGATATGGATGTCAAATAATCGCTTTAGGAGAGGACCCAATAGTTGTGCACACTAACTTTGCGCTTCTCTAAATCCTACTTGGAAATTACAAACCACTCCAATTTTTTTTACAGCAGCTTACTTGGAAATTCCCCTGCTTATAACTTTCATTTTAGGGCCACATCATCAAATATGATGCCACATCAGCATGTTTTTTCTCAAGATGTCCAAAAAGGCCCAAAACAAACATGCTACCAATACTTGTGCTTTCACATCATGGGTAGTTGAACGCTGATGGGTAGTTGAGAATCTGACTTGCAAATAATCTTATGCCAACCCAAAACACAGGCTCTTTCTATAACATTTAGAATAGCCAGTCCTTCCATGAACTTGTTACTTTGTGGCCACTTATGGATGGAAAAGAATAAAATGGCATTACTATAATTTTATCTTCCAACTCCTCCAATCCTCGCATGCCTAGGATTTCCCCGACAAGAGCCATCAATATTAATCTTTAATATACTAGCTGGAGGAGGAGACCATTGACCATCCCTCTGGTTTTTCTTTTGGAATTGTGATTTCTCCTAACATCAGAGTACTCTTTCTTAATACCCTATAAACCCAACCTCTGAACAATTTCATTGTCCCCTTTCTCCAAGGAGAGAGACACTTCACACCTAGCATTCAGAAACTCTTGAACCATACCAACAATCTATTGCCACAACTATTGGACCATCATCTTCTATCCTATAAAAATAATTTGATTTCTTTCAAGCAAAATATTCCAAATAATAAAGGAGTGGGACCTATATATCACACATTCTCAAGAAATGAAGCCGAAGTTGGAGGCGTTCCCAAACTTATCCAAAAGTACACTAGTGAAGAAGTATGAGCACAAGCCTGCCTCTAAATACCCCACCATAAATGCCAGATATCCCTAGAGAAGGATCAATGACAAATAAATGAGAAGAATATTCTTCACTATTTTCACACATGACACATATAGAAGGGCCCTAAAAATCATGTTTTCAAATATTATCCCAATTAAGGCACCTATTCCAAGCTAAAATCCTTAAAAATTAGTTACATTTAGGCCTGGAGAATTTATTCCAAACATTTTTCCACCACATGACCTCCACCCTCCATGTTTCTAAAGGTACAACTCTTGATATCTAGAGGCCATCGAATAAACCTCCTTGGGATCTAGACTCCAGACCAGGATATCCTTCTCCTTGATTTAACTAAAACCTTTGTCATCTAAAAACATTCTTTATTCATTATTATCCTTAGTTGAACCACCAACTAGCCACTCCATAGAGGCCTTCCATCTAAAGACTTCCACATTCCCCAAGTTTTGGCTATGTTTGAAGTCTGCAACTCAACACCAACCAACCTCTATAAAACAATGATAAATTTCTTGTAGATGAGGGTACATAGTCATGATTGGTGGTAAACCATCCCAAGCATCATGCCAATTTCTACCCATATCCTCCACATACAACTTAGTCTCTTGAATGAATAAAATATTTGGCAAATGGACTTTCAATAAATCATAAATAAATTTTTGTCTAGGGCCACTATTCAAGCCCCTTACATTCTAGGAAAGAATAATCATTTTTAAGGGTTGGAAAAGTGGGATTCAATGGTTTTAATCGACCCTGACTTCACCAAAGTATCACCCACTAATCATTAAGATATCATCATCCAAAAATTTAAAATTAGAAAGCGAGAATGATTTTACACACAAAGAATATTAATTTGTAGTACCAACATAATTATCATGTAATAATTCCCCATCGAGAGCCATAACACCATCATGTAATGCGAGAAGATAATGAAATATCACTATTACATATATATAGAGGTAATGTACTAACATTAAGGTGCATGCTATCATTATGTAAGGTGTTACTACGAAACTATCTTAAATCACAACACATCCTCATTCATTATGTATTTAAATGTCTTGAGAGCATCAAGGATGGAAGGATCCTGTGTCACAAATAGGAAATGATCAAAATTAGAAATGTATACATGTATATTATCCAAGGAAAATTGATGAGAAACCATGATGATAGATTATCCAAGGGTGGTAATTGGGATCAAATGAATATATCACCATACATGCTCAAATTCTATCAAAACATGATAAAAATTACAAATAAAGATAAATATAAACCCTAAGTAAATATGAAAAAAGGATGTAATTAGAAAATAAAATGTAAAACTAAAACCTTAGAGGTGAAATCATAAGTGGTAAGATGGACAAAGACAAGATCAAGACATGACAAATGAAACACCCAAAGAAGAAGGTAAATGAATGATCACACAAGAGCACAATCAAATCATATGCAAAATTGCTATGAAAGATAAGCACTTAGAAATAGAATTAAATTTGAAATTCTAACAAAGGAGCAACTCTAAGGGAAAGCCTTAAGTTGTGTAAAAATGTCTAGCTTACCAAATAATGTGTAATGACATTAATTGCATTACATTGGATAATTTCTTGTAATTAAATAAATGCAACCAAGTAAGCACATATTAATCTAGATAATAGAGTTGAGACAAATATTTGTAATAAATGTACAAAAATTAAATTCAAAGGTTAAGGATACTTAGCTCTAAAATCAATGAGGGATTATGCTAAAGCTATGTAGAATCAATTCTCCACTATCCAAAAATTAATCTCCTTGATCTAATGATTATCTTAATAAACCCTATAGTTTAATCTTGGATTTTGTAGATTCAATCTCTATTGCCATAAAACCAATTTGTGAGTGGGAGTGATTTGAAAAAATGTACACTTAAAAGTTGTTCCTTTCTAAATATTTGAACTTGTTAAGGTAGTGTCCATGGACATGTTTAAGAATTTGTCAAACTCAGGTGATGGTGTTTTCCTTGGTCAAACCCTTCTAGTGGGTTGGATTAACGACAATGAAAAATATTGTAGACAATGTTCACCAATATGGAGATGACTTATACATAGATGAAATTCTTTTATTCCTATAAAAATAAAAGTGTTCTCTAGAAATCCACCAATGAAACTAAGTACATATTAAATTTTTTTAAATATTGTGACATAACATGTCACACAAACATATCTTAAATTAGTACATAATGAAAAAGAGGTTCAGAAAACTAAAAATTTAAAGTTGAACATTTAAAATTTTAAGATCATTTTCAATGACATAATAATGGAACCAAAAAGATAAAATAATAATTTAAAAATTATAACCAAATAAATTACAATAACGCTAAATTAAAAAAATATATAATAATTACAAAATCATAAAAATTGATTTAAATAAAATTTGAAACAAATATAAATAAAAAGTCAAACCACAAAAAATAAAAAAATACTAAATTACATGCATTTGTTAATTTCACCATTACAATGCCATAACCTTGGGCAAATGAACTAAATAATAATAATAATTATAGCTATTTGGGAATTTTTGGGGAAGATGGATCAATAAACTACAATTTACTCATGAGCCAAGGTAAGTATTTATATTTATCTACATAAAATAAATATGCAAGACAATTATTTTTCTCCCACGTCATTTTGAAATGAATAATGGCTTACAAGAAAATGTTCGATCAGGACTAGACAAGGAACCAAAAAACCCATAGTGACCAAACAGCACAAGAGCCAATGCTCATAGTATAACCATACGAGCTTATGAATCTAATCTATCAGTCTGTATCCACACTTGCTTTCTCCATTGAAGGTCTTGGTTGTATGAGATTATAGGACTATGGAAGAGACAAAAGAGAAGCAACAGGAGGCAAGGCCACCCAAATAAAAATACAAACATGAAAAGCCTAAGCCATGGGATACCCCGAACCTTGACCACTGGAAAGTTGATAATTTTGACCCTTCCTAGAATGAAGTTGGCATGCTCGAATTCAACTCCTTCTCCACTCTCTTTTCCCAACACAGAGGTACAATGCCTACCTTCTTATTAGGGCTTTTAAGGGTTTCAAGTATTTTTATGGCATTCAAGATTTTTAATAGTTTTCGAGGGTGTTAAAGTTTTAAAGGTGTTAAGGGGTTTTAGAGTCTTCTTGTAAGGGTTCTTAGATTTTTGAGGATTTTGATGGTCTTTTTAATAGTTCTTAGAGTTTTCGAGGTTTATATTCATTAGGCTTTTGGCTTGATTCTAGACAGCCTTACAAAAAAATTCATGCTCTCAAGTTTTAAGAATTTTTGTATATAGTGGATTTTAGGCTTAGTACCTAGGCTATAGTTATACGAGCTTCTGGAATCATTGTGTCATTTCCTATTTGTTTAGACAAGGAAATATTTGCTGATTCCATAAATAAAATAAAGAATGTACACTCATGGAAATTTGCTTCTATTTTTTGTTTTTGTTTTTGTTTTTCTCATCTATTTTTGAAACGTATTTGCAGAAAAATACTTGCAAGATGCATGGCTGGTTGTGACACAGGTTTTGAAGGAACATGGTATAGATTGTGAACTTAATCTAGTAAGTTGTTTTTTCCCATGCATCATTGTATTTTCCTTTGATTTTTGGGCTTGCGTGTTGGCATTGAGACTATGGGTTACCTTATCGTACTATTGTTGAGAGTCTGTAATGATGCACTATGGGAATACTGCTTTGTAAATGAAGGAGCTAGGGTGCTCCATGATGAAAGATTCATTCAGCACAATATTTTCCAAAAACTTTGCAAATGAAGCCTCACACGAAGAAGTCCTGATTTCGGGGAAACTACATAGTTAATGTGCTTTACTCAATGCAATACTAGCATGGAGTGACCTCTCCAAAAGCCTCAATCCTTTATCCCTATGAGTATAACTTAGATCCAATGAGTACCACATATGCTATTCATGCCCATGACATATGTATTCTTGTGAATCACTACTAATGGAATATAGTTCAATGTAGGTAGACTAAAAATTACACATTTGAATCCTAAAAAATAGATTATATGTAGAGTGCACTAGGAAGACACCACTTCAATAAATTATAAAATGAATGAGCTAGGGAGCTCCATGATAGATAAGACATAATACTCTGTATAAGGTTTTGCAAATGGGTATCGATTTTCATATTTGCACATCTCCTTGAATGTGAGTTGATTCTATCTGACATAATTTGTTCTATCACAGACTTTCAAAAGATACTATGCCCTTGGGAATCTCTAATTTCCTTCAACTCCACGATCTTGAAATCAGCATTGCTTCCTTCTAAAACTTCTACCATTGATTCTCAATATGTAGAATGACTATCTTCAAAGAATAAAATACTAAATCATCTACTTTTCCAAAAATTAATGATGTGATAATCATTATGATCCATAAACTTGGGGCAGCCATGCGGACATTTTGCACACCACTGTGAATCTCTGTAAAGTGTGATGCCCTGTATCTTTTATGCATTTAACCACCTATAATGGCTTTTGGTTCAAGTGACATATACAATAAAGGACTTAAATAAAATCATTTCAAGTGCAAAACAACTTGCATCACACACAAAACATGCAACATAAGCAACTCTCAAAAAACCTCTACTAAGAAGAAAAATCCACAAAGAGTAAGCTATTCTCCTCATGTCACTAATTCATAGTCATATAGGTTGCATTTCCTCAATGGACTTACAATCATACCTAAATATTGTCTTGAAGGGTACATGAAATGAAACTCTTTTGTAGCTATGGAGAATGAATTAACTACCTCCATGCATAGGTTCTATTTTCCATGTACAGTAGTGGGAAACTCTGCATTGGCCCCAGTGGCTCAACCATGGCTTTTCTGAAAATGGGATGCCTATAGCACATGCCCTGCACTTTTAGCAACATGTTCTCTACTATCAACATCCCCACCCTCTAAAAATTGGTCTTATCTCTCTACTTGGCTAGGTTGCCCATTGCTATCTTAGCTAGTTAGCGTCTAGTTGGCTCCAACACACTCTCTGAGCCAACATACACTAGTTTCTTTCTACAATCCAGCCAACCCCATCGAGTCCAAACCCACAACAAATCCTTACTACCATCCATAAAGAGCAACAAACCTTGCTCCATCCACAAAGAGCAACAATCTCACCTAGAAATCACCACTATCCAACAAATCAAAACTGGAGCAAACAAAATCAAGCTACCAACAACACTATTGTGGGTTAGGGAAAAAAGTAATGACCATGTCTAGTGATGAAACAACTAATCAGACAAAGAAAGAAATTTCTACCAAATAGTTGCCTAAGGACCAAATGCCATGGATGCTTAGGCAGGATAACTCATGCCCTCAAAGAATGTGAATTTTTTTTCTAGCTACTAAGAAGACTCAATCCATGCAAGGAAAGATAAATAAATGGCCACCCAACAACAAACCACCTACCAAGGAAAACTAATAGCCTCCCACTTATTTTGAAACTAGTCACTACTACCGCACATGACAACCACACACTTAAAGGAAAACATGTAGTCTCATCACAGAGAAGATCTGACACTTGTCGACCTCCTCTCTGACACTTCAAAATTGTCACCACAAACAATGGTAAGCTCCAACTATCACAAGGTTTCCTCTAACTCATTGTTGCTTGTAATTCTATGTTGATCAACTTCCTTATTGCTCCATCAAACATGCCCTTTCCTTTATGCCACTCCATCAAACATGCCCTTTCCTTTATGCCACTCCTATATCACTACATAAAATCTTAAATATAACTGTAAGCCACACTTGTAGCATTGCTACAATGCTATTGAATTGCTAGGTGTGTTCTTCTCAATATCCAAGAAGCATTAACAACTCTTGAGTGAATCCAATCACATTTAACGCTATTGTGGATGGCATGGCAATAGTCTCAATGCTTGTTACATCTATTGTAGGTGAATATGTAGCCCCACAAAGATTTAGCAAGCCACTACAACTGACTTGTATTCTTGATATGGATGTCAAATAATCACTTTAGGAGAGGACCCAATAGTTGTGCACACTAACTTTGTGCTTCTCTAAATCCTACTTGGAAATTACAAACCACTCCAATTTTTTTACAGCAGCTTACTTGGAAATTCCCCTGCTTATAACTTTCGTTTTAGGGCCACATCATCAAATATGATGCCACATCAGCATGTTTTTTCTCAAGATGTCCAAAAAGGCCCAAAACAAACATGCTACCAATACTTGTGCTTTCACATCATGGGTAGTTGAACGCTGATGGGTAGTTGAGAATCTGACTTGCAAATAATCTTATGCCAACCCAAAACACAGGCTCTTTCTATAACATTTAGAATAGCCAGTCCTTCCATGAACTTGTTACTTTGTGGCCACTTATGGATGGAAAAGAATAAAATGGCATTACTATAATTTTATCTTCCAACTCCTCCAATCCTCGCATGCCTAGGATTTCCCCGACAAGAGCCATCAATATTAATCTTTAATATACTGGCTGGAGGAGGAGACCATTGACCATCCCTCTGGTTTTTCTTCTGGAATTGTGATTTGGTGTTGATATTACTTTATATTGTGAGTTAATCCTAACAGTGGTTTTTCCCATCTTGGGTTTTCCACGTAAATATAGTGTTTCTTTGTGTATGGTGTTGATTTTGTTATATTTATATTATTTTCTTTCATGATAAATCATTCTAATATATTAAGGGTTAATTGGATTAATGTGGATCTAAATGTTTGCAAGGGTTTTGAAGTTTTAAGGTACAACTGATTCACCCCACTCTTAGTTGTCTTGTGCATTCAACAGTTTCTCCATTGACAAGCACTGAAAATGACGTGGATGTAACACAACTCATCACCCAAGTAACCCAATCTTCAACAAAACCAAAAGCATAAAACACTTTTTCAAGGAGTGACCATTTGAACCTGTCATAAGCTTTTGTCGTGTCAAGATAAATAAACATTACTTTCTCCTTTGAAGTTACATGGTATGTATGGTCTCAACAACAATGACCACTCCATCTATAATTTTCCTATTAGCCACAAAGCCTCCCTACTCCTTAGAGATGAGCCTGTTGATCCACAATTTGCGCCTGGCTATAGTTAGCTTGGATAGAATCTTATAGACCACATTACACAAAGCAATAGGTTTGAACAAATTCAACATATTATCCCCTTTACATTTGGGAATAAGAGGAAGAAACATAGAGTTCATAGCTCTCAACATCTATTTGTTTTGCTAGGATTAAAGAACCACCTCTAGAAGATCTAATATTATAACTTCCTAGAATTCTTGAAAGAATTTTATATCAAACCCTTCAGGACCTGGTGCTTTCTCTTTTCCCTTTTTTCATCTAAAAATAACTCCCTCCAATTCATCTAGGGATATGGGTCTCATAAGAATCTCATTCATTTCCAAAGACATAAGGGGAGGAATGTAAGCCAAAATGCGGTTTTCTTCTTCAATTTCATGAGGAAAATCCTCCATGAATAGAGTTGCATAATACTACGAAGCCTATCTAGAAATCTCCATGAAGGAACTCACCTGATCTCCCCTAGAACGCATAAGAGAAGAAATCGAATACCCATGCCTATGAGCCTTGAAAAAATTAAAGAAGAAGGTTGTGTTTCTATCACCTTCCTAAAGCCACTCTATCTAGGCATTTTGCTTCTAATAGATCTCTGGCAATTCCCATTCCTCCAGATACTTCAAGGAAATTGATTCCTCCTTTAGAAGTTCTTCTGAAAGGCCAAAGTCTCTATTCACACAGCTAACAACACCCAAATGGGCCCGAGCCTCTAACTTAGCACAAAATATATTACCAAAACATTGCCTATTCCACCTCTTAAGATGTTGCTTTACAAATTGTAGTTGCTTGATCAAAAATACAATTTTGTAGCATAAGGCAGTTTACCACAGCTCCACTAATCAACCATTAGATCTTGATGTTAGGGATCCCATAGCCACATAAGCTGAAACTTGAAGGAAGTATTCTTTGAGACACTTGCCAATGAAACTGACAATTTAATTGGCCAATCGTCTAAACCTCTCTAATCTAATATCTTAGAATTAGTCACCCAGTTGCTACCTATCCAGAAGCAAGAAACCGAAAACCTATCAAGTCTTTCTAAAATTGAGTCTAAACCACATCTATTATTCCAATTATATAAGCCATTACTAGGCTTTATATCCATAAGATTTAAGCAGGATACATTATCTTTGGAAAGATTAGACAACGGCTCTAACCTTTGCAGACCTCCCCTTTTTTCTTCCAAATTGATAATAGCATTATAATCCCTGGCTAAAATCCAATGGTAGAAAGAAACTACAAATGAATATACTGAATATGAGACTAAAAATTCGAGACTTACCAAAAATGTCAATCGGGGAGTGTGCGAACCCCAATCCTAATACTTGCAAAACAATAAGAAAAAATAAATTAAACAATCAATTGCAAGTAAGAACAAGGATTCCCCATGGAATCCATTCACAAAACTTAAATTAGGAAAATAATGAAGAACACAATGAAAATGATCAAAATAAAGATTAAATCCTAATTAATTAAGCAAACTCTTGATCCAATGGGGGAATTGGTGCATATTTGATGTGAAAATTGGCCCTTTCCCAACTCCTATGATGCAAGCTTGATGTGTTGATGACAATTGATCCACTTTGATGATGAAGGATGAGAGCTCCAAGCCAAAAATCTGCATAACCTAGCTATGATTCAATGGTGATGGATGAAAATGGCTAAATATTTTAGCATGGTAACTTTGCATTATTTTTGGATCCTCAAATGAAGATATTAACCTCTTATTTATAGATTGACATGTTGAAAGCATGCCCAAAACAGAGAAATGTGGGACTAACATTCAACCAATGGCAAGGTGCCACTTGTCCACTTGTGAATGGATGGAAGATGAGCACATTTTGATCAATGTGCAAGTTTGAAATTGGAATTTGATGAGATGACATGTTTAGGGGGAATGAAAGATGAGTTAAATGCCAAGTGGGAGACATGTAAGAGACAATGTAAGAGCTTTAAATGATTTGTTGGATGGACAAGTCATTTTGGGGGAGATTTCAAATTTGAGGAATATTCCCAATTGGATGCCTTTTTTGAATGAAATTAGATGATTTATAAATCAATTAAATTGATTTTCATGTGCAAGTTGAAAAATATAGAGGATTTGATGGATTGAGTTAGATTAATCATGGATTAGATTAATTTAAAGAAGATTAGCTGATTTGACAATTTACAGCTTAGATTTTACAAGTTTAAATAACTCAAAATGAGAAAAGAATGATTTAGACTTAGTTAAATAAATATTTTTGATTTATAATTTAACCAAAGGGAGTGATGTTAGATTAAATTAGATAAATGCTTGATTTATTTAATTTAATTAGATTAACTTTAGAGATTTAATCAAATAATATAGATTATTTAATTAAATAAAGATAGAAATGAATGACCTAGCTAATTCTACAGAGACAATGATTTAATTAAATTGAAGGATTTATTTAATTAAAGGGAATTATGATGACAATCAAATAAGGCTATTCGATTAAATGGTTACTTGGAAAGGAGGATAATTCAGGATGAAGCGATGTTAGTAGATCAAGATCAAGTGTATGTACATTTTACGTGTCTACATTTTGCCCCTCTTTGAAGCAGTGCACTTGTTGCATTGGTTCAAAGAATAACCTTGCCATGATCTAAGGTCAAAAATTCTCTGATTTTTTTTGGATGCTTACTATTTATTGAATGAAAAGAATTACACAGGTATATTGCCCCTCGAGAGATCGAATTGAGCGTTTGATTTGAGGGTGGAATCTCTCGACAAAGAGGTTCAAGATTAGTTCAACTCGAATATTTGATGTAGACAAATTTGATGATGTAGATAGTCATCATCCATGGGTAGCCTCATGCCTATTTTGATATATTACACCCACTTGATCCTGATTTGTACCATGATAGTTACATTATTGATGATGAGATGATTATGATGTTTATATGTAATGGATGATATGATGATGCATGGATGATATGGATGCACATGATATGATATGATGATGCATGGATGATTATGAAAATAGATGTTAAATGTATGGTTTATGAGATGTTTAGAATAACTAATCTATATTATGCAATGATGGGGATGAATGCATGTGGTATGATTAATGTTTTCTATATGGTATTATATGCATTATGCAGTATGTTGACGATTTGTGGATGCAAGATAGATGCAATGGTGATGATTTATGATTAACTGTCATGGTACCATGTTAGCACAAAAAGCAAGAGATAGAAGAAAATAAGAGATTCCAAAAAGACATGAGATGATGATGATGATTACTTGCCGAGGAGTTAGGATTTTCAAAGGGCCAATTACCTTATGTTTGATAACACATGTAGGCACGATTCATTAGGGTATAAAGAACCAGGATGGCATTGTACCTAATGCAATGGACTTTGACTTGACAAATAAATAGGATTATTCTTGTTCAAACTTGACATACGTAAACCTTGCTAGGATGTACCTAACAAATCAAGTATTCGCCAAGTTATATTACAAGAGCATCCAACAAGCACAACAGATAAAAAGATAATGATCATGGCCCCATTCCTATTTCTCTAAATCCCTTCATTGGGGACATCATTGAGAGGTCATTGGAATGAGCGCAATAAAATAAATCAAAAGAAAAGATCAAGTAAACAAACAATCCAATGTTCTTCATACCCTCAGCCAAAGGGATGTGTTTTGATAGGATAAAAATTCAAGGTGATATCCAAAATGATGCCCATTATCGGAACGATATATCCTAGGACATGCATTGTATAGGATGATGATGGTTTGATAAGTTTTTTGATAGGCTTTTGATATAAAGTTGATTGACATGTTTGAAAATGATCAAAATTTTGATTTTACATTTTGAAGTTTGCTTTTGATTTTACGTTTGAAGCTTGCTTTTGCTAATTGTTGTGGTTGTTTCTGTTTGCGTGCCAAAGGATGAAGGTAGCGATTGTTTTATTATGGATGATTGATTATTGGGTGATTGTGGGAAATGAGATGGATGGATTTTTTCAAATATTTGGATTTTTTTGACGTTTTTGGAATGTTTTGAGGCTATTTTTGGTATTTTCATGATTTTTACAAATGTTTTGATTTTTTGAATGTTTTGGAGTTTTCTGAGATTGTATGAATGTTTTTGGATTTTATGTTTTTTGAATGTTTTTGGATTTTGATGCCTCAGGGGATGATCAAAGATTAGCCTTGGCTATGCTTAAGCTTAGAGACGACGTAGTTCGGATACCATGTTTTTGATGTTTTTTGTTTTTATGAGTGTTTTTGGAATTTGATGTGTTTTGGATGTTTTTGAACTTTTCGCACAATTTTGACCACTTGGATATGGATATGCATGATAATATCAATTTTTTGTTTGGGATTTTTTTGAAAATCAAGCTAGAGTTGATTGATCAGATTCATGGATTGATGTTGATAACATTGTTGAGGATATACAACAATGCAAGGATAGTGTTAAGCAACACAAGGATTAGGATGGATATCCCAAAATGATGAGGGATTGATGATGATAACATTGTTGAGGATACACAACAATGCAAGGATAGTGTTAAGCAAAAAAATGATTGGGAAGGATATCCTAAGATGATGATGGATTGACTGAATCTAATTTATCAAGATTGATGAAGCTTGGTTCAGAACAAAAGTTGTTTTGGATGATTTGCAGTGACGTTGACGTGTGACTGATATTGATTGTTTGGATTGATGTTCAATAAAATATAAAGCTTTGATAAGGAATTTCCTCTCATCAAAATGTGTCATGGGCTAGTGATTTGGATTTTGGCTCACAAATGCTTTGACCAATGTGATTTCACATTTTCCAATGTTTGGATCACCACATAAGTTTGAGGATATAGATCAAGATTTATTCCCAAAGCAAGATGAAAATATCTACCCCCAGTGTCTAGCAATGTATGGAATGCAATGTGTGGATGCTCGGATAGGTGTATGGATTGAGGGATATGGATTATCTTGTGATAAGATAAGGTGTTCAGATAAAGAATGCTCATTTGGATAATGCTTCATGGCTCAGAGAATGTTGGGTAGGATAGGATCAATGAAAATGACCCATGTCAAGATGTTTACCATAAGCAAGTGTAAAGTGTGCACCAAAATTTTACCAAGATCAAGATAATTTGGACTATGGATGCAGATAGATAAAGATGGATTGGATAAATGGTTCATGGATGAATGGATTTATTATGGATGAGATGGACGAAATGCTAGATTTATCATGGATGGGATAAGATGCTTTCACCTGAACTAGTGCATGTAGATGCTTGATTCTACACATGATGCCTATTTTCTAGGTTTTCATCATGGTACTTGCTCAAAGCGTCACTGAAGTGGTTTTCACTAGAGGACAATTTTTTTCTTTACTGTTTTCAATCCCTTTTCTGATTTTTTTGGATTTTCATATTGTTTGATTTTTTGTATTTTTTTTGAAAGATTTTAAGCTCATGCTGAACCACCTAGTGGTGTTGATGTAGATGCCCATGTCATAATGTGCCATCGATATCCTTCCTAAAGAATTTTTTTTGCTAAGATACATGCACTTGAATGCAACTTTTGGGATTCTCGATCTGCTTTAGTGATACCAGGGTTAACTCCATCTCTGTGCGCACATAGCGATAGAGTGCCTTCAGAATCCTTATGATGAAGGGTCATTGCCAATACATGGTCAATTTAAGAAGTGGATATCATGTGTGGAGGCATGGATGGAGTGTGTTTAGGGATAAGAGATGGATTGGTTGATAGTTTGGAACCTTTGACTCTCCAAACTTGGGAATTTGAGCAATGATGGGTGGATACAGAAGTGTGTGTGGAATTAGGATCAACTGCTTGATACACTTTGTACGTCGCTTGAAAATATTTCTTTTGCTTTTGTGGACATCTTTGATGGATACTTTTCCCTTTTTTATTTTTCCCCATAGTTTCTTTGACTAATGTAGTTTGATAGGGATAATCTTTCTTTGTATTCTTTGGTATCCATGTGTATTTGATTTTTCCATTATTCTTCTTTGCTTCTTTTTCTTTGATAATATTCTTTGTGCTTTGATTCAAATATTTATTTTGATGTTGGTCCCAATTCGTGGATGGGGTGATGGGTGGATGAAGATTCATGAAATGGTTGGTTGTAGTATTGGCACTTGTTTCATCATAAGGAGTCTCTGTGCTCCCTATGTTGACATTTTCTTGAGACATAGTTGCCCCCAATATTGTGGAAGTATTACCTTCATGCTTTGATTATCCTTGTTCTGAGAGCTCTTGTTTAAAATACATTCTTTGATAAATAACCACTGCAGATGATGTTATTTCCATTTGCTGCTCTACTAACTCCAAAATGTCCTATTCTGTTTGACCTATTTCTTTGAGTGGATAATGTTGGATATCTTCATACATGATGTCCTCAGTTTGAATTTGGGATATATTTGATCCTAATGTTGACAACTCAGATTGACTATAGGAATCAATAACTTGCTCTTTTTGTGTAAGGAAATCCTACTCTAAATGAATATCATCGACATGTCCATCCATAGAAAGCATCTCATGGGTAGATGGAGTATGTGCTATATGGATATGATCATCTTGTATAGATAGGAGAGTATCCATTAGATTATTGTAGTAACTTGGGGATACAAATTCTTGATCTTGAATGATTTCAAAATTTCTTTTGACATGCTTTGGATCAAGTTCTTGACATGGGTCAATTTCAAAGGATGGATTGCTTACAAAGGGTTCTTGGATATCTTCATTAGGCATGGGAAGTAGCTCAATATCCTCTTGACCTTTGAGTGAATAGGGATCAAGTGTTGAGTTGAATATTCCTTCAATATCGACAATCATGAGGTCGAAGGATGTCAATATGTCTTGAAAAGGACCATTGCCAGACTTTGGTGAGAGATGTTGATCATGCTTTAGAATAGATTTTTGAGATATGTCCTCTAACTCATTAGGTGATGTAGAGAAATTTTCAACATGATCATTGGTCGATGGATTGTTGATTACAAGATCAAATAATGTTAACTCTCCTTGAAATGGATCATTGTCGGATATTGTTGAGGGATTCTTATCATGATCAAAAAGTGACTCTTGATGTATGTTGATTTGATCTTTGAATGAGGTAAAAAAATCTTCCATGTGCTCGTTGATGGATAGGTCTTGATCATGTGATCATTGACTTGGATCGATACATGGAGTTGTTAACATGTTGTTGGGATTTTGAACAATATTTTCTTGTTAGGCTTGGTATTGGGCTTGAGCTTGCGCTCACACTTCAAACTGGGCTTGTGCTTGTTGGTCTTGTAGTGTGGCTTGGGAAACTTGAGTAGCTAGTGCAGTTTGCTGAGTAGCTAGTTGTGCAGCTTGTCAGTTTTTGTTTTGTTGGAGTGCCTTCTAATAAGAAACCTATTGAGTGGCTTGCAACACAATGCTATATTGGTTTGATGTGTTTGGTTTGGGTGGTGGTGGGGGTGGAGGTGGTTTTGGAATAGTGCCTGTTGTGGTGATAAGAGGTATCATCGTATTGATGATTGGGATTTGAGTGGTGGATGGTGTGATCGATATGGTTAGTCCTGAGAGACCATGTTTTGAGGGATGATAGATGATGTGTTGGTTGTTTGTGCTAGGATGGTTGCCATCTATTGTTGTGACATCGAAGGCAAGTAAAGAATCTCATATGATTCCCTTGATTGGATGGTTAGGGATGTTTTGGATGAGCCGATGGCATGGAAGGTAGCCCCAAAACCAAGAGTTGATATGGATGTTAATGACAAGGGTGGGAGTGGTGGGAAAGTGAGTGGCATGCTCCCTTGGGGAAATGATGATGTTTGATCAAAAATGTCCCTTGGTCCAAATAAGTCACCTTCTCCTTGTGAGGTCATGGGGAAAGAGGTTTGCAGTGTTGCATTAAATGATGATGATGATGGGTCATTATGAAAGGTGAGGGGGACATATTGGTGTGATGGATTTTGATCAACATTCGAAGGTGGATTTTGTAAACATCTATCCAAAATTTTACCAAGTGTGGATCTCGAGGAAGTTCATGTTTGTATAGTTGTAATTTGGCATACCTCACCTAAGTACGTATGGACGGGTGGGATAATGTTGCTTTGTTTAAGGCTCATGCATTGAGTATTTGGTTGATAGATTTGTAAATTTGAACTTGGATTTAAATCTACCATTGGAAAAGGTGTTTCAAAATTTATATTGGGTATACTCAGATTTGTTGTACTATTTAGATTTGTGGGTGATAATGATCCCATGTATGGATTGTATAAATGTGAGTTTTGAAAGTCAATTGGCATTGTAAGGGATTTGATAGTTTCATGGATTTAGACCACTGGCATGACAGAATGAATCACTTATATTCCATAAGTTCTTTCTGTGTTTTGACCTTGTTGCAAAAAGTGACCTATAAGGTGCTTAGGGACCAATGATGAGATGAAGGATGAAAGGGGTGAATGATATGGGTGTTGTTTTTCTTAGGAACTTTGGATCAATGCTAGACTTGAGGATTTTATTTTGATTGGTTTTGATTGGATAATGAAATTGTAAAACCTAAGATGTTGGATGCGATCTTTAGGATAAACTTGTTCAAAGGTGTGCTAATTTAACTAGAGGTATGAGAAAGGATGCATTCCCATACTCCCAATCCAAACAAGGTGCTTTGATTTGGTTTGTTGGATGTACCCAAGTCTAGATAATGATGTTTCCAAAGCCTCTAAATGTCGCTTGTGGGATGGGATGATAAATGTTTGAAATGGATGAAGTGTTTTATTTTGATCCTAAATGAGCCTAAGAAGGACTTGTTTACAAGGCCAAGTTTTTGAAGAACATGCTTTTCCCTTCAAACTGAAAGATCAATGTTTTCTCAAAAGACCATAAGACAAAAGATACACAAGCACATGTGTGGGGTTCAATTGATTTAATCTTGATTAGTGAATTGCTTTTACCACAAACACTTTCTTGATTAGATTTTCAAACTAAATGTCCAATGTCCTAACTTCTTTTCATCCCACAAAGTGCTATGTGGAATTCAAGGAAATCAAGGCAATGGTTACCTATTGTTTATCTTTAGTAGGTAAATTGAGATGTAAGTTCAAGTGTTTAGAAACCTCTAAGGATGTGAATCCCAAGTGAAAGCAATAACACATGAATTTGGTCAATTGTATTTACCTCCTAAAGGGTTTGAAATTTTGACGATGATGTCAAGTGTTTGTTTCCAAATGTTTTCGAACAAGCAAAGTTTTTTGTAACCAAGAATAAGTACAACCCTATGGATGTGGAAGACAATATTTGATGGATTCCCACTTGGACAAGTCCAGCTACGCTTATCTTTAGTGAATGGTTAGATGCTTGACCCCACTGGCTCCCCTCCACGGCTCATTAATGTCAATCGGGGCAGCCAAGCATCAACACCCATGAAACTCCCATGGCATGCTTTCCATTTCTATGAAAAGACCATAAAAGTGTGGGGTGGCTTTAGAATGACTGTTCTTGCACCAACAAATAGATTAAAGGATTTTGGCAATTCTAAAACATGGGTTTTAATTAGGACTTTCCATTCGTAGAGATTGACCCATACGACAAGAGTCCCCTTTCAGATCCATCTTGTTGAAGCCAACTGCATGATATTAGCATTTATTCCAATACCCACATTTATATCCCAGTTGGAAATACTCTTGTCTTTAGAGTTTTATCAGTTGAGTTGTTCCTGTGGACATCTAAATTTGGACACTTAATTTATCCAAATTCATCCCCTTTCGTCTTATTTTTGTTAATTAAGTAAGACTACTATTATTTAATTAATATCTTTAATTCTTCCAAATCCCTAAGGTATTTAATCAATAATACCTTATCTCTTTAATCATCCTTCCATCAATTGAATTAAATAAATATTCTATTTATTTAATTCCCCTCATGTCACATCCTCCATCATTTTTATCTTATCTTAATCCTTCTTCTAATCCCATCATTAGGATGTGCACATGCCTCAATCCCTACCATGTGTCACATCCTCCAACTTTTGCAAGCTGGGCCTCAATCTCTTAGCCACCTAACCATCCTCTCTAACTTCACTAACTAGCCTAATCAACCTCTCAAGGAATTTTTAATTCCTTTTATTCTTTCAAGGAATATTAAATTCCTTTTCTCTTCCCCATGTCCTTTATGACATGTGTCCTTGGTCAACCTTATTAAAGGCTTTCTCCTTTTTGACAAGGCACTCCACTTCCCCATGTGAATTTTTAATTCACCTTTTAATCCCCTAATGCATTTAAGGAATTTTAAATTCCTTCTCTCATCCCCATAAGGATATTTGTGGAATTTTTAATTTCCCACTTGTCCTCTCACCCACATGGGGAGCTGCACCTCCTTATGAGGAGATCTTGTCCAATCCCAAGGTGCTCTTGTACCTCTCCATGTCATGTCCTTCTCCCCTTCCACCTCATGTTCACTTCCACCTTTTTAGGGCTTAATCTCACATGCCACATGTCAAGATGTGAGGGCTTGTGAATTCTCAACTCACCTTAGCCCTACATCTTGATATTTGGTGGATCAATCTCAACCGTCCATTTCTCCTAGGATTTTCCAAAAATCCTATAAATACCCCCTCTTTTCTCCCATTTTGGGGAGATCATTTTGCTAGCCAAACTCTTGCAATTTTGTTTCTCAACCCTTACCTAGCCATTTTCTTGTGTTCATCCACTTGCACTCATCCTCACAACCCCGTTTTGCTTGCATCTACTTGCCATCCAAGGAGCATACACATCCGAGATCGAAGGGCCAACCAAAGGATCGACTCAACGCAAGGTATAAGGTTTCATTTGTTGCTTTTATCTTGTTTTGTTTCCAACTTAGGCTAATCTTGAGGTGTAGGTTGTTTTAGTGTTTATTTGCACTCTTTTACTTGTTGCTCATTTTCTAATGCTCACATTCGACCTATCACATTTCTGGCACGCCCGGTGGGACCCACAAACAGGTCTTTTCTTTCACGTTTGCTATTTTTTTTGCATTTTTTGCAGAGTGGCGGACCTGTCCCTGTAGAGTGGCGGATTTGTCCTTATAGAGTGGCAGATTTGACCTTCTGCTCTTTCTTCCCGGGGCCGCCATTTCCACACTGTTTGTCCGATTGACTCCGTTCAAAGGAAATTCTTCTTATTTTTCCGTGCTCTTTCCAACGATATATAACACTTGATACTTTTGATAAGTTGGCTGGGGAACCTTTTTCTTCTCCGGTGGCAGACCTGTCCTAATGCAGTGGCGGACCTGTCCTAATGCAGTGGCAGACCTGTCCTAATGTAGTGGCGGACCTATCATGTAGTGGCAGACCTATCCTAATGCAGTGGCGGATCTGTCCTAATGCAGTGGCGGATCTGTCCTAATGCAGTTGCGGACCTGTCCTAATGCAGTGGTGGACCTGTCCTGCAGTGGCGAACCTGTCCTAATGCAGTGGCAGACCTGTCCTAATGCAGTGGTGGACCTGTCCTACAGTGGCAGACCTATCCTAATGCAGTGGCGGACCTGTCCTAATGCAGTGGCGGACCTGTCCTAATGCAGTGGCAGACCTATCCTTACAGAGTGGCGGACCTGTCCTCCCGAAGGTAAAATTTCAAGTTTTTGTTGATTGTCTTTTGGTAAATTAGGCACATAGTTTAATTAAAGGGGTCAATAAACATTTTTTGGTGTGCTTGTGGAAGGCTATTGGACGTATCCAATCCCCTTGCGCCAGTTGGCGATCCTGGGTGACGAGAAATCGTAGCTTTCCAAGTCCTTTGAGTCACCCTTTTTCATTTTCTTAGTGGGACCTACTTGGGGATTTCATCACCCCAAGGGACGATTCCAACCACACGTACCGGTGGGGTATATAAAGGGGGGAGAGCGAAAGCTATACCTCAATCCAACCACGTTGTAATTAGCAAAGCGTCGGGATGACGTGAAGAGTTGGTCTGAGCCTTTAGTATCTCGCTAAGGTTCCCGACTCACGCTTGTAACAAGTTGGTGTTCACGGTTTGGGCCTCACATATCGTGCGTATATTGAGGACTCCTTAGCAACCATGTGCATCCTAGAGTAGAAGACTTTGTTGGCCATACCCACTTCTACTAAATCTTAGGGTTGTGCTGTCTGAATTATCTTTCTTGTGCAAAACTAGTCATTTTCAGTCTAGCCAAATCTGTTTATCAGTGTTTGCTATATTTTGGGTCCTTTGCCTTACCCATCCATCAAAAAATCAAGCTTAAACTTATCCTCTGGTGGACCTATCCTTCTAGTGGCGGACTTGACCCTCCGGTGGCGGACCTGTCCTGCTATGGCGGACCTGTCCCTGCAGAGTGGCGGACCTGTCCTTATGCAATGGCGGATTTGACCTTCTGCTCTTTCTTCCCGGGGCCACCATTTCCACACCATTTATCCGATTGACTCCGTTCAAAGGCAGTTCTCATTTTTTCGTGCTCTTTCCGATGATATGTACCACTTCATACTTTTGAGAAGTTGGCTGGGGCACCTTTTTCTTCACCATCTGCCTCCTCGAGGGGGGTATACCCTACCATTCTTATCCGTTTACTCGTTCCAAGTAAACATTCATACATTTCACACATCCTTTCATCATTCTGAACTCTCGTTCTGTCATTTCGATCATCCGTTTACTAATTCCGAGTAAACGTTCATCCATTTAACACATCCTTTCATCATTTTGAACTCTCGTTCTGTCATTTCGATCATCCGTTTACTCGTTCCGAGTAAACGTTCATCCATTTAACACATCCTTTCATCATTTTGAACTCTTGTTCTATCATTTCAATCATCCGTTTACTCGTTCCGAGTAAACGTTCATCCATTTAACACACCCTTTCATCATTCTGAACTCTCGTTTTGTCATTCTGATCATTCGTTTACTCGTTCCGAGTAAACACTCATCCATTTAACACATCCTTTCATCATCCCGAACTCTTGTTCTGTCATTTTGATCATCCGTTTGCTCATTTTGAGTAAACATTCATCCATTTAACACGTCCTTTCATCATTCCAAACTCTCATTTTGTCATTTCGATCATCTATTTACTTGTTCTGAGTAAACATTCATCCATTCAACACATTCGTTCATCATCCCGAACTCTCATTCTATCATTTTGCTCATCTGTTTACTCATTCCAAGTAAACTCTCATCCATTTAACATATCCTTTCATCATTCTGAACTCTCGTTCCATCATTTTGATCATCTGTTTACTCGTTTCGAGTAAACTTTCATCCATTTCACACATCCTTTCATCATTCAGAACTCTAGTTCTATCATTCTGATCATCCGTTTACTCAATTCGAGTAAACATTCATCTATATCACACATCCTCTCATCATTCGGAACTCTGGGTCCATCATTTTGATCATCCGTTTACTCGTTCCGAGTAAATGTTCATCCATTTCACATATCCTTTCATCATTCGAAACTCTCATTCTGATCATCTGTTCATACATTTCACACCTCCTTTCATCATTTTGAACCCTCGTTCTATCATCCTGATCATTCGTTTACTCGTTCTGAGTAATCGTTTGTCCATCTCGATCAACCGTTTGCTCATTTTGAGTATTTGTTCATCCATTTCTATCATCCATTTCTCCAATCAAATCATCGCTTTCCCCATCCAAATCCCTTGAGCTTTGTCTCGAGTTATTATCCAAATTGACTGAAGTGTCTGATCTGATCGTCATCATTAACATCCTCTTAGGATTGTCATCCTTTGTAAGTTGATCATCATCGTTGGCCCAATCAATCCATTTTCAATCTCAAAGTGGATTTGGTGCCGCAATCATCCATTCATCCTTTAATCCAATCAATTAGCATCCTAAGTCACCTAGGATAATCTCTGAACAGGGTTTATAGTCCCTTTCGTCATCCTATCTGATCCATCAGTCGATCTTATCAATCAATCATTGATCGATCTTATCCAATCCAATCCAATCCAATCGCATCCATATCCAATCACCTTCGACCCAATCAATCTACTTCCATCTCGAAGTAGATTCGGTGTCGTAATCATCCTTTGATAATCCAATCCGATCATCAAAATCAATCCCATCGTATCATCCAATCATCCTAATCTGAGCTTTAATCCAATCCCGATCTGAGCTTTTCCTAAATCCCAATTTGGGCTTTTGTCCATTTCCATCCAAAATCTTTATCCATCATCTTTATCCTTTCATCATCATGAATTCTTATCCTCCATCAATAGTGGTCAAGGGAAACCCTAATTACGTCAACGATGATAATGAAAGTCTTGTTGATCAAGAGGTATACGACATAGATCCCCTTGACACTATCATTGCTAGTAAGCTTTCTCCACCCACTTCCAAAATCCAATCACCCCATCGAAGTTATCCCATCATGTCTTCATCTATGCCTAATCACACTCCTTATGCTACCTTTGACAAGGGATGTCCATCATATCCATCATATCCTTCATCTACGTCATCCCCTTATCCTAGTTTGCCATCACAATACCCCTATCTTGATCCCCCATCCACATCCTCTTATTTCAATCCTCCATCCACATGTACCCACTACCCCAATCTCCCATACCAATCCGCTCAGCCTAATCCTACATTCACATCTTCCTATCCTAGTCAAACACACCCACCAACTTACCCTAATCCGACATCCGCAGTTCCCTATCTCCATCCACCACCTCAATCTTCTAATCCTAATCCACCATCCCCATACCCTTACTACAATCCACCACCCACCTACTTGTGTCCTAATCCACCATCCCAATACCTTTGTTACAACGTGCCGCCCATATCTTCTACCAACGATCCGCCGTCCATGTCATCCTATCCTAATTCCCCATGCCCATATCCTTACCTTAATCCTCCATCCAGTCTTAATCTTCCATCTAATCCTAGTCCACTAATCCATAAACCTTCATCCACTCCCACCTCTCCATCTCAGCCTAGCGTATTCAAGTTTCTCCAAGGGCTTATAACAAAGGAAACATCCCCCACTCCACACATTGCAGTCGTGGAACCATGCCATCCAAACCCATCATCCATGGTCGTTAGTGACGAGACCCTTCTCCATCCAACACCTATCATTGATGATCCCATCATGTCCTCTGAATCCGTTGAACCCCCATCCCCTACCATCACATCCTCTGAATCCACTGAGTCCCCATCTCCTACCATCACGTCATCTGAATCCGTTGAACCCCCATCCCCTACCATCACATCCTCTGAATCCACTGAACCCCCATCTCCTACCATCACATCCTTTGAATCCGTTGAAACCCCATCTCCTACCATCACATTCTCTGAATTCGTTGAACATCCACCTCCTACTCCAAGAGTCATTGAACCTATCGACGACACCCAAATCCAATCCACTTCTTCCACTCCTAGTATCCATTCCAAGGAATATCTTGAATCCTCCATCCTTCCATCTTCCCCACTTGAAGAGTCCCCCTATGACTCAATTATCATGCCTCCCACACACGATGAGTCATGCCAAGATCCTGATCCAAAGCATGCCAACATATCCCCTCCTCCAGATCAAGATCCTACCATCCCATCTAGTCTACTACAAGATCACAGTCCCCCATCCATTCCATCCCATGATCCTCTTGACATTCAAAATTCTACAGCTCCATCTTCGTCTCCATTGCATGAGTCTGCTACCACAAAATCAGATCCTATCATATCCCCTACTCCCTCTCTAGATACCACCCATCCAAATGCTGCTATCCCATCATCTCCTTCTCAGGATCCCCCATCATCGCCTAAAAATGCTATCCCCACACCACTTGCATATCCCCTTGGTACTCACATTCTTCCATGGTGGCCTCCTTGTAGAAGAAAAACACAATGTATATGCCACCCATCATCCCCCACCTAATAATGGACTCGCATCATGTTTTCAGAATAACAAAAATCCTATCATGGATCAAATGCTCAAGAACATGAACTATCAAGGAAAAGGTCTAGGCCTTCACGAGCAAGGTATTTTAGAGCCCATCCAAGTCAAAGAACAAATCTGCATACAAGGTCTTGGATCTATTTCCCAAGACTCACAATCCAAACATGTTGGTACAACCTCTAGACGTCCTCAACGAGCCTTTTCCAAAAGACATGTCAGCTCTTCCCATCACCCCACCAAATCATATGCTGCCATCCCCCCTCCTCTATCGTATCACCTCAAAACAACTGTCCATATTCCTCCTTCATCTGCTCCATCCATTTTGGGTCCTTACATCCCTCCATCCACAATCTCTTGTCCTTCATCTACTCTATCCATCTTGGGTCCGTATATCCCAAGATCACCTCCTCCATCTCATCCTTTCACACATCCAACACCTATACATGTCATCCATCATAAACATCCCTCTCGCATATCCCATAATCCGAATCAACAAAGGCACACACCTAAACATCCTCCATCTACACGTAATCCCCATACTCCTACCTCCATTGCTCCACATCGTCCATCCCCTCACACCCATCCCATTGCTAATAAATGCACTTTGGATGCTAACATAAAAATGCATAAATCCAAATATCCACATGAATCTAAAGCTCCCCATGTCCCCTCTAAAAGACATGGTGATGAAAAGAAAAACAAAATCCCAAATTAAAATCAAATCTATAGCTCGCAAAGAGCCAGCAAAGCAAAGATCAAAACCATGTGGATCCTAAAGAAAAAAGATGCAATGCCATCAAATGAAAAATCTATAAGAACATCCAAAGTTGATAATCCAAAAGCTAACCATACCCACCTTTCATCTCCTAAGTCTGTTTTGGGTCCCTATGTCCCAAAATTCACTATTCCATCTCCTCCATTATCCCCACATTCTCCATCCATCCATCCTTTTATCTTTTCACATCCATCACCACATGTGCCAATGTTGGTCCTGAACTCATCTCCCCATCATATATCCACCCCATCATTCTATCCATACCATTTCCAACATCCCACCCATTATCCCATGTATCTCCCCCATCAAATCCCTCTAATTCATCCTCATGCATAATCCATTTATCCTCATAAGGTTGTACCAACATCCAACAGTCGGTTCGAACATGAGCTCTTAATACCTGATATAGAACTTGATGCTTGAGTCCTTCATCCATATCCTTATCACATGTCCTCTAAATCCACTTATTCGCCTCCCTATCCTTATCCATCTCCTTCCGCATACTATCCAAAAAGTCCAAAAAATCCAAAAATCCAAAAAATCCAAAAATCCAAAAAATCCAAAAAAAATAAAATAAAAAAAGAATCAAAAAATCAAAAAATAAAATAGTAAAGAGAAATAATCCGTCCAATGGTGAAAACTTGGAAAACAAGCACCTTGGATAAGTACCATGATGAAAACCTGGCAAACAGGCGTCATGCATAAATCCTCATTTGCACTTGGGGGTAACTTCCTGATATGCATTCCCTCCATCCGCTATGCTTTCTGCTATGCTTTCGGCTATGCACCCACCTTCTTGCTATACATCATTTTCATCCATCCCCTCCACCCTATCGAGCTTACACATCTTTTTTGGCATATCTCATTGATCACAATCCTTCCATCCTCCTTGTGATTTTGATAACAATGGGACAAACATATAAGCATGCTTTGGACACCTCTTAGCATACATTACCCTCATCCTCACACTATCCTAATCCTCATTCGCACTCGTCTAGCTTCCTTATCCACCCGTCATGGTCCCTTCCATCTCCCTTCCTTGTCCATGCATCCTATCTTCATCCATCTCACTCTTTTATCTTCCCATCCACTTGTCTTCCATCCTTCATTCCTCCCCACACATGACATATCTAGAGTGGGGGCATTTGTCTTCCTTTGTGCTATAGTCCTTGGAGACATCATTCATCCTGTCAAATCACTCACTTCCATTCCCCTGTCCTCATTTCCTTATCATTATATCCTCATCCCCATCCTCATCCTCCTATCCATCCATCAAAACACTCCCTTTCATATCCCCATCTTTGTCTTCCTACCAATCCCTTGTGTCTTCCTGTTCTTGTCTTCTTATACATCCAAACCTTCCTTTTCACCTCCTTATCATCCTCCATCCATCCTAGCATCTATCCATCTACCTAGCCAATCCCCTCTATTCATCCAATCTCTTCTACCCCCCCCCATCCCTATTTTCATACCCATCCACCATCATGGCATCCATTCTCATCTATCCCTCTGGTCACCTTTTCCTCATCCAAATCCTTATCCCTCTATCCAATCCACCCAAACAATCCTTTTCCTCCCCCCATCCTCTACCCTCATCCCATCTTATAATCCCTTATCATTGGTATCTCACTATAGCCTACTATCTCATCATTCATCATCTCATCATTCATTTATCCATCCTATCATCCTCCCAATTCCTCTTTTGGTGATTGGGATAACTATCCCATCCCTGAGCTTCGTCACCATCCTCTGATCCAATCCAACGGGTCTATCTTGTCCCATCATGTCGATCTAATCATTTTATCCCCTTATCTAGGGTTATCTCATCATCTTTCATCCATCACTTGTCTTTGGCCTTCTATCGAACTATGTTGCCCCTATGCTTTCACGTAGGCAAGGTCGATCATTTGATCCACCCCCGGGGTTCCATCATCGATCTTCATTGTCCACTTTGTCCCTTTATCACCTACCATCAATCTTTCTACTTTGTCCATCTGATCCTTTATCATCTATCATCAGTCTTCATATCTTGTTCCTATGTGTCTGTCCCATCTTTATCATCCATCGAGGCCTCCTATCTTGTGTCATGTCTTGTGTCGTGTCATCAAGCTATGCCCTTATCTAGTTGGATCTTAACAAATGAGATTCACTTGTATCATCAAATCCAATTAGTTCTGAATATCCTGCGTCATATCAATCTTTTAATTTAGTATCCATCATCAGTCTCAACAGGATGCATCCTTCCTAACAGACCTCATCAATCCCATTCATCCCCTTGATTGATCCTATGGCAAAGGATGTTTGAAATTAATTGTGATCTTTTGATGCTTTTGGCTTTTGTTTATCATTTGAGCTCCCTATCATCACTTGTCATGGTCGCCTTGATCCATCATATCATGGTGTGCTTTGACTCGTCAACATAGGGGTGTATCTTGATCTTTTGTTTGTCTTCTTGGTTGTCCCACGTAGTACCCACCAAGATCCCTAAGGTCTTGTGTTACGCTGGGGCATCCTTGTGTGCTTGTGGTTATCCCAATACCTGGCCCGACCAAGGTCACCATGACTTTGGGGTGTTGGGATAGCCTTCTTATTTGTTATATTTTGTTTTATGCATTAGACACTAATCCGCCTTGGTTCTTCATACCTTGGCATCTTGTGTCTTCTGCTATAGCAAAAATCAATGCTCCAACGATGGTAAATTGCATTTAGATTGCATTTCATCTCTCATCCTCAAATCCCCCCATCACATTGCATCATCTTCTTCAACTCCCCTTGCATCATCTCATCCATTTCGAGAGCACACTCGTGTTCTCTTGAACCCGCATGTCCTCTCGAGGGGGCATCCTTCATCCCTAACTTTCATCTTTCCCCCCCATCATCTTCCTTCCTAGTCACTTCTTTGAATGACTGGGGCATCTTTTCCAATCTAACCATCTTCTTCTAGGTTCTATGTTTTAATATTCTTTGAAATGATGTTACTTCGTAACACCATCTCAAAGAGGGGCAAAATGTAGACATCTAAATTTGGATACTTAATTAATCCAAATTCATCCTCTTATTTTCTTAATTAAGCAATGCTATTATTTAATTAATAGCTTTAATTTTGCCAAATCCCTAAGGTATTTAATCAATACCTTATCTCTTTAATCCTCCTTCCATCAATTGAATTAAATAAATATTCCATTTATTTAATTCCTCATGTCACATCCTCCATCATTTTTATCTTATCCTAATCCTTCTTCTAATCCCATCATTAGGATGTGCACATGCCTAATCCTTGATTAGGATGTGTCACATCCTCCAACTTTTGCAAGTTGGCCTCTAATCTCTCTTAGCCACCTAACCACCCTCTAATCCTTCACTAACTAGCCTAATCAACCTCTCAAGGAATTTTTAATTCCTTTTATTCTTTCAAGGAATATTAAATTCCTTTCTCTCGTCCCCATGTCCTTTATGACATGTGTCCTTGGTCAACCTTATTAAAGGCTTTCTCCTTTGGACAAGGCAAGCATCTCCCTTCCCCATGTGAATTTTTAATTCACCTTTTAATCCCCCAATGCATTTAAGGAATTTTAAATTCCTTCTCTCATCCCCATAAGTATATTTGAGGAATTTTTAATTCCCCACTTGTCCTCTCACCCACATGGGGACAAGTACCTCCTTTATGAGGAGATCTTGTCCAATCCCAAGGTACTTTGTACCCCTCTCCATGTCATGTCCTTCTCCTTCCACCTCATGTCCACTTCACCTTTTAGGGCTATCTCACATGCCACATTTCAAGATGTGAGGGCTTGTGAGTTCTCAACTCACCTTAGCCCTACATCTTGATATTTGGTGGATCAATCTCAACCGTCCATTTCCCCTAGGATTTCCCAAAAATCCTATAAATACCCCCTCTTTTCTCCCATTTTGGGGAGATCATTTTGCTAGCCAAACTCTTGCAATTTTGTTTCTCAACTCTTACTTAGCCATTTTCTTGTGTTCATCCACTTGCACTCATCCTCACAACCCCGTTTTGCTTGCATCTACTTGCCATCCAAGGAGCATACACATCCGAGATCGAAGGGCCAACCAAAGGATTGACTCAACGCAAGGTATAAGGTTCTATTTCATTGCTTTTATCTTGTTTTGTTTCCAACTTAGGCTAATCTTGAGGTGTAGGTTGTTTTAGTGTTTATTTGCACTCTTTTACTTGTTGCTCATTTTCTAACGCTCACATTCGACCTATCACAGCCCCAAAGGATTTCATCCATTCACACTCTAAAACCATGAGAAATCACACATTTTCACACCCAAGGCTACATGCCATCACTCTAGAACAATCTCCCCTACTCCAAGAATCATCTTCTAACCTATTCCCCACCTAATGGAATCATTTCACCGAGCTACAGTATATACATTAGGTGGAATGAGCCATTAAATCACTTGATGACCTCAAAACTTGAAATTTAGACTTCTAGACCCGCCTACAGTAAAATCCACCCTAAGAGCTCAAAACAAGATGGATTTCAATGCCGCAAAAAAAAAATGTGGCTAACACATCCCTCTACCCAAATCAAAACACTTTTATTCAATTCCCTTCAATACTAGCTCATGAAATTGATTGCTACAACACCAAAAAAGAGAAAAACAAACTCAGATTTACAAAGAAAATAGAGCTTTATTGATCAATGCTTGTACAAAATCTTCCACTCTTCTCCACACACTCCTTCATTTAAGATTCACATACATATATTCAACTCCCTAAATCAAGAATTTATTGAAAACCAACGCCACAAGTGACCTTTGGCCTTCCCTGACCGTTTAGCTTCCCCACTATGCATTTCTTGCACTTCAAAATTTGAAAAATGACAGTTTGCACTAATTTAGCAAATTTGCAACTAAAAAATTCTAACTCAATGATAACCACTAAAATAGACTTATTACATCAATAAATGGTCTATATGACCTTATCCAAGCCAAAACAAGACTTCATCACCCTAATGATAACCACTGAAGCTTGGTGCCCTTGCACCAAATAGTGGTGCAGGAGAACCTACACCTTACTCACAAGAAATTTGATTCTTTGTAGGTTGATGGGTGATCAGTAGGCTGGTAGGTATGTCTTTAGTTTATTTTCTCTTAATAAGGTCTAAGAATACCATGCTTGATGTAAATGGTAACTTTGGTGTCTCATTGCTCCATATTGTAAATGATGTCAAACATGTTAAGAAAATGTCAATGATGACAAATGGGGTCTAGGTAGGTTAATGTTGCTTTTCATACATAAGGTAATTTTTTGGGTCCAATAAGGTCTAAATAGACCATCACAAATGTTTTAGATGTCTAGGAGGGTCAAATAGTAAAATAATGTAAAAGGAATCAAAGTGTTTTTAACAAGAATATGTAAAGAAGTGTAATTTTGCATTCCAACGGCCATAAAGGGATTCAAAATTCAGTTAGAGGTTGTTATGTCAGTTTTCTTGGGTAAGGAAACATTTAAAAAGGTTGGAATCATAATTGTAAAGGTTGGCTTGGAGATTTGGGGAAGAAAATCCAATTGATTTCTTACTGTTTTCAAGAATTTTATGAGTTTTCCATCTTTTTTAGATCTATACAGTAACGTACAATCATTAGATTGTACAAATTATTTATGGATGTTGTAGTGGCATCAATCAACAGTGATTTTCATTTGGTTTGAAGGTTTAGAAGAGAATTTGAAGCATCTTATAGTTGTTTTCCTGACGACTATCGGGTATACCCTATTTTGGGGTTTTGTAGCTTTTATCATGTTTTGAAGGCCCATACATGGACTATGATCAATGTGATTGGTGTATTGGGTTTGATCTAGTTCCATGGTAGGTGATAGTCCCATTAGAGTGTGATTTTTCATCACATGGATCGTGTCACTTGTCATTATGCTCATCGATGTTGGTAGGGTGATTGCGTGAGAGTGAGATGGATTAGGTAGATAGTGGATTGTGACAGGTACGATAATGGATTATGATGTGGATTATGTAGGACCAAAAAAGGATTATGATGTGGATTATGTAATAATAATGCAAGGAATATGGGTGAAATGTTTATGCAAAAGCATGGACCATAGGGATAGGGTGAGTGAAAAATGTAGGCAAATAGTTGAATGATGGGGTGGTGGAGGTATGGAAAGGAATCATGACCAACGGTTGCACACACCGTGAAAAAAATTGAATCTTTTGACTGGATGATGGTGTAGGAAGCAATGGTGATGTTTTCTTAGTGGATGGATGACGTAAGCATTTAGGGACCCACATAGACTTAGTGTTTTTATGATTTTTGCTTTTCATGTGGGATGGAGCAATTTGATATTTTTGTATGGAATGACATTTTTGAAGGGATGAGGAGGATGGTTAGGATTTTTGAGAGGTGGATGCCTCATTTGACTTTCATTTTTGTTTAGGGACCCATATCATTTTAGTTTTTAACTTTGCTTTCAAAGGTATGGGTTTGGGTGGATTTTTTAATGTATTTTTCTTTGGTTTCTTGCATTTGTATCCTAAGGGACTAGGACCCTTAGGATTTTTGGCGTTATCAAAGGAGGCATACGAATGTTTATTTTTGAATCCCATGGGGTGGATGGAATGAGTGGAAGCTTTAACTTTACACAATGTATGCATTTGTTGGTCATGACTAGGATATTTAGGGTATTTATGAATGATTGGGATATTAGGTGTTGGAAGCAATGGTGGAAAAGTGGATGGAGGGATATGCAAAGTTGGAAGAAGCGAGGGTAAATTGGATGGTGGAATGTGTATGGTCAAATTCTTTTGACACTTGTAGGATAATGGAGGTGGAATGGCAATGTATGGTTTGGGAATATGATAAGGCTTGTGGTGGAAAGTGGACTTGGGATGGATGGAGGAAGTACCAACATCATTAGGTTGTTGAACTTGGGTTGTGTATCCAAGGCCATATGAGTGTGGAGGAGGGACTTTGACATGTATAGGCTCCAAGATTCCTTGTTCAAGAAGGCCTAAGCTTTTGCGTTGATAATTCATTTTTTGGAGTGTGTGATTGACTGTAGGACTAGGTGTAGTTTGGGAACTAGATTTGAGTTGATTATTGGATGAAGTACGAGAAGTGATGGAAAATGGTTGTTGATTTTCTAAAGAGGAACACTCATGGATGAAAGTGAATAAGCCAAGTGGATATGATGGTGGTTTTTAAATAGGGTTGATGGTGGATGTGGAAGGATCATTAGGATCTTGATTAGTATTGTGTTCACTAAGATCCAAGGTAATGGTTTGATCTCCTATGTTTGCTTGGGAGACACTTGTCTCATCATGGGAAGTGGATGTTTGTGCATCATGGATGGGTGAGGTGGAAATCTCTTGACCATGGAATGCATAAAGTTGGCTAAGAGGATCATCATGGTCTTCTTGATCATAAAAGGGATCTGATCAAAGATGGGAGCTTGATCATGAATAGGATTAGGTGTGTTATGAACATAACCATTAGGAGGGTGTTGATCTTTATGTGGATGAGGAGGTAATGTATCCTCATGTTTAGGATTGTTCTCTTGACATACCTCATGACTTATTTGGATGGAGGTGGAAGGGGATTTCTCATGGAGAGACTTGACATGTTATTGATGGTCAACAACATAGGAGCATGAAAGAGGGTGACTTGGACTTACAAGGGGAGACTCTTGAATTGGCTCAAGGGGTTGTGGATGTTGGATTTAAGGACTTGGCGTGATGTTTGAGGACTCTTTTGTATGTTCAAGTATATGTGTTGAATGACATGGCGACAATTCCTTGCTTGTATCCCTTAGGTCACATCCTTTATAGGTGTAGGGTTGGAAGGTGTTGGCTTAGGGTTTTGATTTTGATTGGATGGAGGAGTGAATGGATTGAGTGGGTTGGTGGATTTTGGAAACTCCGCATGTTTAATTTTTTAATTTTTGTAGTAAGAACATGGAGTTGATGTATTGGCAAGTGGATTAGAGGATGGTAAGGGTAATGAAGGGGTTAATGGGTTGGAAAGTGTAGGGACCATTAGATTAGGACTAGGACATGGTGGCTTTAGGATAGGCTTTTGATTAGATAGTGGTATGATATACTTATAGGGTGCGTGACCTATAATAGTGTTCCCCTTGTCAATGGTTGCATTAGAACATGACAAAGTTTAACCTTGTTGCAAGGTCGAACTTAAGTACACATGTGTTTGTTGTGATGTGGCTCGATAAGTTGATGTGGAATTGACATGCGAAGAAGTGGATGGATTAGACTAGTATGAGGTAGAAAGGGATGTCACATAAGGTTGAGGTGGCATTGGTTGATAATGAATGGATAGGGGATGATGTTGTGGTTGTTGGATTTGACAAGTGGCAATGAATTGATTGGCTTGAGCTAGGAGGTGTTGGATTTGAGGTGATTTAATTTGTTGAAAATTTTGGTTCAGAGGGTTTGAAGTCTTTGTATGGTTTGGTGGTCTAGGGGTTGGGGTATTTGGTGAAGTGTTTGAAGGAGGTTTTGAAGTTGGGATGCTAGGACTTTGCTTTCTAATGTGGGCATGGGGTCACACATGTTTTTAAGTTCTTGCATGTCGATTCATTCCCCAAGGTATGCAACATAGTTCATGTCATCATTAGAGGTGGTAGGAGGAGCCCCTCGAAGTATGATTTTAGGTTTAGGTTTTGTTTCATTATTTGAACTAGGGAGAGGGCTTCATTGAATTATGATCTTGGGGTTATGATTATGATTGGGCTTGTTTATGATTAGGGCCATTTTGACAAGTGTTGATTGACTAGGACTAGGTTGGTGATGATGTTGTGATGATAAGATTGGATGATTAGGAATGATTAGGGTTGATGGTTAGAATAAAAGTTGAATGATGAAGATATGATTGGACTGTGATTAGGAATGGGTAGGATGAGATCAATGTGAAATGATGATTAGGATAATTATTTGGATAGAATGAGTAGGAATGATGTGGCATGACAAGATTGGGTGACTTGATTGATTAGGACGATGACTAGGATGATTAAGATATGATGTAGAATGACAAGGATATGATTTGAATTGGATTGGGATGACTTGAATATGATTAGGAATGACACGGTTGTATGAATTGGATTTATTAGGATGATGACTAGGATGAATGAATGATGAGTAGGATGTGATTAGGACAAGGTGGAATGATGAGGGATGTTGACTAGGATACGATTAGGATGAAGTGGATATGATGTGGCTAAGAAGGGTGATTAGGATGAAAGTGATTGGATATGAATGTGTTGGAGGAACATGTGGAGTGACTTGTATCTATGTGATCCTATTATCCTAAGCTCTATCATGTCAAATCATAACTACAATGGGGCATTTTATTCCTATGTGACATAGTCCTTGAGATCATATCCTTGCTCTCTTACGCATACATCCATTCCATCCATTATCACCTATCTATCCTACATCCACCTAGACTTGGTCCCCCCCCCCTTGTCATTGGTATCTAGCACAAAGGCTACACAAATTGTCATCCATTGACATTCCAAAACATCTAAAAAAAATACAATAAAATGATAAAAAAAGTCCTAAAAAATACAAAAAAATAAAAACATTTCAAAAATCCAAAAAAATAAAAACATGTCCAAAACACAAAAACATCCCTCATCTAGGTTAGCATAAAATAAAATGCAGAAAGTAAGCCCTAGCTAAACAATGAAGTACAAAGGAGGAAAATAGCATAAAACAAAGAATTTTTTTACCAAACATCCTTCATGCCCTCCATGATTGACCTTCATTTCCCTTCTCCATTTGCTGCAAAATGATGTTTTCCCTTAGATTTCTTGTGAGCAACTATGAATATGACAAGACCTAAGCAAATATTGAAGGATTTTGACTTGAAATGCAAGTGTACTTAGATTTTTAAAAGCATAAAGAAGTGTGGAAGCGTAAATTCTGAAGCATGAAGTCTGAGATGATGAAGTGATGAAGTCAGGAGATGAAAAAAAGTCCCCAAATGAGGTTGACATTACCTTTTTATAATAAAGTCAATTTTGAATGAATGACCAGGATTGAAAGTTGAGAAAGCCCTAAGATCAAAGGCTGAAATTGCATGTGACAACCAACAATTAGGGTTAGGAAAAAATTAGGTTAAAATTTGAAATGGAGGGTTGAGAAATCAAATCAAGGGACAAGGTTGCATGTGACAAGAGAAAAAGATGGAGATTCAAATAATAATTTAAAATTATTTGAATTAAAGACTGAGTTGACCTTTTGAATTAAAAATTAATTTAATTCAAAAGTGGTAGGACCATGTGACAGTAAACAATTAATTTAAATTATTTACTTGGAGAGAAAATTAGAAAGTGAGACAATTTTAAATAAATGACTTTATTTAAAATTAGAAAAAGCCAAAGTGGATAATAATTAAATAAATTATAGGAATTTACTTAATTATAAGACTTTTTTTCATCTCCTGACTTCATCATCTCACACTTCATGCTTCAAAATTTAGGCTTCCACACTTCTTCATGCTTGTAGAAATATGAGTACACTTGCATTTCAAGTCAAAATCTTTCAATATTTGCTTAGGTCTTGTCATAGTCATAGTTGCTCACAAGAAATTTGAGGGAAAACATCATTTTGCAACAAATGGAGAAGGACAATGAAGGTCAATCATGGAGGGAATGGGGGTTGGGGCCCTAGCTTGGTTGGCTAAATCTTTCCTATAGCAGGAGGTTGGTCACAAGTTCTAGTCTCCCCCACCCCCGTGGTACTGGAGGGTGTGTCGCACTAGCGTTGCCGGTCACGTTAAAAAGTTTACCAGGTGCACTGCAGTTTATAGGGGGTCGTGCTACCCGATTCCTACAGTCTAAAAAAAAAAAAAATCATGGAGGGAATGAAGGTTGTTTGGTAAAATTGTTCTTTGTTTTATGCTATTCTCCTCCTTTGTACTTTATTGTTTAGCTAGGGTTTACTTTCTACATTTTATTTTATGCTAACCTAGATTTTACCCTAGTTACACATATAATTATTGCACATTGTCCTTCATAAGTAAAATATTTGATAATCCAAGCCACTGCTCTTCTCCATGGCTCTAGGATGGACATTCTCTGAAATCCTTTGTTTTTCCCTCTAGTACTTACAGTCAATAAAGGTTGAGGTTCTCCTTCCCTACTAAAGAGCACTACTATTTTCTGATAAGAAATGGTGGTAGTTTTTGACAAATTAATACCCTCATTTTTAAGACTAGATAGATGATAAATGATCTTATGACTTACCTTGAACCACTTGCCATGTACTACAGATTGACCATCCGAGAAATTTTCTGCAAATTCCTTCACTAACTAATCATTTTGTTCTTCAAATTTCTTTATAAATTCCAGCCACCCAACTCTCTGGAACAGTGCTAAAATATTGCTTAATGCCAATAATTTTTCTGTCAAAGTTGGTTCAAATTTCCATTTAGCTCCTCCCATTCTATGTTTTCCTACTAGCTCTGCTCAATTTCTGCTAAAATGTCGTGGCACTCTAAAACTATTTAAACAAAATTGAATTGCAGAATAAAGAAAATGCAAAATTTTCAATCACTTGTACTTGATACAGTCGATGGGACATGAATTAACTATTGCATTTGGGCTTCATTATACTTTCATTATTACTTTGCATGGGGAAAAGTACAAAATTTGACATACTTCAAGCAAACTAACAATCCACACATTTTACTAGGTTTGAAAAGGGTGGTGGTTTGTGCCAATTTATTTATCTTTATATAAAATAATTACCTACTTAAAGTAAAAGCTATATGTACCTCACGTCCCGTCATCAATTTGAAAATAGTTTATGTTTGCTGACATAATCAGTATAATTAGATGAGATAGTGGGGGTGGTAAATTAATTTATTATGAATGAGGATGGGACAACTAATTAATGATAAAATTATTATGACAAAAAATAGCCATAATAATTTTAATTTATTATGATAGGAGATGGTAATGTAGGGCGTAGATTTTGAAAGTAATGGCAAGATTTAATAATGGGCATGTGTATGACGTTGGAAATATCAAAGCATTTGGAAAGGGAAAGAATATACAAAAAGTTTAGATCATCGCTAGAAGATGTGGTTGGGATGAAGAATGAAAAAGTTTTGGAGCATGCTAAGAGATGCACCTAGGATGAAAAAGTGAAGTAGCAAAATTCTGGAGCATCGCTAGAAGATACAACTGGAGTTGAAAAGAAATTTTTAGAGCATTGTTGAAAGATGTCATTGGAATGTAGCAATGAAAATTTTGGAGCATCGCCAAAAGATGCAGCCGGAGCAACAACAAAATTTCCAAAGCATCGCCGAAAGATGAAGCTAGAGCAACAACAAAATTTTTGGAGCATCGCCGAAAGATGTCGCCGAAAGGAAGAAACAAAAAAATGAAGGACTTTGGACTTAGATTTTCTAGAGCATCGTTGAAAGATGCCCTAGACTGCAACAACAAAAACAGAGAATGACACCAATCAAGAATGCAAATTCTGAAGCACCACAGCAACCGAGCCAATAATTTTTGGAGCATCACAACAAGATGCACCAGAATTTGTATTTTATTAATCATGATGTCCTACAAAACAAAAATGAATTTAGCCAAGTCCAAAGGATGAAAATTTTAAAATAAATGCCCTAAAGTAATTACAAATACATACGCATGCATTCATTTTTATTTTTTTTAACTAAGTGACTATTAATCCAAACATTCCCTTGGCTCTGTCATAGCAAAGTCAATGCATTGTACTTCTCCTTTCATTTCTACCATCCTTGTAAATTCCTTTGTGTTAATTGGTTTATGGTAGATGCATAATTGATGTTCGTTGACTAACAGAGTTCAAGTGTCACCATTAATGGGATTGAGTTGTACTATTCCATTTGAAAATACCACAAAAAATTCATATGGACCCAGCCAATGAGTCCTCAGTTTCCCTTGATGATCTTTGTATCAGGAATCAAATAACAGTGCCCAATCCCCATTATGGAACTCTCTTTCCTTAATGTGTTTATTATGCCAGGCCTTTCGTTGTTGTTGAATTAACTTAGTTTTGTGGACAACATCTAAATGGAGTTCATCTAACTCACTAAGTTGTAAGACTCTTTCAACTTGGGCTCGTTGAAGATCTAAGCCTAACTCCATTGTTGTTCTTAGGGTTTGGAGTTCAAATTCAATGGGTAGAAGTTGTTTCTTCCCAAAAACTAACTCGTATGGACTAAAACTGGTGGTTGATTTCCAAGTTGTGTTATAAGCCCAAATGGCTTCAGGTAGTTTCCTAGCCCTTCTTTCCTTCCTAATGAAACTATTTTTGTTAGAATGTGCTCTAGCTCATTGTTAGTGACTTCTACTTGACCATTTACTTGAGGGTGATAGGGTGATGACTTCTTATGGCTTACTTGAAAATGATTAGTGAAGGCTAATAGAAATTTAGACATAAACTGGGGTCCTTGATTTGTGACAATTGTTTTAGGGGCAACAAATTTAAGAAGAAAATTGTTATACAGGAAATCAACTACTTGTTCTTCCCTTACAACTTTTAGAGCTTGAAATTTTGCCCACTTGGTTAGATAGTTGGTACAGACCAAAATATACTATTTCCCTTGTGAAGGGGGGTCTATAGGACCGATAAAATCCAATTCCCACTTTTCAAATGGTTCAAGGACTACCTAGGGTTGCAGAGGCATTTCATTGGATGCAGTGGGTCTCCCTACTCTCTAGCATTCATCACAATGGTGAACATATTTCTTTACATCTTTATGCTTAGAGGGCTAGTAATATCTTGCACCCAAAATCTTATGGGACATCCTCTTGGTAGAATAATGGCCTCTAGAGGGGTTGTCATGGTAAGCTCTAAGGATGCTATATGTTTCATCTGCCCTAACACAACATCATAAAACCATATCAGGATGGCATCAAAATAGTATTCCATTAATCCATTTGAACATAGCACTTTCCCGAACAAGACATTTCTTCTATTTTGATGTAAAATCTGGGGGAAAATCTAAAGTGGCCATATAGTTGGTGATGTCAACGAACCAAGTGGTTTTAATGGAGATGGAAAAAAAAAATTCATCATGGAATTCATCTTGTATAGGAGCACAATCTCCATCATCTTGTTTGATTTGGGATAAAAAAATCTGCAACTACGTTGAACTTCCCTAGTTTGTTAGCAATGGTCACGTTGAATTCTTGTAGAAGCAATAACCATCTGATTATCCTCTTGTTTACGACAAGTTTTTTCATCAGGTACTTAATGGTTGAATGTTTTGTAAACATAGTGACTTTGTACCCTATGATGTAATGCCAAAATTTATTAATTGCATGTACTACAACTAGAAATTCCTTCTTTGTAGTAGTGTAATTATGTTTAGTGGGGGTCAAAATTTTACTGATGAAATAGATAGCATAATTTTCCCCCATTCTCACCTTCCTAACCTAAAACTGCTCCTATAGCATCATCATAAGCATCTACATAAATATGGAATAGAAGGTTCCAATTTGGTCCAAGTAGGACAAGAGAAGAGATGAGCTTTTCCTTAATGATTTCAAATGATGATTGACATTCTAGTGTCCAAATAAAATCAACATTATTTTGGAGAAGGGAAAACATAGGGGCTGAAATCTTGCTAAAATTTTCTATAAACCTTTGATAGTATCTAGCATGCCCTAAGAAGCTTCTAACATCAGTTTGGGTCTTTGGGGTTACAAGTTGTTGTATCACCTCAATTTTCTTAGGATCAACTTTTATCCCTTTAGCTAAAATGTGGTGTCCCAACACTATCCCTTGTTCTACCATTATTAGGCATTTTTCATCACTCAAGGATAATTGATGGTCCTCACATCACTTCAACACTATATCCAAAATTTGAAGGCCTTCATCAAAATTTGACCCATAAATAGTGAAGTTGTCCATGTAGACTTCCACACAGTCATTTACCAGCTCAACGAATATTTCGAAGACAACTCTTTGAAAAGTTGTGGGAGCGTTGCATAGCCCAAAGGGAAGGAAATGATATGTGAATGTTCCCCAAGGGAACACAAAATTTGTTTTGTCCTAGTCTTCTACGGCTACCTATATCTGGTTGTATCCATTGAATCCATTCAGGAATGAGAAATACTTCTTTCCAGCCAAATTATCCTAGACTTGGTCTACAAACAGTAGAGGGAAGTAATCTCTATGGGTGGATTTATTGAGTTCCCTATAGTCAACGCACACTCTCTACTTCCCATTTTTCTTAGGAACAACTACCAGAGGTGAAACCCATTTGTTGTCAGATATAGTATAGATGAATCCTACTTGCAAGATTTTCTTAATTTAAGTTTTAACAATGTCTTTCAAAGTAGGATTGGGTATTTACTGAGGTTGATGAACAAGTATAACATACTCAGTATAGATGTGATGGGTACAAACACTATGGTGTATTCCTCTCATGTCTCTATGATCCTGAGCAAAATCTTTAGATCTATTCATCAAAACATCAAACAATTTGTGCTCTTCTGGTTCTGTCAACCACATGTTGATATTCAAAGTTTTTCTTGGTAGTAACATGATGGTTTTGACCCATGGATGGTTGGAGGTGATAGTGTAAACTTATCTTTTCAAAGTGTTGAGAGGACAACTATGTGGTATGGTTTGATGAATTCTGGCAATATCTTCGAAGAAGTGATTTTTTTTTGGAATTATATTAGCCAGAGGAAAAGGTAATCCCATGAAGCTAGCATAATCAAATTTAGTATGATCAACATTGATTGGATGCCCTAAAATCTCTTCTACGTCTACCATTTCCTCATCACTTGAGTCCACGGTAATATTTTCCATATTTTTTTCCAATTCATTGTCTAACTCTTCACCATGTTGTTTAATGACCACCATATCAAGTGAGGCTAGATTCTCTTATTCATTTGGACCATCTGGTTGATCAACCCAAACTTTGTTATGTTTAGCAGGTTTGGCAAGAGGATATAGAAATAAATGTTTGCTATTAGGACCATGTGAAATGGTCATTCCTCCCTCTCTACAGTCAATCTTAGCTCCAATTGTAGCTAGCCATGGTCTTCCTATGATCATAGGATAACTATCCTTTGGTGTGAGGGACTAGACTATTTGAAAATCAACTGGATACTCCCAACCTTTAACCTTAACAAGAACATTTTCTATGACACCTTTGGGAATAACTATGGATTGATTCACCATTTGCAACACTTTGGTTGTGGGACATAAATTAGTGAATCCTAATTTTTCCATAACATCAACCATCATTACATTATGGTTGCTCCTAAGTCCACAAGTGCGTTAGGTATTTCTACCTCATTGATTGTCACTATTATTAATGGACTGTCTAGGTCATCATACTTCAGAGTTGTGGTTTTTCTAGCCAAAAAGTCAGCTAGACAACCATTTATGTGAACGATATTGATTTTTTTGGTTTCCTTCCTAGTGTTTTGATGCATAACTGTTTGACCAATTGATTTAGTTCCAGAATCTCTTTAATTGCTTGTAACAAAGGAACTTCGATTTGAAGTTGTTTAATCTCTTGTATCAACATAGTTTCGGTGTATGAGGTCATTTATGGAGGGTTTTTGAAAGTGGTAGGTTTAAGATGCCCTGGAAAAGGCGCTTGAGTTTTCTCTTTTAAGGTGGAGTCCTTCTTTAAAAGATTAGTTGGACGCCAACCACCTTCCTCTTGAGGTAATTTAGAGGTTTTAGCTGAAGATTGTAGAAGGGTCTTGTCTTGATTACTCACTAGGTCTTGCACTAAAGGTGTGGAAGGTGTCTTAGTTGTTTCAAAAAATTCTTTAATTGGATCATCGAGGATCTCAACTATGGTAGGCTGCTGGAGTGTTTTTCCTAACCTTAACTATAGGTTTGCACAATGGATAGCATTCAGTCCAGTCACATTTTCCTGTTCCTTAGAATACACTAGAGTATTTTGAGGATTGTTCTTTGGATTACAGATAGGTTGTGTTGGAAGTTGTGGTTGGTTGACCTGCTCCTTTTGTTGAGGATTCTGAAGGGCTGGTGAAATATTCTTCTGTTGATTAGGCATCCTTCTTGGCCCAGTATAAAACTGATTTTGAGGTTGATTCCATTGAGGAGAAGAATTTTAAAGATACCATTGTTGTTGAGTCTGGTTTGACCATTGGGGATTTCCCTAGGACTGATTTTCCCATTCAAGTTGTCCCTAAGGATAATCTCCCTATTTAGGTGGTACTTGAGGCCAAGGTTTCGCCCATTGATTATTATTCCAATTGTTTGGAGGTCACCAAGCGGGATTTGAGTTCTGGCCATAAGAGAAATTTCCTCCAGGTCTTTGATTAATAAGATTGATCTCCTCTTCAACTTGAGTTGTCATTTTCTTAGAATTTTTAATTGCATTAAGGATCTCACATTGATCAGTAGCATGACTCTTCTCACAAACTTGGCAAACATCAACTTTTTCCAAGGGGCATTCTCTTAACAGATGTTTGTTTCAACACCTAGGCCAATAGACAGATAAGGTCTTAGGATTACGTGTTTTGGCTTGTATTATATCCAGTGTGGTGTTTAGTTGAACGAGAATGTTAGTTTTAAGATTTGCTATCTCCTCACTCAATCTTCCTATTTCATTGGAACCTCTAAAAATAGTAGACTTATGAATACCTCCTTGAGTATGAGAGAAATTCTAGCATAATTCAGTGATATCATCAAGTCCAAGTTGGGACACATCTCCTTTTCCTATTAAGTGAAGGCTTCTCCTAATATCTTCATCCAGTCCCTTGAGAAATATGGTTTTCAGAATTTCCATACTTATGGCTTCTCTGCCACATCGTTTAGATAAGAAGATAAACCTATCCAAATAATTTTCTAGGCTTTCATCTTCGTTCTTCCTGAGTTTGAACAACTCCTCCTTCCTATCATTGACTCTATAATAACTCTGGTATTTTTCCAGAAAGGCAGACTATATATTATTCCAAGAGGTTATTGACCTTGAAACTAATCCCATGAACCAACGCATTGCAGCGTCCTTCAAGGTGGAGGGAAAAAGTCTTAGCTTCTGGTTATCAATCTTGTAGTCATATGTCTAACACAAAACTTTAAACTCAAATAGGAACTGGTTAGGATCTTTGGACGATAAAACTCTGAAAGTTGGAAAAAAGGCTAGTGAAATGTTCTTCATAGGTGTGTCATCATCTTGATCAATAGCAATAAGATAAGTAAATTTTTGTGCTCCCCCTACTGTGTTAGAACCATTTCTTCGGTCACCCATGACATTGAAAGGAATACGTTCCTCTTCAAAATTTTGTTCATGTTCAAAGGTTTGTTCTAATTGCCAAGGTTTTGGGGTACGTTGTAGAGTGCCTTGCCCAAATATGATATGAAACTTCTAAATTTTCTACCTTAGGAATTTTAACAAACATTTGCTTGCAACCTTGTAACTATTGGTAATTGATTTTAGTTTGTTTGGTTTTGACTTTGATTGATGCCAATGATGTTTAAATGCTTGAAAGTGTATGCAACCAAGTTGCCTAACAGTGCAATGGAAGTAAATGCAAGTATTTTTGTCTTTCAAATTCATATAAATGACCTACTTATGCAAAATGCACACTTTCAACAATGAGACCTTTTTACAAACAGTTTGCTCCCAACTCCACTATTTGATATTGACATGAAATCCATTTGTTACAATGTTGGGGAAAGATATGAAAACTGAATATTTTTGCTCACAACAGATCACTAATGCAATATGGCCTTAAATCACAGATTGTGAAACCCAATGATTATATTTCCTTTCTTTCAAAGTCTCTTGTAACAAGCTAACTAATATCCAGGCATTTTATTTGAACAATAAATACATCATAAAATACAAATTTTTGAGTTTTTGATAATAAAATTTACTGATAAACTATCTCAAAAATTTATAGCAATTCAATACTCCCCACATAGCAAACCAAAGGACATTCAAGCATATAAATCTTTGAATATTAAGCATGACACAAATCAAACCTGAGTTATAGTTCATTTTCAGCTTGTATGTGATGTAGGCAAACTCAAAATTGCTCAAAACACACACCCAACAACTGAGATTCCCTCTATGATAGTCATTCTCCTAAATAATGGTGCGCCTAGCCCTAGAACTCCAAAAAGCCCAATCATGTTTCCTGATCAACAATCACCGTTTTTCACTAGTTCGCCTAGATTTCATCAACCCATGACTTGAAATGAGTTTTTTGCTTGAGAGAATTGCACCTAAGGTTTCTTCATGGATAAACGACTCTAAAGACAAAATAATGATCCCTAAATCTGACCCACAGAAGCAACAAACATCTCAGAAGAAGAAGACGTGAAAATCTGACTATAAATTGATTTCTTTTTTCCTTTTTAAAATCTCCAACTATGGCCAACTAGGGATGATTGTCCCACATCCAAAATTGGTAGTGCAAGGTTTTCCAAACCCTAAATCAACAAGGATCGACCAAGTCCATGAGAAATATGTTCATTCAAAAGTATTAATAAAAAAAATGAGTTTTTCCATTATATTTCCTAGAATGCCCAATAAAATGAACTCTCTTTTTTCATTAAATTTTTCCAAAGGCCATATAAAGTGACTTTTATATGGTCCATTTAAAAAAATATTTCCTAAAGTCATTTTTTTGAACTTCAAAATCATTTTATTACAATGATTTAATTAATTACCTTTATTACCTTAAAAAGATTAACTTCAACCTTAGGCAATAAAGAAGTAATTAAATAAATCATTCCCTATTTTTGACTATTTCCTTTGGGAATTAAAAAGGAAAAGCGACACCTTGGATGGCTAATGAGAAGGGGACGTTAGAGTCCTCCCTTCCTGAGATTGTTTTCCCTCAAGCAATTACAAAATGGGGTATTGTAAGATCTACTCTCCCTTCCACGTTGTGTCCTCTGCTGGCAAGTCTCTCCATCTAACCAGAAACTTCTTAACCACTATGTTTCTCAATCTCCTCTCTCTGGTGTCAACTATCTCTTCAGGAATCAATACCAAATGTCCCTCCTCATGCAATGGGGGTAACTTAGAAGATGAAGTACATCCTACTGTCCAAGTTCCTTTTTGAGGCATGAAACATGAAATACATTATGAATCTTGCTACTCTTTGGTAGCTCCAACTCATATGCTACCTCTCCAACCCACCTAATATTCCTATCAAGTCGATAGAATCTGGGCTTAAGCTTCTCATCTTTTCTCTTCTTAAGAGAAGAATTTCTATAGGGATGCAAGTGAAGGTATACCAAATCACCGACCTCAAAACTGTGCTCAACCTTGTGTCTATCATCATATGTCTTTTGTTGATTTTGTGCCACTTGTAGGTTATCTTTGAGCACCCTCAAGATATCCTAACTTTCTTGAATCCAATCCTTGGCTTTGGGAGCCCTGCTCTCACCAAAATCCATCTCCATGAATGAAGGTGCATCATATCCGTACAAAGCTTAGAAAGGACTCATTCCAATGGATATATGATAGGTGGTATTATAACAATACTCTCCCAAGTGCAACCACTTAATCCATGCCCACTATTGCCCTGCAATGTAGTTGTGCAAGTACCCCTCAACCCACTTGTTCACAATATTTATCTTTCCATCTGTCTGAGGGTGATAACTCGTGCTCAAAGTCAACTCAATACCTTCCAAATTACACTCATGAACCTACTATCCTTGTCACTGACTATGTACTGGGGTAGCCCATGCAATCTGAAAATCTCCCTAAAAAATAACTCAGCCACCTATGGAGCCCTGTACTCTGTCAGGATAAAAAAGAAGTGAGCATACTTTGTCAACCGATCCACCACTACAAAGATACTATCTCTCCCTTGCATCTTAGGTAGACCTGTTATGAAGTACATAGAAATTATCTCCCATTTTTGCTTTAGGATAGGCAAAGGTTGTAGCAATTCAACTAGATGTGTATGCTCTGACTTATTCTTCTGACAAGTCACACACTCCCTAACATGTCTCAATACATCATCCTTGAGGCCCTTCCATGAGAACCTCTCTTTGACTTGTCTATAAGTTTTGAAATAGCCCTAATGGCCTGCTAATGGAGTGTCATGAGAAGCTTGCAATATCTTCTCCTTCAGTCTAGACTCTGGCACCAAGTAAATCCTATCCTTGTAGTAAATCACATCATCCACTACTTAGTAGTACCTGTCATCCAAAATCAGTCCATCCATCAACTAACAAGAAAAATTATTCTTGGAGTACTCCACCAACAAGAGGGACTTCCAATCCATGAAAATCTCTGAAAGTGAGCAAGCTAAAGGTCTCCTAGAAAGGGCGTCCACCACAACATTCTTCTTCCCCTTCACATACTCTATATCAAAGTCATATACCTGTATCCTGCTAGCCCACTTCTGTTGTCTCTCATTCAAATCCCTCTACTCCAAGAAGAATTTGAGACTATTGTGGTCGATCCTCACCACAAACTTCCCTCCAACTAGATACTATTTGAATTTCGCCAAAGCATGCATAATGGTGAGCATCTCCTTATCGTAGATGGGGTATAGTCTCTTTGGTCCCCTCAACTTATGACTTTTAAAAGCTATGGGGTATTTTTTCTCCATCAAAAATTCTCCTATGCCCTCACCCGAGGCATCACACTCAAGGAAAAATGGCTATGTGAAATTTGGAAGCACCAAAACTAGACAACTACTCATCACCTCCTTGAGCTTATCAAAAGATCATATTGCCTCCTTTGACCAACTGAATGAACTTCTATTTGTCAAATCTATCAAAGGTGCTCCCAACTGTGAAAATCCCCTCACAAACTTCCTATAGTAGCTACATAATCCAAAGAAGCCTCACAACTTTGTGAGTGTCCTAGGTAGTGGCCAATCAAGTATTGCCTATATCTTCTCCTGATGGACCTGCACTCCATCTACACTAATCACATGCCCAAAATACAATATCTCTCTAAGGCCAAACTCACATTTTGAAGCCTTAGCGTAGAGTGACTACTCCTCCATGATAGTTAAGATCTCGTCAAGCTACCTCAAATGCTCCTCCCAAGTCTTGCTATATATGAGAAAGTCATTGAAGAACATCAACAAGAACTTACACAACTACTTATTGAATATATGATTCATACAAGACTGAAATTTGGTAGGTGCTTTAGTCAAACCAAATGGCATGACCAGGAACTCATAGTGCCCATAGTGACAATGGAATGTTGTTTTGTGTATGTCTTGCTCTCTGACTCTAATCTAATGGTACCCTGAATGAAGATCAATCTTCGAAAAGTACACTACCCCATGAAGTTCATCCAATAACTCATCAATCCTGGGTATGGGGTACCTATTTTTAATAGTTTTCTTATTGAGAGATTGATAGTCAATGTACATCTACATGGTCCCATCCTTCTTCACCAAGACCACAAAAGAAGAAAATGGACTGGAGCTTGGTCTAATGTCTCCCATCTCAAACAATTCTTTGATTTCTTTGTCAATATCATCCTTGAATTTCTTAGGATGACGATAGGGGGTAGTGATCAATGGCTCGGCCCCCTCCTCCAACTCAATGGTATGCTCAAAACCATGATCAGGTGGTCTCCCTGGAGGTATCTCTCCAAAACCCTATCATGCTTACCCAATAGCTCCTAAATGTCAACATGATATAGTTGCCTTGAATTTGAAGACTCCTTGGTGGTGATCAAACACTCTACTACCCAAGCTATGTCATCATGTTGAAAGATGCTCTCCATGCATCTAGAAGACACAACCTTGGCTGATCTAGTAGCCATGCCTCTATGCACTATTTGTTGCCCCTCTGTTGTCCTGAACTTAAGTTCCATGGTATGAAATTTCTATGAATATTTCCCTAATGACTGTAACCACTGAACTCCTAGTATAGCATGAGTGTCACCTAAATCCACCACATAGAATTCATCAGTGATTATGTAATTTCCCAAAGTACTAGGAGACTGTGGGACCCTCCTAATGCATGTCATATTATAACCATATGTCAACATCACATTAAATCCCTCAAAATCCTCTACAGGTAGCTTCCACTTCACGACTGGGTTGCATCAATAAAGTTGTGGGTGGCCCCACTATCAATCAACACTACTATGTGATGTCCTTGTAAAACACCCCAAACTTTCAAAGAGTTGAATCTAGGTGTTCCCAAAAGAGTAGCTATAATAGCACTCTTACCCTTTTCCTAGGGTTTCTCCTCATCTGAGTTGTTGTCATCATTGTCCTATGGTTTCTCATTATCACTAATCTCATCCTCAAACATAACCTCAATGAGATGAACTTTTCCTTTACCTAGGTAGTTGTGTCCCAACTCCCAACATTCCTTGCAATGATAACATATTCTCTTTATTCTGCATTCCTTGTGATACTCCTCATTTGGATCACTTTTTTGGTTTCCCTTCGTCTTAAAAGAATTCTTACCCTTGTTATTTTGAGGAATGGAGGATTTAGAAGGAGTTTTTGTGCTAGGTGTGATGTATTCCATGTCTCTAGCTTGATTGATTGCATCCTATAGGGAATTTTATTTGAAATCCTTAATCCAACCATTACGTGGTTCAGATAGACCCTCAATCAAAAGCATCACCAACCAATGCTCTGAAATATTAGGCACCATCATCACCAATCACTGGAAATCTGTGATATATGAATCTACTGGTCCACTCTACTCAAGCTATGCTAACTCTTTGAAACAGAGTTTAGGATCCTTTTGATCAAATATATCCATGAGTTTTTGTGTGAACTCCAAGTAGGATGTGATATTGGCATGCCCCATGTGGCAAGCCCATGATACCACCATTCATGTGCTTCACCATCCAGGTGTAGAGTAGCATACTTGATAGCTTCAGACTCTAGCATAGGATTAAGTTGTAGGTAAGTGTCCAACTTATGGACCCAAGCTATAGCTATGCACTTACTAGAACCATCAAAGGAAGGGACTGAAAGTTTCCCAACCTTTCATTGTAAAGTGGTGCAGGGGCACCATTGAATAAGTTTTGTCCATTTAGGAAATTAATGTGTAGGCTTTGATGTTTTGGGATAATAAGCATAAAATAATGTCTTGAGACCATTTTGTTATGTAATTAGTCATTATTGGGTCATAATTATATTTCTAGGTGATTGGGTTTCCAAAAAAGTGTGAAATGATGAAAATTTACAAAATATGCAAAACTGCAAACTTGAAATGTTGTAAAAGGACAAAATAAGAAGCTCAACAGTCAAGTATTTGAAAGTTAGTTTGTGGAAGTTGTAGCAGTTTAGTTTTGGAGGTAAATTCCTTTAAAAACCTTGTGGAGCTCGATATGTGGTGGTTGAAGCATCTTTGGAAGATGGAAATACAAAGAATACTCTATTTTTCTCTAACTTTTTAGTAATTTCTGAAGTTTGTTGAGTCTGTACAGCTTGTACAACACTCCATTGATTCATTTTATCTTGGATTAGCATAGTGGTGTGTTATACCTCTCATTTTAATCAATTTTTAAGGTTTCATATTGAATTTGGTGTGTTTTATTGTCAAATTTCTAACACCGGCCTGAGTTAGCATATTTAAGGGTTTTGAGTCAATAAAATGGAGAATTGACCCATTCCTCTTTCTGTAATCACTATGCCTTGAGGAATGGGTTGATACCATCATTAAATAAGTGTGGGAATGGTGATTTTGTGTAGGGGAGGTCAAGAAAGGTGTTGGGCATAAAGCCCTAGGTCTGAAATTGGTGTTTTCCAAGTGGAATTTGGAGGTTTTAATGTGTCAAATTGAATTTTGTGTTGGGAAAGCATTATTTTATGTTGAATTAAGTTAGAACATACCTTTTTAAACTTATTTGAGGTGTTTTTATGTTTTGGTAAGGTTGGGACTTGTACTTTTCAATAAGCCCTAGGTTTTGTGAAGGAAAAAATGGTTTTGTGAATAGGCATATGGGTGATGGTTTTTCTATCAAATAGTGGTGAAATCCTTGGTTTGAGCACCTAAGAAGTGATTCCCAATCACAGAGTTTGGAAAATATTGGTGAGTAGTTTCTTTACAAAAGAGGGCTAATTAGATCCCTAAAAGGCGTAAAATCCATGTTTTGAGCAAGTGGTTTCAAAGTAGCCACAAGTGATCAGTTGATATGTTGATGAGTGTCAAATCCTGAAGTGAGTCAAGTTGAGGTCTAAAAGAAAGTGATTGTGGACTTATACCTGATTAAGTGGTTTCCCTATGCTACAAGGGAAAAGAGTGGAATTGAAGAAATAGTGAGATTTGATGAGTTTGTGACTTGGAAATTGTGATTGTAAGTTGGAATTGTGTTTTGTTGATTGCAAGACCTCCCCCATTGCATCAAAGTGGTATCAAAGCAAAGGTACTAGGTCTTTGTGGAGAAAAGTTGAAATTTGTGGAAAAAACTTGGAAGGTGAAGAGGAAAGATTATGAAGATGTCTCCAAAAGGAAATAATACAACAAAGGAGATGAATGAATTGAAGAGTCAATACATAAGAGATATCAGACAACTAAAAGAGAGATTGACAACCTTAGAAACTAATAAGAGAAGAGAAGCAGTTGAAAGCAGTGAATTAGAGGAAGAAGATGATGAAGAGTTTGAAGATGTTGAAGAAGAACTTGATCCAAAAGATCAGAGAATGGCCAAGTTGTTGAAGTCAATAAAAGGTGACAAGTACAAGGTGAAAATAGATGTGCAAAAGTTTGGAGGAAATCTGAATGAAGAGGAATTGTTAGATTGGATATCTTCTTTGGACAACTATTTTGAATGTGAAGAGATTCCCGAGGAGCAGAGAGTCAAGATTGCAAAAATAAAGCTTAAGGGTCATGCACTTGTATGGTGGGAGTATCTACAATAAAAAAGAAGGAAGAAAGGTAAGTCCAAAATTGTGGCATGGGACAAAATGGTAGCTAAGTTAAAAGATAAGTTTCTTCCTTCAGATTATTCAATTCAAATGTTTAAGAGATTGCAAAATTTAAAGAAAAAAGGAAATGTATGTAAAATCATACACTGAAGAATTTTATAAATTGAGTATGAGATCTAACCATACTGAAGATGAAGATGATAAGATAGCTAGGTACTTGGGTAGTTTGAGAATGAACATACATGATGAGTTGGATTTGACAAATCCTAGGAGTGTGGAGGAATGTTAACAAATGGCATTGAAGGCTGAAGATAAAGTGAAGATAAGAAAAGAGAAAATAGTAAGAGGAAGAGGCAACACCATGAGAGGAATAGGATCTTTTTCTCCTCCAAGACAAGCAATTGAAAATCAAGAAGAACCAAGCAAGAGAGATGAACAAGTTGTAGATTTTAGAGGCGGATATAGAGGCACAAGGGGAAAATTTGGAGGTGGAAGGAGCTCAAACACTTTTGCTGATAGATGTTATTGTTGTCAGGAGTATGGTCATCCTTCTTGGAAGTGCCCTGAGAAGGTCGGTTCATCAACAAGTGGAAGAGAAAGGAAACCTAATAGGAGAGTACAAATAGTTCATGAAGATGAAGATGGAAGTAGTTTAGGTTCAAATAGATTGGTTGCTACTCCTGAAGTTGGAGAGATGTTGATGATGAGGAAACAAGTTTTAAAGACTACAAAGGAGAGTGAGCTACTTCAAAGAAGGGCATTGTTTAGGACAACCTGTAGATGTAGAAACAAGGTATGCCAAGTGATTGTTGATCCTAGTTGTACATATAACATTGTGTCTAGTGAGATGGTGGAAAAATTGCATTTACACAAAGTACCTAGAGAAAGGCCATATAGGTTTTCATGGGTTAGTGATAGTCAATCTTTGATGGTGAGTGAACAAGCAAGAGTTGAGTTTCAGATTGGACAATATAGAGATGAAGCTATTTGTGATATACTACCCATGAATTGTTGCCATATGTTGTTTGGAAGGCCTTGGCAATTTGATAGGTTAGCCTTGTACAATGGAAGGAAAAACACCTATATCATTGAAAAAGATGGGAGAGAGTTTATTTTAACTCCATTGAATGAAGGAGTAAATGAGCATGGTGAAATTATCATGTTAGGAAGAAAGGAGTTTGTAATTGTTGATAAAGGTAAGAGTATAGATTTGTCAGCCAATGTAAGGAATGATAGAGTGCAAACAGTAGAAGGAAATAATGAAGATGATTTGCAGTTAAGTGGAAAGAAGAATGCCTTTGTATGGAAAAAGAAAGTGGAAGAAATTGTGTCTCAGACATATATAGTGAAAATTAAGTGTGAAAAGCCTTTGGAAAGGCATGAAAAGAGTGATTTTATTGTGGTCAAGGGACAATTTTGTGCCCTATAATAGGGAATGAGGTAAAAGAACAGTTAATGGATGGTGGAATTGATGTGACAGTGAATAAGAGGACAATAAATTGTGATGAAGATGTGATAGAAGAGTGTAAGGTTGCTGGTACAAAGAAGGAGTAGTCAAAAGATGGTAGTACAGAGGTTTGTAAGGTTGGAAAGATAAAGGACAAGAAGACAAAATTTTGTACTAATGATAGGGCAATGGAAAGGATAGTTGTGGGTCTGATAGAGGTAGATAAATGTGAATGTATAGAAGTTTATAAGTCTGACAGTAATAAAGTTGCAGATGAGAGGAATGAGGGACAACCGATAAAGCATGAGGAACAGAGGAAGGTGATGGAAGTTGAAGGAGGTAAGAGTACAGATGTTAGACAAGGAGGGACATCCTTATTTGTTGATAGAGGAGTTGAGAAACACCCCACAAAGCAGAATGAGCAATTGGACCAGGGTACAAAAGATGGTAAAGGAAAGAGTGTCAAAAACAATGAAAAGACAAGGCAGAGTGAACCTGATGAAAGAATGCAAGGAGGAATGAAGCATGAAAAGAACAAGAAAGCTACAAGAATCTTTCCAAGAGACTTGGAAAATTTTCAAATTGGGGTGTATGGTGCAAGGGCACCATTGAATAAGTTTTGTCCATTTAGGAAATTAATGTGTAGGCTTTGATTTTTTGGGGTAATAAGCATAAAATAAGTTCTTGAGACCATTTTGTTATGTAATTATTCATTATTGGGTCATAATTAGATGTCTAGGTGATTGTTTTTCCAAAAAAGTGTGAAATGATGAAAAGTTGCAAAATATGCAAAATTGCAAACTTAAAATGTTGTAAAAGGACAAAATAAGAAGCCCAATGGTCAAGTCTTTTGAAAGTTAGTTTGTGGAAGTTGTAGTAGTTTAGTTTTAGAGGGAAATTCCTTTAAAAACCTTGTGGAACTTGATATGTGGTGGTTGAAGCATCTTTGGAAGATGGAAATACAAAGAATACTTTGTTTTTCTCTAACTTTTTTGTAATTTTTGAAGTTTGTTGAGTTTGTATGGCCTGTACAACACTCCATTGATTCATTTTTTCTTGGATTAGCATAATGGTGTGTTATACCTCTCATTTTAATCAATATTTAAGGTTTCATATTGAATTTGGTGTGTTTTACTGTCAAATTTCTAACACCGGCCTGAGTTAGCAGATTTAAGGGTTTTGAGTAAATAAAATGGAGAATTGACCCATTCCTCTTTCTATAATCATTGTTCCTTGAGGAATGGGTCTAAACTATCATTAAATAAGTGTGGGATTATGATTTTGTGCAGGGGAGGTCAAGAAAGGTGTTGGGCATAAAGCCTTAGGTCTGAAATTGGTGTTTTCCAAGTGGAATTTGGAGGTTTTGATGTGTCAAATTGAATTTTGTGTTGGGATAGCATTATTGTATGTTGAATTAAGTTATAAAAAACCTTTTTAAATGTGTTTGAGGTGGTTTTATGTTATGGTAAGGTTGGGAATTGCACTTTTCAATAAGCCCTAGGTTTTGTGAAGGAAAAAGAGGGTTTTGTGAATAGGCATATGGGTAATGGTTTTTTTGTCAAATAGAGGTGAAATCCTTGGTTTGAGAACCTGAGAAGTGCTTCCCAATTGGGTTTGTAGAGTTTGGAAAATATTGGTGAGTAGTTTCTTTACAAAAGAGGGCTAATTAGAGCCCTAAAAAGCGTAAAATCCTTGTTTACAAAGTAGTCATAGGTGATCTGTTGATATGTTGATGAGTGTCAAAATAGGTCCCTAAAGTGTGTCAATTTGAGGTATGAAAGAAAGTGATTGTGGACTTATACCCGATTAAGTGGTTTCCCTATGCTACAAGGGAAAAGAGTGGAATTGAAGAAATAGTGAGATTTGATGAGTTTGTGACTTGGCAATTGTGATTGCAGGTTGGAATTATGTTTTGTTGATTGTAGGACCTCCCTTCATTGCATCATAAAGCCTAATTTTTCCACCCTCTATTGTTGTTCCTTGATCTATTCTTGACTTTGATATTACAAAAATCTACCAATGACACAGCAACATGAAGTTCATTCCCCAAGGAATTATATTCTCTCAAATAATCTTAGAAACCTTCTCCTTGTGCATGTTGCCCCTGATTTCCAACAACTTGTTCTCCCAAAAATTGAGGCATGAGAGTCCTCAATGTCACCCTGCTAGCTGCCCTAGCATTGCTCTAAGTTGTATCATTATTATCATGACCACCATTATGACCATTCTACCCATTATTGTCATTATTAACATTGTTGTTTCTACCACCAGCAAGATGTTGCACAAGTTGTGCTATTTGTTGTGCTATTTCATGTTGACCTCTAGCTAGGTTATTCAAAATATGTTGGTTTTTTCCCTAAAGTATTTCTCCTCTATCCCCATGAATTCAAGTGGTCCCAAACCTCTTCTCAACCTTCTATAATGGTTTGTCTAGTGGATTGATATCTAGAATGTCCTTGTTCATAACCCAAATCTAACACACAGGCTGGAAGGAATGCTAGCTCTGATACCCCTATAAAGTGCCTTTCCAAATATAATATGAAACTTCTCAATTTCTACCTTACGAATTTTAACAAACACTTTGCTTGCAACCTTGTAACTGCTGGTAATTGATTTTAGTTTGTTTGGTTTTGAATTTGATTGATGTCAATGATGTTTAGATGCTTGAAAGAGAATGTCAAGTTGACTAACAATGCAATGGAAGTAAAATGCAACTATTTTTGTCTTTCAAATGAATATAAATTATCTACTTATGCAAAATGCACACTTTCAACAATGAGACCTTTTTACAAACAGTTTTCTCCCAACTCCACTATTTGATATTGACATGAAATCCATTTGTTACAATGTTGGGGAAAGATAAGAAAACTTGGTATTTTTGCTCACAACATATCACTAGTGCAATATGGCCTTGAATCACAGATTGTGAAACCCAATGATTATGCTTCCTTTCTTTCAAAGTTTTCCTTGAAACAAGCTAACTAATATCTAGGCATTTTATTTGAACAGTAAATACATCATAAAATATGAATTTATGAGTTTTTGTTAATAAAATTTACTGATAAACTATCTCAAAAATTTATAGCAGTTCAAGACTCCCCACATAGCAAACCAAAGGACTTTCAAGCATATAAATATTTGAATATTAAGTATGAAGAAAATTAGACCCGAGTTACAGTTTGTTTTCAGCTTGCATGTGATGCAGGTGAACTCAAAATTGCTTAGAACACACACCCAACAACTGAGATGCCCTCTATGATAGTCATTCTCCCAAATAATGGTGTGCCCAGCCCTGGAACTCCAAAACACCTTTCTAGAAATTCTCCTTCAGCAAGCCACATCCAAGAACAATGAGAAGAAAGTCGTTTCCTGATCAAAAATCACATTTTTCACTCGTTCGCCTAGATTTCATCAACCTACAAATTGAAATGTGTCTTTTGCTTGAGAGAAGGTGTGCCAAAGGTTTCTTCATGGATAAACACCTCTAAATACAAAATAATGAGCCCCAAATCAGACCCACACAAGCAACAAATATCTCAGAAGAAGATGTGAAAATATGACTATAAACTGATTTCTTTTTTCCTTTTTAAAATATCCAACTATGGCCAGCTAGGGATGATTTTCCCACATCCAAAACTGGTGGTGCAATGGTTTCCAAACCCTAAATCAACAAGGCTCCACCAAGTCCATGAGAAATATGTTCATTCAAAAGTATCAATCAAAATAATGAGTTTTTTTTAATTATATTTCCTAGAATGCTTGATAAAGTATTGCAAGTTCGCTGTGGTTCAGTGAAGGTCATGAAGGTTTCATGCTTAGTATGTTGATGATCAGTCATTGTGGATTAAAGGGTTTATTATTGTGTGTATTTAGTTTATCCTCCAGAAGTTTTAGAGGTGTGTGTGAAGATTTGGTCTTGTTATGAACAATTGTGTTCTATAGGTGTTTTTGTGGTTTCAGTTTGTGTTCTTGATTGAAGTTGGTATATGATTCTAGTAATCTCAATTGTTGTGGATGTTTCTCTATTGTTTCTTGATGCTCGTGAATGTTTCTAGATTATGCTTTATCTTTGTTGCGCATCTGTATTGATTGGTGTGCTCGTGGTCGGTGATTTTTCTCTTGTATGTACGGTTTTTGTGTTCTTGGCCGACATGGTGGTTGTAGCATGTTGTGGATCCTTGAAGATTAAAATTTGAATATTTGGTGCGCTCGAGGAGGTTGTTTTAAGTATTCATTACATTGTGGCCGACGGTGTTTGATTCTTATTAAAAATTGATTTGTAAATTTGGGTCGTCATTGTGCATATGTTTTATATTATGTGTTGGCCAACGAAGTTGTTGATGTAACTCATGTTGCAGATATATAAAAGTGATTGTTTGCTCGAATTGAAGGGTGCAAGTATGAAGTGTGCGAGTCTTGTGTGCGAATATTGTTTAGATCATTCGAAGGTAGAGCAGAGTGTGAAGAAGAGTGAAGAAGGTTGAAGAAGGTTGAAGAAGTGTTCATGTGCATAATTGGAACTATAACCTGGCATTAGCAGATGCTATTTTCTCAATTCACAATTTGGATGGTTTTAATCCGAATCTTTCTTGGGCAATGAGCCCTCTTGTAATTGAGCAGTGAGCTCTAGGAAGTGTGCTTGAATGCATGTGCATTCTCATTGATACTTCTTTATACTTTTAACAGGGTATAATCTTGTGGACTAACATCCACTGTGGTTTTTCCCCTAATAGGGTTTCCACGTAAAAAAATCTTGGTGTTCTTTGTTTGTCTAATTTGTTGTTTGTTTATGATTTATTGTTCATTCATCAGATCTGAGATTAAAGTTAAATTAAGCTTGAAAATTTAAATATTCTGAGACAACTGATTCACCCCCTCCCTCTCAGTTGTCTGTCGTTGTTTTGCTAACAAACTTTTCACAAAATCACTTTATTACAATGATTTAATTAATTACCTTTATCACCTTAAAAAGATTAACTTCAACCTTAGGCAATAAAGAATTAATTAAATAAATGATTCCCTATTTTCAACACTTTCCTTTGGGAATTAAAAAGGAAAAGTGACTTCCTAGATGGCTAATGAGAAGGGGACATTACATACGCAAAGGGATACTTTTCTCTACAAATGTTTGTTCTAATGGGTGAATTTTTGGGGTATATTGAAAGGTCTCAAGTTGATCTTGATCAATCAATTGTTTGATAAGTTCTTTCACTGAGACTTCCTCCTCCCTGCTTGTGGTTGGAACGTCTTTTGGGGGGGGTGGCACGTATCTTCTGTGGGGGCCTCATTTCCTGACCATGCAGAAAAAGAAGCTTGATGGTCCTATTTTTTTTTTAAAAGAGGTATTCAATCAATTTCCTACTAACACTAGAAAAGGAATGGTCCTTGGCAACAACGCCAAAAAGTGACAGGTTGTTGTGAGGTCCTATTACCTTAGTTGAAAAATGCATTAAATATATTGACCAAGTAGTGTTCAAAGGTTGTATGCAATAGGAAACATCTCAACTAACTCTCCTAGATTTTCTAAATGTTGGAACATTTGTAAATAGAACTTAAACAAAAAGGTCATTTAAACTAGAAAGCATAAAGTTGTTTTAAGCTAGAAAGCATAACATGATTAAACTAGAAAGCATATAAATTATCTAGAAAGAAATGCTTGCAATAAAACTGTAAATTTTGAATGACAACAACTATCAACTAACATCTATATGTTAACGGAAAGTAGACTTAACAACCTACAACTGATAACTAGAGTGGATGCTCTAGAATTTAAGATAAACAAAACTAAAGATTGTAAAAGTTGAAACTACAACTTACAGGAATCACTAACAGAGCTCGACACATACAAATAACATTTATTCACATTTATCATATACAAAATAAAAGTGACATAATTGAGAACAAAGATACTCATCTATCCTATGAAATTCCCTCGAGTGGCCAGCTCTCGGGTATGCCTACGATTAATTTAGATCACATGAAATTTTGTATCTTTAAAATGATTCCATCCATGATAACTCTGTTACACATAACTAGTAACTCAAAATAAGACTAGCAAAGCTTATTTCATTCATATCAGAAAGGTGTAACACAAAGACATAGTTTAAAAACACATTATAATAGCACAATGGTATCACTATTTCATTGTTCCTGGCAGTTACATATATATACCAAACTGATTAACAAAATCCTAGATTTCAAATGGTGGAGATCACCATTGAAAAGGTCTTCTAAAAAAATTTTAATTAGCAAATGGACTGAGGTCCATAACATAAAGCATTTAAAAGGCTCAAAGAGGAGCCATAAATTTTTTCAATAAAAAGCATTAAAAGGCGCATTCCATTATGCACTTCCAAAATTTTTGGAACTCAATCTTCTAGAGCTTTATCCTCAACCAGTTGAAGTCCTCTTTAAAGTCCACTCGGATTGTGCATAATGACCTGTACAAAGATTGAATGCTACACCATTACATCAACGTTAGTCAGCCAATTTCAATTAATTTAGAAAATAAAGATTATACATCTTTTTAAAAAAAGTAAGCAATTATTAATCCTAAAAATAAACAATTGGTAGGGTAAAAGTGATTGTGAGAAATAAGGAAGGGTATTTGGCTTATTATATTCATGAGGTTATTTATACCTCATCAAGTCTATTTTTGTGAAGAGATGTCTTAAAGGGTCAAATTTTGTCATCACTTGTATTTCAACATTCAATAAGTAATGTCGTAATTTGCTAGTAGTGAATACAAGAGCCAAACATTGTTTCTCTATCATTGTGTATCGCTTCTCGTAATCAATCAAGGTTTTGCTAAGGTAATAAACAAGATGTTCTTTACCATTTTCGTCTTTTTGAGCCAACAATGTTGCAAGAGCATGGGTTGATGTTGTGGTATATAAGATGAATGGTTAGTTTTGCATAGCCAGTTGTAAAATAGGTGGAGTGACAAGGTATTCTTTCAAACTCTCAAAATCCTATTTGCAATCCTTATTCCAATTGAAATGCACATCTTTCTTGAGGATATGTGTAAATGGTAATGTGTGATCTGCTAAAAATGCAACAAAACAACGAATAGCTTGAATTCTTCCTTGTAAGGTGCGTAATTGAGAGATGTTTCTAGGAGGTGGAATATTAATTGTAGCATCAATTTTCTTTGTTTCCACCTCGATGCCTCTGTGAGATACAATAAACCCTAGAAGTTTTTCGCTATCTACACCAAAGACACTTTTTCAGATTCAATCTCATGTCGTATTTTGCATTCGTTATTTGCATTGTCTTTTGTGTGATTTGGCTAGAATATCATCAACATAATCATCCAAAATATTATGTATGTAATTGTGAAACATCAATGTCATTGCTTGTTGATATGTTGTATCCACATTCATCCATCCAAAAGGCATCATTACCCAACAAAATGTTCCCCAAGATATTGTAAATGTTGTCTTATATTGATCTTGAGGGTTGATAAAGATTTGATTGTACCTATAAAATCCATCCATGAATGACAACAAAGCATGTCCCGTAGTTGAGTCTACTATCATATCGATATTAGGAAGGGGAAAGTCATCTTTTAAAGATGCTTTATTCAATTCAGGAAAGTTCGTACACATCCTAATACGATTATTTGGTTTTGCAACTGCGACAATGTTTGAGATCCAAGGAGAATAATCTATAAGTTTGATAAAACCAACATCAAGGAGCTTTTCAGTCTCGGCCTTAACTAGTAAGGATATCTTAGGGTTCATTTTCCTAATATTTTGTCTAACAAGCTTAGCATTTTCAACGAGGACTATATTGTGTGTTATAATCTTAGGGTCAATTCCAAGCATATCTAAATAAGTCCAAGTGAAAAGTTCAGGAATCTCATGAAGTAAAGTTGCATGGTATTCTTGTTCATCATCATCAAGGCACTTTCCTATCTTAATCACTTTGTCTTCATTGTTAATATACATTGGAATGTCCAATGTATCTCCTAAAGGGAGCACATTTTGTTTCAAAAATTCAGGGTTATATTCTTCTTTGTTCATTTCAACATCATTAATTTATTCTTTTTGCTTGGTACTAATCATATCACATGTAAGCCGCCTCTTTTTAGGAGAAGTGAATGTTCTATCATAAACTCGTAGCATTTCTTTAAAGGATTCATCATCTTCGAAAAACTCCAATGATTCTTCACAATTTTTATCAATCAATTCTAGATGCTTCAAGGTGAGATTTATTTAAGGATTACACATGATAGTGTTGATGTTTAACGAGGGTCTCTTTGTTGCTTGCATAATCTTAGAAGGGAAATACCCCAAACCACTTCTTGTCTCTTGCATATTAGACTCTATAGGAACACAAATGCCTTGTTCTTTCTTTCCACATCCTTTACCACTATAACCCAAGTGTTTCACAAGTTCATAACATCTCCCACAAAGTTGTTCCATTTCTTTCAGATTTGGTGGTTGTTGATAATCTATCTCATCAAAGTTTGTTGTATAACTTGTGTCTTCTTCAAGAGTGGATGAGGTAGACGCTTGTAAATTTTCTTATGAGTTCTATGTGGACATTACCGTTGGTTTTTTTTGCTTCTCATCTTTGTTGTTCATAATTATGTACTTTCCCATGAATGAGGGTGTGAACTCCGAGGAACTCCAATCATCATCCAATAATTTTGACACTTTTTCAATCTCTTGTTTTTCCTCCTTTATAGGTTCTATGTTTGATGTTGGAATTAATGTGTTTAGAGGACTTGTCGTTCCTTTTTCAACTTGTAAACAATTCTCAAGCTTGAGGTCTATTTCAACTTGGTATACCTTTATAAACATACTTCATGATATGATGAAGGGTCGAAGTCACCACATGCATTTCATGAATCCATGGTCTTCCTAAAAGAAGATTGTATCAAAGGTCACAAGCATAAAATGTATCAAGGTTTGTAAGGTAGCCTTTCCGACTGTAATAGGTAGAGTAATCATACCGAGTGGTTGCTTTCCCACATTGTTAAATCCTTGAATTGATAACATGGAGTTAGATTCAATTTTTGATTTGTCCACACGAAGTCTATCTAAAAGTTTCACACTGCACACATTAAGGGTTGAGCCATTATAGGGTCCTTTTTATTCATGTTTTATTGAATCTAGCTATTATCATGAAGGCATCATGTCTCTTTCTCATCTCTAAGGGAGGGAGCTCATGTTGGTAAAAGGAAATGTCTACATTAACTATATCCATTCCTTGTATTAGAGTTGCATGCATTGTTTGCATTTGTATTAGGAGGGATCACAACTTGTCATAAGGCTGTTTGAAGCATGGTGTGATAGTTAGGTGGATTTTGAATTAGGTCCCATAGGGATATCTTTGTAGGAGTATTCTTAAGTTGTTCAACAAGATCATACTCCTTCCCAGTATGCGAAGCAAAATGAGGAGCGCTAGGCAAGATGGGATTTGACAAAGGTAAGGTTGGCGGAGTTGGTTGTTTTGGTTGTGGATTGTTTCTAGTGTTGTATGTATGAGTAATTGTATTATTACTTGATTGCTGCAAAACATTTTTCTTAGGTGGTTGAAAAGTGTACGCAAGTTTGTTTTGAGTTTAAGGTTTGTGTGAAGGTGGGTAAAGGATAAGTTGAGGTTGAATCACGTTAACTTCTCTTGGTTTTGGTTCTTCATAACAAGCCTTAGTGGATGAGATTTGTGAGATGAAATCCTCAAGGGCTTCATATAACATGTCAAAGTCATCACTACTAAAAGGCTTGAGGGTTAGGTTAACTTGGAAAGAAAGATTTGACAATCAAATAACTATACTTTCTCCAAGTGGCTTAGGTGTTGGGTCTTGTTTTTGGTTTTGTTTTCTAATGTATTGCAAATGTAATATAATCTAATTGAACTATGAACTAATGTTGAAAATGAAAAGTGCACAAATGAATGGAAACAATGAAGATGAATGACTCACTTTGAGAGATCTCTAATCACCCAAATGAGCCCTAATGAAGCTTGTACCTTCCTTAGGTTGAATGTAGAGTGATAATGGAGGATGGAATCACTTAGGAAACAAGTCATTAGGCTTGGCTTGATGGCTAGTTGCATCTCCCCAACCTAGAATCCATCATGATTCACCATAGACAACCATGATCAACCCTTGACAATGCTAGTTCTTGAATGCAAGTGAGCTTGAAGACCTGTAAAAACCCTTTAATGTTGCTCCAAGACTTCAACTTTTCTTGCTTTTGAAACTTGAATATTCTTGTGAAAGAATACTTGAAGACTCTTAATGCTTGTTTCTTGAATTTTCTCTTGAAAATGCTTGCCTAGATTTTTTGCTTAGATGATAAAAATGACTTAGAAACTTGCTTGTATAGGCATTAACACCTAATTGACCATTATTCAGATCTCAAAGGCCGACCTCAACCAAAAATTTGAATTAAAAAGGTGTTTTTCCCGCTCAAAACACAAAAATACCCCAAATGGGACTCATTCATCCAAGGTGGCGAATGGGTCCCACCTAGGCGGACTCATTTTCCCAAAGTGTCAAATGAGTCCCACCCTAGCTTTTTGAGGTGGGTTTCGAGATTTTTGATGTTTTAAATGATTTTGTCAGGTTTTTAGCTAAAATAATCCTCGAGATCTAAAATAATGGGTCTTAAGGGCCTATACATGATGATTTAAAAGGGCAATTAATGTAGGGGTGCCAAAATAGGTCCAAATAAGGTAAGGAATTGTACTATCTCCAAGAAGGGAGTACAATTTAAGTTACCACATGAATGTATCATACTTTATGAATTTATTAAATAGTCAGCTCAAAATAAACACAAAAATTTAAAAAATGACATAAATATACCAATTTTATCATTAGAAACTAAAAAATATACTATATAAAACTTCAAACTTCTATTAATATTGGTTCGTTTCCAACACTCACTTGGAAATATAAAATCATAGAAATCACTTCTATTATTAAGTATTGGGATTAAAAAGCTACTTATTTATCTCTTGTTTTAAAACTTAAACATGTCATACAACTTGTCTCTAAGCTTGTTCTCTTCTATTCTTCCACAATCACCAATGACATAATTACAAGGACTCAAATTCTCCAGTTGTTCAACTTCAAATCTATCTAAATTGAGCTCCTTGAGTAGAACCTTCATTGTAATAGCAGCCATGTATTCATGTTTCAAAGCCTCTTCACTGTTGATTCTCTTATAAGGGTTAAAATTCAAGATTTTCTCCAACAAGTCAATGACACACTTATCATCCACGTCCTTGAATTTCTCAATCAAGGGTTCTTTAGGAGAACAAGGCAACTTATCCATAGTAAATGATAGCATACCCACATCATCTATGAAATAGAGGAGCTTCTCAACATATTCAAGAACTGATATAATCATAGCTATTTTGTGTGGGTTATTTAATTCTTCACTAGAAGAACTTTTTAAATCTAGATGAGAGGCCTAATCAGGGTGTAATAGATCTAAAAGAATGTAGCCAAGGGCCCATACATCTACACTCTCCCCATATTTATAATAGTGCTTTTCTAGATTTAAGAAAAAAATAGGTGGGAGATAGATTGTAGTGCCTAGTATCTCATCATTTCATCTGCTTTTTGCCTTGAGTGACCAAAGTCACATAGTTTTACTCTCAAGCCGTTCACTCAATCCGTTAATCAGAATATTGTCCAGCTTGATATCTCGATGAAGGACACTACTAGCATGCATCTATTGTATCCCTTGAAGAATTTGGAAAAATTGAACACAAAAATATTTTGAATATGAAAAAAAAAATTACATAATCAAAATTATTTGATAATAGATCATGAATATGATTTTAAGAAAAAAATTACAATCAAAATTATTTTGATAATAAATTATGAATATGATTCAAAATATTGATAAAGAAAATAATTTACATAATCAAATTCAAAAATATTAATATATACTAATCTTTACATTAAAAATAATTATTGAAAGTTTTATAACTCCTAACAAAAATTATGATCATCAAATTAAGTCCTAATTCAAATTTTTCTTTAGATAATCAATTAAACTTTGTTGCATAATTTCTAAGACAACGAAGATTTCATTAAAATTGTACTTGTTAGATGGTAACATCACGGTAAAAGAGTGGCAAAGCTTTGGAAGACTTTACAATTCACAAATGCTCTACGCCCTTGCCATTATGAAGATGTAACATTTCTTATCTTTTTTATGGCAATTGTGTCACATGTTGTCTTATCAATGGTTGCACATAGAGTATACCAAATTCCTTTTAAAAGCATGTATTTCTCGTCAACCTCAAACTCTTTTCGATTGTCTTAACATTTTGATTTAAATTTTCACAACTGAACCTAAAGGATAGTTGTCATGCAATCCACTTAGTTAACATACACCCACTCCAAAGTTATCCATCATTTCTATCTCGAAATTTTAAATTTTAAGAATATATATATTTAATTGTAATGTTTTTTCTAGGAAATTGTGAAAATTTTCTATTACTTTATTATATATTTAAAAAAAAGATAGAATAAAGAACAACGTAATTTATAGAAATTCATTTACCATTGAGGGTTAAAGAAGATTGTTATTTTCTCGTGAATGACATTTATAATGATTGTAGGAAATATAGGCCTGAAATAAAGATAAGCATCCAAAAATAAAGTAATAGTTCAAATATTTTTATGAAAATTAATTAAACATTATAGTATATTATTGTTTAACATCTCATTTTTTAATCACTATTTTAAACTTAATTTCTCAAAAAAAATAAAAAATCTAAAGGTTAACTTTCTTATAATCATTACATCCGGGATATACAAATATTAAATGAGAAGTGGTCAATAAAATGCCCCATAAAATGCAAATAAAATTTCAAAACTCAAGAAAAATAATTTTAAAAAATTGAAAAGTTAAAAATTATGCATTTTACTTTTAGAAAAATGAAAATATAATTTATGAAAATAAAATAATCAATTTTTATTGGCTGAAATGAAAAATATTAATCACTAGTTACAAGGTCTTCATTATAACTCCTTGGAGAAACTAATATGAATATAATATAGTAATAATGTTGGAATAATGATCTTATAATAAAGTTGTATAAGTTGAATTGTAAATTATTATAATTAATAATATATTAAATTGTGAAACTTAAATAGTAGCAATGCCATAGTATATATTAATTTTAAAATTGTTAAAATATATAGTAAATACATAAAAAGATATAGAGCTATATTCTAATTAATTAATCATTATTTTATTTATTATACTTAAAATTGTTTTATTTTTATATTAATATTTATTGTATATGCCAATTTCAATGGTTGTAATTATTATTTTATTCTTACTTAAGAATTATTTTATTTACTATAGTTAAATGAAAAGACAAGGTAAAAAGAGAAAATTACCAAATAGATAGAAGTTTAAGTGTATTATTAATATGAATATAATTTTTTTTTTGCATATGTTGAATAATATATTATATTTTTTACATATTATATTAATTGTTCAAGTATAGTATAGTTGATTAAATATTTAATTATAATGTAAGGATAACATAGATTAAAAAAATACACATTAAGAGCATACATAATTAGTAAATGTTAAACATTTTAATGATGCAAACTAATAAGACCTGTTCCAAACTTATACTATTATACCATATAATTAAGAGTATATATTGTAATTAAAAATTAATGTTAAACATTTAAATTATGCAAACCAAACTTATCCACCCACAATGTAAATATTAGTTAATTATTAAAAATTAAATGTTAAACACATTTTAATGATGCAAACCAATAAGCCCTAAACTTATAATATATAATTAAGAGTATATATTGTAATTAAAAATTAAATTTTAAACATTTAAATTATGCAAACCAAACTTATTCACCCCCAATGAAAACATTAGTTAATATGTTCATGACAAAAAAATTGTAAACATGCTCAAAAATAACATTCACATTTTAATATTCTGTAACGCCCGTCGTGCAAACCCGAGAGAACACACACATGCAAATAACACATGCAACAACTAAACGAAAATAAAGATAAAGATTACAACATAACCTTTTATTTTATAATAACCATGAATAAGGAAACATCCAATAACCATGATGCGAGGATAATAAACATCACATAATACAACCCTAATAAATCTCTGAATAAAGATATAAATGATCCTAACTATTACATCATCGTTATAATATTACATTACAATCTCCTGATAAATAAATTACATTGAATTTCCCAACATAGGGATTGATACAAGAACAATGAAATCTGAAATATAAAGTGAATACTGGTACAACTCCAACTGTGGAAATGCTGAGAAGACAGGACGCTGATGGGGAACCCAACAGGTGTGGAGCACGTTCCACCCAACCATGTGAATTACAAGTAACTCACCCCCCGTGCTCAGAGGTGACAAGGAAGTTAACTCGACCATGATTGTCAAATCGACTCCATGAACAACATAGTACGAATACAAATACAACTCAAAGTTACAAAGACATAAACCACAACATTCACGAATCCACATAATAAGAACAAGCTATGAAACTCATCATAACTAAACAAGGCATTAACAATAGAATCAAGACACCAAAGAACATTCTTAAATCATTTTCTCAAGAATCTGAATCAACAATAAGAGTACAAATCTAGAAGAATTGAAACAACATCCAAAATACATTTCCAAATAAATCTGAAACAATAAAAAGCACATGATTCCATATAAATCTAAAACCACAATACAGTACACAATTCCAGAGGCAACAAAAAAAAGACAAACAGGTGTCAAGTGGAGAGTGTCATCGCATAGCTCTCATGGGATCCCCTGGCACTTCCTCCAACTGAGGTGCCGACACCCATCTATGGATCCCCTAGCCCTTCCTCCTACTTGAGGTGCCGACACCATAGGGTAGCTCATGCGGAGTCGATAACCTCTCATGAAGACGAGATTATGACTTTGCCGACCACGGCCCACTCAGTCTATCATTAGTCTATGATAGCCCTAATGCATAGACAAGGAATCCAATGTTAATTATCTTGTGTGTTTTACTACCCATCCCCCTAAATTCTATTTTTAGGTTATCACTTGTTTAACTACTCTTACGTGGGTTCACCTGAGCACTTCCTCTTACCCGAGGCGCCGGCGCCCACGAAGAGCCACTCCCCCTATGACCCCTAACATAAATCAAAACTAGGCAAGGGTTGAACTATAACATAAAAGCATAATACCACAACAAGAACATGCAAGGCATTAACCTTCTCGCAATAACTCATAACCAAAAGTCTTAACAAACCGTTCAACCCTTTCAAGCATCAACCATTAAGTTTTAACTCCAAAAATATAACAAAAACGAGGATAACATTCAAAGACTAATACATGCCTCTGGAACTAAGGTTCACCCCAACCATAATTGGGTTCATAAATACAACAAGGTTCCCACATCACAATAGTCAAATGATAAATCAAGGAAACAACCACAACAAAAATTAAACAGATTTATAAATTAGAATAACGTAATAACATTCACACAAAGCTAATATAATTCTTAAAATTACATTCCAATTCCTATGGTTTCCTTTAAATAATTCAACAAGAAGTTTTAATAAGAAAACACCAATTCCTATTTTAATCTACCTTTTACAATTTAATACACCACTTTAGTTTTCACAACTCCAAATTAAATAACTGATTTAATTGAATTTATAAATTTCATTTTTATCTCAATATATATATAAATAAAACTATACATCTAGAGCATATATATAATTAAAACATTATACACAATTCGTGATCTCAAGACAGCATATCAAGTTTACTCAAAACAGATGAAAGAAGCACAATTATTTTCTCATAACAATATAATTTTGGTTGTCTTTAAAACATTCTAAGGTTCAACATTTCATAATTTATTCCATAAAACAAAAGCATTATATATATATATAAATAATAATTCTACAAAATTTAACCAATATTCAATAATACAATAATAATTTTGACAACTATTAAATCTGCATCTATTAGTTACAAAGAGATAGTAAATCTCTTATTTATTCAACTAAATCATATTCAACAATCAATAAAATTTATCTTACATACTCATATATACACAATTCATTAAATACATATTTATATAGAATCATAAAAATATTTGCATATATATATATTTCTGTCCAAATTGTACATGCACACAAACAAATATATATATATACGTGGAAAAACCGAAATTAAATAAAACAAAATTTTAAATAGGAATCGGCAAATCCAAGGAAAGGACGCAAGAAACAAGGCATAAGCCTTACTGGCGCATAGAGAGGGGAGGGGGGTAGTCCTTTCTGCCAAAAGGGAAGAGGGGATAGGGTACGACCCTTTGCCATCCCCAAAACAATTACAAATTTAACATATAAATTCTTTTGAATTCGGTTCATAGTTTAATTTATTACTATTATTTTTACTTTCTTCTTTTTTTTAAATAAACACGAAAACCAAAATTTTATTTCCAATGAACTTCATAAATAAACCCTGTATGGATCGGAACTACGATTTTAAGCTCAAAAATAAACACAACTCGTAACAAAGTTTATAAGAACTCAGCCATATATATATAAATAAATGTAAATAAATGTCAACAGATTACTATGGCACAATTTTATGAAATATATATTCACAAACAACAAGGCATAAAAATCTTTTCCATAACAAAAAGATAAAGAAATTGGGTACATACAAATAAAGATTCCACAGCATAATTTTCTGTTTTGTTTGCAATCCAAACTATTTTCTAAAAGGAATAACTTTAAGGAGGAGCTACTTATTTATTTATTTTCTTTTGAAACAGAAAGAGGAAGGAGATGAAACATCTCAAACCTAGTGTCCAACACTTATTCGAAAATCTGATGATGCCCATTTAATTCTGATGACCTCGAAGAGCTCCTTGTTCGTGCTTCCAAATCTCCTCTACAACATTTCGCCCTCAAACTCGAATCTAATTCTTTATTCAGAAAACTCTTCAAGACAACACCAGTAATAAATTGAAAACCCCTCTCTACCACTCTCCTCAAAATACAACAAGAGATTGAAATATCCTCTCTAAAATTCCAAAATACAAAGCCAATATCTTGTTCAACTTCTATAACAATAATCCTCTGTATGTGTAAGAAAACTCTCAAAATTCATAATTAAATAAAAGATATTGTCCATTTCTTCCAAAATTCTAAAAAAAATTTAAAATCCAGCTTTTAATCAATCTGTATTCTTATTTGTTCTCACAACTTTTTCTTCCAAAATTCTAAAAAAAAAATCTTTAAAAGCCAACTTTTTATTCTTTTATTTGTTTTATTGTTTTAATTTCTATTTTTACCACTTTACTTGCACATCACATTATCTATTTAATTTAAATAATTTATTCTAATAATTATCCTCAACAAGATAATTAATTAAAATAAATAACACAATTTAATATTATAATAATCACACAATTAAAACTCATGACTTTCAAAAATAATTAAATCATTTAAATATTTAAATAGAATTTAAATCTAACATTAAAAATAAACAATTATTTCCATCATTTAAATCGACTAAACCACAACATATAAAGTACCAACATTAATCAAAATACGACAAAATACAAAACACAAACCACAAATGACGACAATTACAAAAATAAACAATACCAATTACATGAGACGGTCTGACATCATGGGACGGGATGACTTCATCGTCACCTCTGTTTCAACATTGAACCGTTGGGCTATTGGTGCTCGCCCTGTCCTGCCGAAGCAGGTGGATTCGAGACTTGTACCTACAAATCCTGCATACAAACGAAGTCGTGTACATGTGCATATATATTTAACATCAAAGCATTAAATCAAAGCACTGTATTGTGAGAAGGAATCGCAGTGTAACAGAGCACTCGCAATCGAGTGATGCTACACTGTCCTTCATCACATCTATCATAACAATTATAATCTAACTGATAAAATAACATTTCTAAACTCACAATTCATCTCATGACATAATTCATTAAATCATTGCATCATAATATAATTCTGAAAATCAACTCATTTTACCAACCACAATGTCATACGAAATAATCATGTCCACTAAAGGAATAACAACATTATCAAACATCTAACCAACCAGATCAAACAATAATAGTATCATCATAGTATGAACCAAAGCACAGAAAATAATAAGTCTAAACAGTATGAGGGGTATTACATATTCTTTTAAATTATGCAAACTCAACTTCCCATAGCAATGAAAATATTAGTTAATATGTTCATGGCAAAAAAGAATTGTCTTAAAAAATGCTAAAAACAGCCTTCAAGTTTTATTATTCCCAAAAAAATTTGTCTTATTGTAAATTGTTGTGCTTCCTTTTATTTGGTAAGGTAATCTCTTCTCCAATCAAAATAGAGATAATTTTTTTGTTTTACTCTTATATATAAAAAATATCAGTTTGAACTATAGAAATCGTGCAAACTTTGAAATTGAATATCTTATTAAAAAATAAATGTTTTTTATTCCTCTAAATGAAAAATTTAATTTACTAGTTAGAAAATGCGCCTCTTGCTATACAATAATACATTGAAAAAGTAAAAGGGCAGCAAAATTTAAATTTAAATACGATAGTACATTGAAAAAAGTAGAGCAATATTAACGCTGTTCTCTAACATTTATACCGTCTTCCAATTATTGGCCCTTCCATTACTTCCGCTTCCTTCCTTGTGAGTAGTACGCATGATGGGGCATGCATGTTTTTATGTGGTTTTAAAGTATATTCTCTGCTACATCATGCAGTTTTATCAGTAGCCGCATCCTGGAATGTCATGGGTACCGAATCTTGTCTTAGGAACTTGACCTCCCTCTTCCCACATAAAACCCTAGAATGGATTGGTTGTTTTGTAGAAGACGCCTGATTAATTATCTAATTATATTTATATTTAAATTTATTTATTTATTGTTAGAAATATTATAATAATAATAATAATAATAAAGTAAAAGTCAAAAGCATATAACATAATTAAATAATATTTAATTTATATATACAAGTCAATCTTCATTCAATTTGGATGATAAATAATCATACAACAAAAAATTAAAATATAATAAATTAAAAATTACACTTATTTCTTATGACACCACCATCATCTCTTTTTCTAATAAAAAAAAACATGGAGATGGATCATTGACCCTTTCAAAAAGAAGCCCCTTTGAAGTAGTCATGAAGGTGTAACCAAGCCCCTTCAAAATAAGCCCATTTAAAGTAATCATGAAGGTAAACATTCTTAGGGGAGGATGGTCTCGATCCAAGAACTCTTCAAGACCCTTTTGTTTTTGGATTTTTGGACTGCATACCTCCACTTGAGGGAAGGAGGAGATAGAGAGACAATGGGAGAGGAGAGGAGAATCCTAGCTTGCCCTGCGTGCCCTTCCCTTTCCTAATATACCATTAATTTATATAATTTTAATTATTATGTGAGAAACATAAAACTTTTCAACAATATCAATCTTGAATTTTATAATTGAAAAATAAGTATCATATTTTTACTCTATTGAATATAAAATACATACTTTTTCAAATTTCTTCAACTATAAATACTATAAAAAAATTTGAAATAAAAATTTCTCTTATTACTGTTTCGAAATTAAAAATATCTTTAAATTTTCCAGATTACAACAGCCAAATATAAATTGGCAAAACAAAATTATAACGACATTGTCTGAATGCAAAGATCTCTAAAAACTGAAAGTAACTTCAAAAAAACGGGGAGTAAATGTCAAAGTAACTTTAAAAAAAGGGAAAGTGGTGGGGAGTAAATGTAGGAATGGTTTTTGAATGCAATACAATATGCTGTAAATACAATCGCTAAATAAACCCTCGGAATTTTATGTTCGTCTTCACCTCTTTGTCACAGCAATTTCTCAAGATCGCAATTGAGGCATCTTACTTCCTTCAAAGTATTCTGTGATAAGAGAAAATTGGTCTGATGCTCTCTGAAAAGTTAACAGCCGGTTGACAAATCGCAGAGCTTTAATGCCATCAAATCCTTTTTTCCGATAAACTAATAAAGTTTTCATAGCGGGAGCGAGTCGAAAAAGATAAGTACAGGTATAGGATTGAAAAGTAAGGTTATGCTCAGATGAACGCACTTTATATTTCCCAGCGGTAAAATTGCATCATAGCACGGAAGCGAGAAACCCTGCATTGCATCATCGAAATGAAATATCAGTACTTTGATGAGATTCAATACGGATAGATAAGATAAGATAATAATAATATACCCGAAACGCAGTTCCAATCTTCCTATCAACAAGTTCTCTCCTCTAATATTCAAAAATTGTCATACTAAAACGATTCAGTTTGTCACACTACCAATTTTACTTGAAAAATCCGCACAATATTTCCAATAAAATAATCCGTTAAAAACTCACATCTCCAGTCCCATAATCCGCATCTATACACATATGTTCTAGGTCAGGAAATTCACTTAGAATTATTAAATTGCTCGAATTGCTCGTAAGGCTCCCGTTTAAGAAGTAATTTTTCTAAGTGATTTGAGAGTTGTAAACCATTCAAGTTGTGCATCTGTACATAGACTTAAACATGCTGTCAAGAAAAATTCCATCTCCACGGTATCAAACATGTCTGCCTCTTCTTCGATTCTTAGACTCACTAATCGTGGGCAATTTGCAATTATTGCATCGAACTCAGACGAAAGATTGAGAAATTTAAGACTGTCTGAACATATCTTTAATCTCTTAAGTCCATCGCAATAACGAAGGATTAAAACTTCCAAAACTGCACAAGATTGCAACATTAGCTCAATGGTCTTGTCATTCAACCGAACCTTACAAAAATCTAGTGTTGCCAGGCCCGTGAAGACGCCAAAACTCTTGGATATGTCTGTGATTTGGAAATTTTTGAGAGCCAACGATCTGAGCCCGTAGCATAAAAAAATGGATGTGGGAAGCTTAGATTCAGAATCGTTCTCTTCAATTCTGATTTCTCTCACATCATTCAAAGCAGCACGGTGAATCCACTCACAAATCTTGTCACTAGTACAACAGGAGCGGAAGTTGTTAAACTCTAAAAGTTCAAGGGATCCAGAATGAATCTCAAATATACGGTCAATTATATTTTGGAATCCAACTGGTCCACTTGGTGAAGAGAAGAAATCCTCTGAAAATTTGATGTTGGGTATGAATGTCCAAAGGAATTTCCATCTTTTAGAGACAACAGAACATTGCATTGCTTGCTTCAAGGGAATTTTACTCAAAATAAAGCTCAAGAAGCTATCTGGTAAATCGTTGAAGGTTAGCTTATTCTTTTAAGAGCCATAAGCTCAAAGCTAACGCGTGCAGTAATTAAAAACTGTGTCCTCAACTTGCCAACTCATTTTCATTTGCACATTTACCTCCGTTGTGCCGGAATCCTTGGGCACCATTTTAATAATTGGAGTCAGTAAAAGAGCTAAAATAAAACACATGGATGCATTCACAGACCTTGATGTTCCGTACAACAGGTATGTGAGACGCCTTACTTTAAAGCGATTCTTCTAATAAATGCAGTTATTATAAAGCTGAGTTGTTGCCAGCTGGTGCACCGTGCAATGCATGTCTTTGGGCACTGCGCACCCAGCTTTTAAAATCGTCTGTTTTACAATGGTAATGAATAATTTTGTCCACCACGATTTGCCCAGTTGGTATGGTCATGTGCCAACGTTATCCCGACCCTGTATGTCAGCGTCTATCCATGAGAGCATCAAATCACTTGAAAACGGCCAAGTTTATCAATCGCTTCAAATCACGTCACACATATCATCACCCGATACCAAAGATAATTAATGGTACATTCTTTCGTAGATGTGGTGTGACAGATATAAAGTATTAATAATGTTGATCACAGTACAGAATTTAGGCTTAATGCATTTAGTATTGTTACTTTAAAGTTGAGATTAATGCATCAGACGATACGCTCACGGTGTGGGAGATCCCGTGTGTCAGTGTCTGTCCATGAAATCATCAATTCACCATCAGACGATACGCTCACGGTGTGGGAGATCCCGTGTGTCAGTGTCTGTCCATGAAATCATCAATTCACCATCAGACGATACGCTCACGGTGTGGGAGATCCCGTGTGTCAGTGTCTATCCATGAAATCATCAATTCACCTAAAAATAGTCAGATTTGTCAATCGCTTCAAATCACGTCGCACGATATCATATCACATACCAAAGATATCAAATGGTACATTTTTTCATACATGCGGCGCGAAAGATATGAAGTATTAAATGATTTTGACAACACCATTGAAACCAAGCTTAATGCATTTACTGTGATTAATGCATTGCACAGTACGCTCACGGTGTACGAGAGCCCCCATTCCATCCATAATTGTCGTGTAGTTTTTTCTTGAACCACTTTATTCTTGTTGTATTTGAGCTTTGAATAGCTAGTGAAAAAAAAGTCTTTACTTGAGAAATTGTAAAAAAAAATTCACTCCATCATTTTTAATGTTATTTAAAATGTTAAGAAAGTTTTTTATACATCCAATTTTACAAATAGGATGTCTATAAATATTAGTAACAATTGTCCATAATTTGTAATGGAGAGAATTTAATAAAGAATTATAAGAAATTATTTTTTTCCAAGGAAATCTAAATCATGGGGCGATTTTTAATTATTCATTTTGAGTTATATGAATAAGGGGATTGTTGAAGTCTTGTACTTTCTCTATATATTTTGTAACTATTTTAATTAAAGGTAAAAAAAATATCAAAATAGAAACAAAGTATAAAGTGGGTATATGACTCTTAAAAAGATTATTGGTCTATCGATCCCAAAAAATATTAAAAATTAAAAATGGATTGAAGATAGACAATCAATACAAGATCAAGAACCCTCCAATTTCCATAGTCAAGCTATAAGTCCTTGCAACCATAAAGATTATTCATCTTGTGAGTATTATAAGCAATATTTGTCTTTATGTTAATATAAGTGAACCAAAAGAAAAGCCAATTAATAAACGAAATAACAATAATTACAAGAAAGACACCCCAAGAACCTGAACTCCAACAAGAAGCACCCTTGCAAAAAACAAGAATTCAAGAAGACATTATAGTCAGTATTCACAAAATCTTTGAAAGCTCTGTTTGAATCCCATATAGGAAAATCCTAATCACTTCCACTATCAATCTTGATATATCATTCTAGTTGAATGCAGATTTAGCCAAAAAATATGCAACTTGATTCCCTTCCCTTCTAGTATAGCTCCATTAAACAACGATGAAACCATGAATAAGGATGTCAATGTCTTTCTTACATTCATTCAGTTGCCACTATTGGAAGCAAGAGGAAGACTTATGTTTGAAATGATCAATCAAAATTTTAAAGTCAAATTCAAGAATATTATGAAAAAAATTATTCAACTAAGCAACTAAAAGAGCTTGATGAATGACCATAATCTCAACAAAGTTATTGGAAGCATCACCGAGACTATCAACAAACCAAAACTTGACCCTGGTAGTATGGTCACAATAGACACCTCAAATTCTAGTATTTATAGGATTGCCTTTTGAAGCCCCATCAACATTAAATTTAACAAAACCTAAAGGAGGACGAACCATTTAGTAATTTGAGAAACATGAAGATTAGTGAAAGAATTAGAGTAAGGAGAAACCACTTAAATACCAGGTCCTATCAACACTCTAAATTCCCACCAAGAACTTGCTTGATAATAAGAATCCAAACTTGACAAAACCCTTTCAGATTAGCCAATATTCTACCCCAAACATGATAAACATGTCTAGAAGTATCATAGAGAATTTGTTGATTGTGTTTCCACCATATATTTCAACAAATTAGACCAGAACCAGTATCATACATCAAATTAAGGGCTTTTGTTGCAAATAAGAACACAACTAATTAACAAGAAAGTCTTCGATAGATTCATAATCATTCCATGAAATGCCCATCAAATCACACCATAATCAACGAAGGATGATGGTAAATGGACAATGCAAAAGTAGATGTCGACCAAATTCTTCAACTTGAAACCATAGGATACATATGTTTGGGCCAATAATCTCATGTTTTCAAAGATTATCATAACAAGAAATTTATCCAAAGCAGTAAGCCACATGAAATCATTCGCCTTAGGGTAGCATTTAGGATGCCAAACCCAATTCTAAATCTTAAGAGTTATGAACTTCCAAGTTCTCTACTAGAAGAGTTTTATGAAAAAGTGCATTCTATAGACCTTAGAACCCTTCACACCCCATCCAAGAATTTACGAATGGAAAAGGAGACTCTCCAAGAAGCTAAAATATGAGTTAGTTAGTCAATAAGATAAGGAAATTGTTGGCTCAACCCCAATTCTCTAGGTTATCATTTCTAAATTCTAACACCATCTTGTATGACATCATACTAAAAATCTGAAACATAATTATGACCATCTTCTACACATTTAAAAAATTGTTGGCTCGACCCTAATTCTCTAGGTTTCCATTTCCAAATTCTAACACCATCTTGTATGACATCATACTGAAAATTTGAAACATAATTCTAGTTCAAGGAGATTAAAAAAATCCGCACAAAGAGGGCTATGATGATCCCAAGCATTATCTCGAGAAAGAGCACAATCACCCTTCCCCACAATCCAAAAGAGACTAGCTTTAAGGGCAAGTGCACCAAGCTGTGACACAAAAATGACTCTTAAGATGCCACTTTTTTTTCTAAAATTAGCAAAATATGATGTGCACGAGAAAATGAATATAGTTACGCTCAAAATTTGAAGACGCAGCAAGAACAAGAGTTGTAGTGCTCTGAGTCTAGTTTCTTAGCTACTATTTTTTTTTTGAAACTAATGAATATTAAGGGTTTCAAAAAGTGGGGGCCCAAAACAAGTCCTATTTTTATCAAAAAAATAACACAATGTCTAAGGGCCCCCTCTTTTTCATTAACTTTTTTTTAGAATTTCAAAAATCCAAACGGTGAGATAACTAACACCATGTAGTTTATCCCGTTCTTTCGGCTAACTTTTTTAATGAATATCTAATATTTTATGAATTTTTGAAGTGGACACATCTTGAAAAGCTAAAATTTGAGTGTGCTCCCCCCTAAATTGTTTGAAAACTAATCAAAAATTGATTCTTTTTTTTCATCATGTGTAGAATGGATTCTAGTTTTAAAAATGTAATTTGTTTCAAGATTTGATAACAAGTAAAAATCTATCCTAAAACTAGCACATGTTGGTTTTTGACAAAAAAACATAGGCAATAATAAGAGAAGTTATGGATGAAAACCTTAACATAATCAAAACATAAAAAAATTTATATATTTAGATAGCTAAGAGAGAGCCTATGGTTTTTTTATAAACTTGCATTAAAAGATATGCAAATGAGATGGTTAGCACGACCAAAAATATGTGTAAATTTGGTGTCCTCTTGAGAAAATGACATCCATAAGCAGCTCATTTAGCAAGTGCCAAATTTGGTGCTCTCCAAATGGGATGTGCCATTTGGAGAGCGCCAAATTTGGCGCTCACGAAATGAGTTACATTGACAAAAAACTATTTTTTTTCTCTTTGTGTCTCTCTCCACCACTTCAATAATGCTTAGAGTTTGCAGTTTATGATCTTTGATTGATAGTTGAGGTTTTACCTTTCACTCCCTCTTTGCCTCCTTCCCTCTTAACCAATATGTACCCATTAGATATTTCAACCCTCTCTAGGTCTCTCCTACACTATCTACCTTGTCTTCCATCCTTAGAGTTTAAGGTATAAGGTTGAGGGTTTATGTATAGGATAAATCCCCCTCTTAGGTCTCTTCCTCCCTCTATCCCTGCCACCCTCTCTCTCTCAAGTCTCTCCCTCCCTCTATCCTTCACACCCCCTCTCGCTCAAGTCTATCCCTCCCCACCCCTTTCTTTTCAAGTCTCTCCCTCCCTCTATCCTTCACATCCCCTCTCTCTCAAGTCTCTCCCTCCCTCTCAAGTCTCTCCCCCTCTCTATCCCTTCCACCATCTATCTCTTGGATCTCTCACACCCCCTCTCCCTCTCTCAAGTCTCTCCCTCCCACCCTAACAATAACAATTGTGATGATCCTCCTAAACTGAGTGATGCACCGTGTGTTGAACTCAGTGATTCTCTTAGTACAACACTTGATCTTGTCCCTCTTGCTAGTGATCTGCATTCTGCATATACTGAACAAGACTTGGATGCAGATGACCTCTTGGATGGTTGACTCGCATGTACTTTACTAGTCTTTTATCTTTTTCTTCTTTTTCTTTCTTTCTGCTTTTGATTACATTTGTGTATTGTGATCCCCCGTGATGTTTAGTTTGATGTCTCTCTCTCTCTCTATGTGCATTCCTCAATTTGTACCTTAATTCTTCTATATGTTGTATACTTTTTCCTTTTCATTGACCTTTTATCTTTTCTTTTCATTTTCATCTTTGTCTCCTATTTTCCTTTTGGGGATGATGCAAGGCCTCAAGACACCCTATGTCTCTTCCATGTTGATCCAAAATATTTTCCTTATCTTTGCTTTTCATTGTTGTCTTTTGTTTTCCTTTTGGGGATGACGCAAGGCATCAAGACATTCATGTTTCTTCCATGTTGACCCAAAAAAAAATTAATTTGTTTTCACTCTTTTTGTGTCATCCTTCTAGTTCTATGTGTATTTGGGGAATGATAGTTCTGAGCTCTCTGATATCATTGCAGCAAAGATAGATATTGATCTCAAATCCATAGATCCCTTATGTGTTTATGGGGGGCAACCCTTTCCTTTCCCTTTTCCTTTTTCCTTTTGGATACTTTAAAGTAATTTCTCATAGCATGGTGTTAGCAATTTCTTTAAAGTGGGGGCATACATTGGCATTATTTTTGGCATGATTTCATTCGCATTTGTTTTTCATGTTCCTTGATGTGATTTTCTTCCTTTATGCGATGTGTTTTTCCTCTTGGTGGTGTCATTAGGTTTGAATGCCTTCGAGAGCATGGTATTTCCCTATCCTCTCTTGGAAACATTAGATATAATGTTCCCCATGATGAGACCTTGCACTTGTCCTCTCTTGGAAACAAGATGAGACCTTTTGCGCATGTCCTCTCTTGGAAGCATTATGTATGATGTTCCCCAAGATGAGACCTTGTATTTATCCTCTCTTGGAGATGTTAAGCATGATGTCCCCTAAGATTAAGACCTCACAGGAATTAAGTAAAGTCCCTTTGAGCATCCCTCTTGTGCCTTATTAAAGTCATGGAGGTATGGCTTTAATATGGTCCCCTGGGGCTCACCTAGTGAACGCCTAGCTTCACTAGCCCTTGTGAGCATGCGTTTTATTTTTTCTTCTTATTGTTCCTTATTAAAGTCATGGAGGTATGGCTTTCATATGGTCCCCTAGGCTCACCTAGCTTCACTAGCCCTTGTGAGCATGCATTTTTCTTTTGTCTTTATCATAGTCATGGGGGTATGACATTGATATGGACTTCTTGGGGCTCACCTAGTGGACACCTAGCTTCACTAGCCCTTGTCAGCATGTGTTTTATTTGCATAGTGGATAGTGCATTCCACTTGTAAACCTTTTTGGACAAACAACCTAGACTCGGTTCACTGCGTTGGACAACCAGTTGAAGCTTGATTCGTTGCATTTTTCCTTTTTTCGTCTTTGATGGTGTATGTTTGCGATTTGATTATGGCTTCATATATCATCTGCAAGCATGTTCCTTTGTGCCTATGTTGGTTTTCCATAGGATCTTGATCTTGGGGGCTTGGCCACCCTCTTGATTATTGCCATCCTATCTTACTAGTATTCGTACATTTGAACCCCTCTTGATTGCGTGGTTGGATACTTTAGTGTGAGTTTGAAGCAAGTCCATCCTCTCACTAAAGTGGGAGCTAAATGTAGTGTAGTAAAATGCATACCCTTGCATTTTCACACTTGTTTGGGCCCGCCTTGCTTTATTTATCCCTATTTATGTCTTAATTGGTCCTATTTTGCATCCACAAGCCCTATGAATTATATCTTTTTCTAGCTAATCCCGACATTCTCCAATGGATAAATGATAATTTAATGATTTCATCTGAGTGTCCCTGATTTTTGGGTCGGGACTAAAATGCCACCTAGGGAGTCTTTTATCCCCCAAAGGTCTTGGGACCCTGATTTTGAGGTATCTTAAATGGGCCCCTTTTTGGTGTTTGTGCCCCAAGTTTCATGACCTAGGACTAAGATGCCACCTATTGCGTCTTAGTCCCCCTTGAGTTATTTTTGGGATTTAATTTCAAATTCTTGCGGGATTTAACTTCCTTAATTTAATGAATTCATATGTTGGCTTGGTGTGATGTAATTTCAGAATATTAAGCATAGATAAGTATAAATACAAGGTTCCTTCTCTCATATTTTCACCTAGCAATCTAACAAGCAATCTAAGCATCCAAGCATTCTAGCATTCACGAGCAATTCATCAAGCATTTGGAGCCATCATCAAGATTCAAGCATCATTTCAAAGATATTCTTGCATCATGTGTGTTGTTATGCTAACATTTGTGATGTAGGGTTTTGATTCAAGCAAGCAATTCAAGTCCATATTCATTGAGCATTCCTTTGGTTCAAGATCTATATCCATTGCAGCCATTTCACACAAGTTTTTAGATTTTACAATATGGATTTGGTGAGTTGTAGCATTGCATGTTATTGATTCATCATTTCCCTTCACTATTCTAGTTCATTTCAAGGTTTAATTACCAGTTACATGGGGTTTGAACAAGGCAAACCCCCATTCACTAACAATCAACAAGGTTTTCCCCTCTTGCATATTTGTGATTGTAGATTTAGGTTGGAGAATTGAAGATCATTTGGAGTGCAAAGTTGCAAAGTTGTAAATTTGCATTACAAAGTTGCTTCACGAAAACTCACCTACAAGCCAAATTTGAAGGTTTCAGAACTTGAGAATAGAGAAGAAGTGCAAACATCAAGCCTTAGGACCATATTTAAAGATTTCAGAAATTCCAAATGGGACTAAGATAAAAATAAAGGCATCTTAGTCCTCCCAAGGCTATTTTATAGAAATTCTTCTAGATCTGGTTCTAACATCCAAAGATTTTGCATCTGCCCTGAAAAACAATAGTAGGACTAAGACAACAGTAAGGTCGTCTTAGTCCTCCATAACACTTTATGGCAACTTCTTTGCATTTCTGAAATCCTCACAACATCTCTAGACTTCCCAGGTACATACCTCGTAGCTCCATGTTGCATAATTTCTTCATTTGTATTCTTCATTTAGTTTGCACTGTTAGATTTTGTGAGTTGATTTCTTGTTTGACTTTTTCAAGCATTTGCCTGGTGGTGAACCCCTAAAAGTTGAAAAATCCCCCTCCTAGGTCTTCCTTGTTGCGAACAAGACTTACCTTGTGAGGTTGATAGTCAATCCAATTAGGACTCCTAGGACATTATTGAATGATTGTGGGAGAAGAGTGGTACCATTAGTGCAACCCTTTTCATAGCGAATCACTCTCTCATGGATGGTTGATGTAGGGGATATAAATAAAAATATGCCAAGAACATCAACAAGGGAATTAATAGGAAATGATAGTAGGGAATCTATGCTCATGATATGCAAGCTCTGCATGGGGATTGTAGAGTCTACACATGGTGAAGGAGTAATTGTTGATGATTTTTGTAGGAAAAATTCAAATGGGTTGGTCAAGCTACTATATTTTTTATTAGTAACTTGTATGTGACCGTTAGATATAATGTATAGACTATTAGAGTGCACAACATTGTAGAAATCATCAAAAAGTTTATTGAAGCATGTGACATGTATTTTGGTGCCTTCTTTGTCAATGAGGTCAAAACCAAAAACTTTTCCTTCTCGGTCAACATTGTGAAACTCATGGATTGGACTCTTTGTTAATGCTCTACCCTCAATGGACCAATTCTTATAGTATGGGGTCAAATATTTTTTGGGAAGTATTTTAGAATGGGGTATGGTTGGTTCTTGGGTAGAGATTACATCTTGTTGTAAACCAATTGGGCCTTGGGAGCTAGTAGATGGAAAACGACTCATAGCATGTAGAAGAGGAGTTGGAGTTCCAACGAGTGGTGCTTTATTTGAGACCATTTCAAGGCTATTGATAATTAGAGCCTTGCAATTGAATGACGTAAATGATTTAGGAAAATCACATCAACAAATGAGAGCAATATTAAAAGATAGAGTATGGTTGGATGTACATGTATTTGTCGAACACCGTAGATGTATATTCTTTAAGGCAGACAATAGACCCAATGATCATAGCTTCTTCAAGAACAAGATTGTTGAACTGACTAGGAAGCAAAGTTGGATGGGTGTGGACACCATTAGAGAGTTCAACCTAGTATTTAACATCTGTTGAATGAGCCTAGTGTATAGCGTCTATGTATGTAACTTGTAATGAAGGGTTTGTTAGTGTAATTAATTAATTAATTATTACACTAGCATAAGTTAACTTAGGTCATGCATCATTTAGTCCTAGGTTAGATTTTAATAAATGGGATAATATTACCTTCCTTGTTTGTAGGGATAAGATTCCTTCTAGAAGATGAGTTGTCCTTCTAGAACTTATCTCAACATTTAATAATTTCCTAGATAGGGTTCACATGTTGTCACATATTGTTAGATCATGACACATGGCAACATCTCTTGCATCTTAGGTTTTCCTTTTTGCCTATATAATTAGGCATTTTTTTCATTTGTAACATATCATCATATCATATCATATCAATATAGAATCTTTATTCAACATTCCATTGTTGCAACACTTTCCTTTGTGGTTGATTATCTTTCATGGAAAAGGTCCTTTATTGAAGATTCCTGAGTTTTAGTGACTGTGCATCCATAATCTCAATAGGGTCAAGATCAAACATTCCTGCAAGAATTTCTTCAATGGCATTTGGAGTTAGAGTTGCCATTGAGAAGGTGAAAACTAGCTGAAGTTATGTGCCTGTGGGCAATTTGTGAGTGTTAGAATTGGCTATAATGACAAGTAAATTAAAGGTGCTTCTTAATTGTATGATTGATGTTAATGGGGAAAACCACAATTGAAAGGTAAAGAAGGGAACCGTAGGCTTGATAATATATAGCCACATAGTTTACCTACGTGTTTATCAAACCAGTGGTTTATGAATGGGTTAAATTTTATGCAAGGTATATAGTATAAGACTTTCTTGGTGTTTTCTATTTGAAAACAATATTTTTTGACGTATTATGTGTTTAGTATGTAAGATTTACAAATACATACAAATTTGATATATAAACAAGCATTTAAGTAATTAATGAAGTTTAATTTGAAAGAATGAAAATTGAAAAAACACCATTTATTTTCATGGTAAACAAATATACTTGTAATATTGAAGCTATGTTGGGAAAACATAATATAGGGAAAATTTACAACATTTCCTTGTTTGAGACAGTATTTACAATGCTTATATTAGAAGGGCGTATTAGACATGACTATAGAAGGCTATCTTGTTTCTTTACATTGTATCCATAAGTAGGCATAGTATAGGCACAACAAAAAAACTTACAACAGACTAAAGGCTATCAAGGTAAATTTGGAATACAATGGTTATCGTAGGTGTTGCAGTAGTATCATAGTGTTGATCATATTTAAGCTCCCTTAGGAAATTACACAATCCCTCTACTTTTGCACAACTAAATTGGTAAGTTGACACTGAGGCCTGTGACATCTTGATATCCATTTCTTCGATAGGACTTGATGGCTGGCATGCAAGTTTGAGTTTGTCAATGACGTCATGGAAACTATAAGATATAGTTGGAACAAGATGTTCAACAGTTGAGTGAACAGAGTCAGGTTTATTAACAGTAGACAATGACTTTGATACTACTAGTCTTGGATGCACTGGAATGGAGGGGCTTGGTTGTATAGGAGTATTTGAATGTGTAGCCATGACCTGGCATGAGTGGATGAAATATATGTATAAGTTGAAGTATAACATAAGAAGGTAAGCATGTAAATGAATGAGCAAAAGATGACAATTAATTACAAAGGAATTAACAAATTACAAGCAGCATGTATTATATGTTGTACTTTACAACAAAGCGTAAAACAAACATTTCAATTAAATATATAACAAATATTTATGAGAAAAGCAATCTATATTTGAATTTGGTAGTACAAAGAATTGATTATATGATGATGTATCTTGGTTTCTAGGCTATGGTTGGTTGATTTGGATGTCTTAATATTTGTGGTTGTCCTTTCTTCAGTATGTACACCTGATGTTGAATAATTATGATGCTATTTGTGTTACTTCTCTTGTGTGGGTTGTAAGCTATTTGTCTTAGGGGTGTGACTAATCATTCAGTGAAGGAAAAGAAAAATCTTGAGGCATATGTTTAGTTTGAATTTTTATTCTTCACAAAAATAACAATTACAAATGGTAAGCATCTGCATTGATAATGGCCCATTTTAATTTGGTCCTAAATGTAGAACATAACACAACGATACATCATAATAAAAAGACTAAAATGAAAATCAAATTGTTAGGAGACTATATAAGTACAATCCTTATAGTAATGATGGATCCATAAAATGGTGATCAACGTGCTTTCCAAACCTTGATAATTCATAATATCAATCTTATGATGATGTACACTTTTATCTCCCTTTCTTATAGAACTTGACTACTTTTATGTTTTCTATTTACTTTTGATGTTATCTATTTTCTATCTTTTGTTTTCAGCATGTTCTATCAATATGATGTGTTTTTCAGAAAGCATTTAGTTTTCCTCTATGTTTGTTGTGTTCTAAAATTGTGATGATTCACAAAGCATAGGTTTATGATCCATAGGTAGGACTTCTCGATTTTGGCTATTTTAATTTCTATCTTTCTAGAGCACTTAGATGAAGTTGTTAAATTTGTTGAGGATAAGGCTTGTTGAAACAAAAAACAAGAAACTAAAAGCCACCAAATAAACATAAAATTCATTTCACAAGATTTGAAAATCTATATGCGAAGAAGCAAATAAGGATCTAACACTAAGTATTACAATAATATCACATATGAAAAGAGCCACAGTTATATAACATATGTGTTACATATAAAATTCATTTTGTAGTTAAAAAAAATTGTTCTTTGATAGATAACAACATAAGTGTTTAGAAACAAATACAGTGCAACACAAAATGATTCGGCAAGTGACTTATCGCAAGATTTAAAACAAAATATGTCATGTTGGCAACGATGCAGAAGAGATAAAATGGGCAGTAGTCACTTAGAAGTGAGACAAACCAAAATGAATCTCCTTAGAGCTGTTGGTTCAATCTATTCACAATAAACAACAAGTAGATCTCAGTCTATCATAATTTAGAGCTTTTTCTGAAACAAAAATAGGAAATTTAAAACCACCAAATAAACATAAAATTCATTACACAGTTAAAAAGATATGTACGTGAAGAATCAAATAGGGATCTAACACTATGTACACAAAATTAAAAACCACCAAATAAACATAAAATTCATTTCAAAATTTTAAAAATATTCTTTCTATTTAAGAAGATTCTAACAATAAAAATGACTCAACTTCTAGTATTTTGTTCTTTCTTTACCTTTCCTCCCCCATACTAGAAAATGCTTAAATGTGATTGTGTGCTAGGTGTATTCCCTTGCCTTGTGATCATTACCAATATAATTGAGGAAAAATGTTAGTAACTACTCATTGTGGTCATTTTCAGATGACTAAAAACCACACAAATCAAAAACCCATGAAAAAATTAAAAATATAAAAGCTATCAAATTCATTCATAAATGGTAAAGAGTCCAGTTACCAGAATTTATAGAAAAAGTTATTATGAGAAATTTGGATCATAAGATCTATAATGAAAAATTAGCATTAGTTACAAACACTAAACTGACATTGCAAAGTAGTGAAATTGGGAATTATTTATTTGTATCTTTGAATTTTGCATTCTATGTATTTTTATTGCCATTTTTCAATTCAAATGATCAAAAATTATGGCAAAAAATGACACAGCCACACATAATGGTGAGAAAATTTATGGAACAAAATCCATTCAAAAAATAATAATTATGTGCCCCTAAGATTCAAATTAGTAGACTTGGCTATTGTATAAATTGTAGCCCAACACTACATTGCAAAATGATCAATTCATAAAATAAAATATTACTTGCTCCAAATCCTTAGCACAAGGGAAAAGTATATGAAAAAATATATAACATGTACTCAACCATAGAAATAATAAGACAAATTAAGAGTTGCTTCCTATGCAACCATTATAGTTGGGCTCCTACTTTGTTTTACATTTCAAAATAATCATACACATTGACATATAATTACAACAATCCATAATGTAAGTTAACAGTAGAATTATATATCAAGTGTTCACAAGACCAACATATTATATAACCCAAATTGTTATTGGTGAATGGTGAAGTGTTGAAAGTACTACCATTTGCACATCTAAACTTTCATTGAAGCAAAACCAGATTTGATCAACAACTATTACCAACAAATAGCTTTTGACAAACACTTAAAAAGACTAATCGGAAACTTGGCTTTTTAGGGATCATGCATACAATTTGCTATGAGATTTGTACTTCCATTAGCATCACCCTAATATTAACAATACTCTTGTTATTTAACTGAATATATCAGAAAGACCATATGCATATTTAGGAACCAAGTGCTGTCTAATGCTTCTAGTTGGATCTCTATAAGAGTATATATAATTTTTGCACATTTGTTGGAATTCTTTCAGATAAGCTACCCTATTTGTTTCATTTAATCTGCAAAAAATGCTTACCAGTGTTGAAGACTGTAGCTCATGTTTTCTCCAAAACAATGAGGTAGTTCATTGATACTTCAAGTACACAAGATGATGTAACGGTGTGATGCACTCTGATGAAACTCTATGAAGCATATGCATGGTATATCAGATCGACTTGTTAAGCCCAAGCACTAGCATTAAATAGTGACACAACTTCAACAAATGTATACAATCAACTTGAAAGCTAAATAAAAATTATGAACATGGAAAGAGAAAAAGAATAATTAAGTAAAACATGGAGATTCCAAGTCAAGAAAAACTGCAAATCCAATCTCTGTCCTTCAATACAACGACTGTCTAAGTCCCATCTACATAACAAACGTAGTCAAAGTAAATAGAAGGCATATTCATGAGATGACGATTTAAGCATTTTCTAAGAAGCTACCCAACTCAAGGAAAATAAAAATCACATCAGAAGTGACATCACTAAAATGGAGAAAAAGTTTAGCTAGCCTAGAATTGACTGAGTAGTATCTAGTCAACACATAAAGCACTCCCACTAACTCCTATGGAACGCTGTAGTTTGACAACTTCATGCTACATTCCCCCTCCCTCCATACGTCAAAATTTTACCCTCCTTATTGCTTTTAGCTAATTCAATTTTAGATAGACAACCTCCATGTAATATATACTAATTTAAAAATTTCAAACACTGGTTGGGATTTGTGGATTTCATTGTTTCCATTTGTACAAAGGCCATCAATTTTGATCATATGGGTTTTTCTCTGTTGTTTAGATATTGCAGCAGATCATATTATGAGAAAGAATTAGTTGAGAGTATTAGAGAGGTGTGTGACTGGTGCTTCAGTGTTTAAGAGGAGTATGCAAACTTTGATGTTAAGCTTAAATGATCAAGGATTCTATTAAAAGAATGAGAAGTTTTGGCTTTGGAGAGTGCACAAGTATGACCCACAATAACAAAGATAAGATAAATTTGAGTAAACATTGTTTTGGCATTAATGGACAGATACCCAAAGAGCTAAAGGAGAGGAATCCCGTCTTCATATATAGGATTGAAAGAGGAATTAGGAAGAGATATAAGCTTTTTGATGAAATTGTTTGTTGATTGCAATGATTTTCATTTCAGGGAAGCTATTTTCAATTGGATGTTGTAGAAAGTGTCGACTCTAACAAGCACATACTTTCCAAAAAAAAGTGGTGAAAGTTATTGTGTAACAATCTCTTTACTTTTCCATGTCTAAAAATCCTAGGGTACTGACTGTTTGGTTGATGAATTTATCAACTTGACTTTGGAAGTACCTCTTGATGTTGTTTGATGATGATACTGTGTGAATGTTCAATTTACTCTAAACAGCAATAATTGATTATAATGGAAAGTGTTAGTGCTTAACAATTATAAGTTTTCTATGTAAAAAAAATGAATTAATCAGATCATTTACTATAGTCAATGGCATATGAATGAAGACCAAAGGTTTTTTTAGAAAATTTTATTGTTATAGTTTATTTTTTATGCCATCTAGAAACAATCAATGTGTTGTTTGAGATTCGAAACAGTTACATATTTGAGGAAAATAGACCATAAGCATAGAATGTGAGAATCTTTGTAATATACACCCTACTTATTTTTGGTTTTCAAAGTTTGTATATAAGTTTTGGTGGTAAATAATGAACAAAAATCATAGAGAAATATTTGTGGTGATACCCATTGAGATAAACACATTTATTTTAAAAATATGAAACACCCATGAACTGAAAAATGCAATACAAAATAAATACAATTTTTTTTTATCAAAAACCTAGATGGTGATTTTTTTCAAATATCAAATTCCAAACATACCCATAATCTCTGATATTAAATATGTAACAACTATAGGGTTGCCTCCAAAATGATGCCAAACACAATAAAATTGCTCTTTCCCACTCCTAAGTCTGCAATACACCTTATGGAAGTCCTAACGCCTCCAACCAACAACAATACACTTGCTAATCTTAGTTTGTTCTGCCTAGAACATATTAAAGCTTTCCCACACCCTATTCCCAGCTCTAAAATTCATCAAGTAACTCACTGCAAAATTTGGCACAAAATGTGTCCTATTGTCAACGATGCCAATGAGATTCTCCCTACAGTTGCTGCTTCAATCTATTCACAATAAATAGGAGTAGGTCTAAGAATATTGGAATTTACAACTACCAGATTCATGCTTTAGTTCAAGACAAGATTTTGGTGGAAATGAAAATATGGATTGACTGTTTATGTAAAATCAATTTACACAAAGGGGCATTCTATTAAAGAGGCAACCGATGACCTAAAATTGTGTCGTGCTATCAAGGATGTCGATATTTACATCTTTTGCAATCACTGTTGTGCCGACATTTGCATCTTTTGCAATAATTGATTATGCAATAACTACTATGCCACCCTCACACAAATGGAGAAGCGAAAGGTCAATACCAACGAGGAAGAGTTTGGAGGAGCGAGGAAAACAACCAGGAAAATGATGAACTGTTGGGGTGCATTTCATCATATTCGATTGCCTCTCGACCAATCTGCACCATCGAACATGAAAAAGGCTCGCATAGTAGCAAAGAAAATAATAAATTATTTAATAATAATGAATTGACCTTTACTAAATTTAATACAATAATATTAAAGTCAAAAAAAGAAATAATGTTGTATATATATAATATAAAAATATTATTAAAAGTTAATATATTTATTATATATAATATTATATAAAAATATTATTAAAAATTATTATATTTATATGTTAATATATTTATTAAAACGTATGTGTCACACAATTTTTATATTAATATATAAATAGATAAAATTTTAATACTAAATTTTAATCTCATTAATATCAATGGCAGAACGGTACAATTTGTGCAGAATCACAGCGGCTGCTCTGTCTATTCACAATAAATGAACTATTTTTCCCATAATGGCTTAGTTGTACATCATTAATGTGACGATCAATTCAACAATGAGTACTCTCAGATTTTCATTTGATTCGTAATTAATTCGAAGGCAGTCATTAATTATTTCGTAATTAATTCAAAAGCACTACTCTTTTCGTTTGATGTGGCGGCCGTAATGAATAGCCATTGGAAATATGAGTACAGAGCTCTTGCATTTTGGAAGGCAGTCAGAATCTGCGTGGGTCACAATTCAGAGACCAATTTTTTTTCTGTCAAAGATGAGGATAACAAATCCAGGTGGGCGATAAAGTGAAATACTACTTTACGTGTTCTCAAAGCTTTCATTGATTTTGGTAACAGTAAAAGTGTGTCGTTTTGGTTTCATAGAAGTGATTTTGGTAGCAGTAAAAGTGTGTCGTTTTGGTTTCATAGAAGTTGTGTACCCAGCTTTATTCAATTCAAAAGGATGTTCAGAACACGAAATTGTGAAATTTGGTGCATTTCTCTAGAATGTCGTTCAAGACACAGCGTTTGATAGGTAGTCTGCTGTTTGTTTGTATGGAGAATTTTGTTTTCCTCGTAAAACTCAAATACGAAACAGTGGCACAATTTAAAGAATTATGTTGTGGAGAATTTTTTTTTTTATATATATTTTTAAGCACTTTAGTTATAAATGAGGGTTTACTAATTTTAAAATTATATTTTGGATTTTAAAATTATTTATTCGAATTAAGATTTATAAATTTTTGTTTAGGTTTTGTAATATTAATTATTTAATTTAATAATAAAGATTTTTAATATTTTTTTGTTTCAAGTTGATTAATTGTTTAATATTAAATTATAGTATTTTTTAATATAATTTGAAAGCATTATTATTATTATCATATGTTTATATTTGATTGCAATAATTAACTTCATTTACATGGTAACAATAAATTAGATTGTTATTTATTATAATAAATTTATATGAACCTTAAAATATATATGAAAAATATATTTTTTAAAAATAACAAATTTGAAAATATATATTCTATAAAAACAGTTTGTAAAGATAAAACAATATTATGTATACTATATTTAAGATATTACCATTTTATAATTCTAATCCATAAAGATTGGATTGTATTCGTTGAAAATTGAATTTGTACTAATTAAACAATTTGTAACTGTAAAATCATTGAGGAGAATCTCTTTCAACGAAAGTAAGATGATTCCCCATCATGTCATAGTTATACAAAGCTTTTCTCATAGGAAGAGTTGTGTAATTTAGAACCATTTGATTTCAATTTTATAAAACTAGCAATTGCACTTTTGTGTGCAACAAGTATATGTTGAATAAATGTATGAGAATTTAAAAATTGTGTAGGTAGTTTGGTCCAAATTTTAGAATGTGTCATAAATAGAAAGAACTTTAAATTGTTATATAATTAATTTATTTTTTATTTCAATTTTATAAAACTAGCAATTGTAGTTTTGTGTGCAACAAGTATATGCTGAATAAATGTATGAGAATTTAAAAATTGTGTAGGTAGTTTGGTCCAAATTTTAAAATGTCATAAATAGAAAGAACTTTAGATTGTTATATAATTAATTTATTTTTTAAGTTAGATTATAGTTGAATGGTTAAATTCATTATGTATGTTCAAGGGAAAACAAAGTTGACGCCTTGTTACTAATTTGCTAGAGAAGTCTTGGATATGATGTGTTGATTTGAACGGTCTAACGAAGATAGACACTGTGTGTAGAGCAAAGTATTTCTTGCTATTAGTTGATGACTTTTGTAGGAAAATATGAGCATTTTCACTGAAAAGAAAGTCAGAATGCTTCTCTTAGTTATAAGCTTTGGTGGAAAAGCAAGTAGATAGACAAATGAAGATACTAAAGTCTAACAATGGAGATGATTTGGCCTCTAGATAGTTTTAAGAATTCTACAAGGAGAATGGTATACATAGACAGTTTGACTTCTTACACTCCACAACAAAATGAAAAGTGGAACAAAGGAATAGGACGGTTATGGAGATCACCAGGTGCATGGTGCACACCCGAAGTTTAAGATATGAATGCTGGGTAGAAGTTTTAAATATAATATTTTACATCCTTAAATGCAATCCTTGTAAAGTATTGCAGAATATTACTTGCACAGAAGCATTGTTAGGCAAGAAACCATTAGTTAGTGACTTTTGCGTTATCTAATGTGTTGTTCTTGCATTTGACTCCTACAGAAAATAGAAGCAGTTAAATCCAAAGAGAAAAACATATATGTTTGTTGGCTTCTTTAAGTAGTCAAAGGCATAAATGTTACTTGATGATTCTATGAATAAAATTGTAGCCAGTAAAGATGTTGTAAATGAGAAGATATTTTTCTTCTCCAATGATGGTAAATCTGTGAAAGCTACGTTCATATTGCTATTTCTCATTATAGGTTGTTTGTTCCACGAATGGTAGGTTTCTTATTCTAAGGCCAACTTATTTAAAGCTACAAAATGTAAAGGAGGAAACTTGGCCTGTGTTCAAATTCTTACCAAAAGTGCTAGGACATGCTGATTAGTGTGACCTATGTTCAAGCCCCTTCAAACATGTTGCCAGTACATAAATGTGGGTGGCTCAGATCTAAGCTAGCTGCAAATCTCTAGAAATTTTGGCACTTACTAACCCTGAAGAAAAATTAGGGTGACTGAAAGCATTTGAAAAAGGGCGTACAGGATTGGACATCTTTTCTTGATCTGATAGTATGATGTTAAGGCTGGGGCTGGGCATTTTGACAACAATGATGTATACAAAATGACATGACATGAAATAGTTATAATTAGGTTCATAAGACCAAAAACAATTTATGAGACTGTGCGGCTGTAAAGCTGTGCCCACCATTACCCAACAAGAAAACAAAAAAAATCCACCTGTTAAGTATTATTATAGTAAGGGATAAGGTGAGCAAATTCTTGCTGCGAAGTAGCGAAGGAGTTTTGCTGCTGCAGTGTTCAAAGGAACCAGTGCATCCTGTCTAGACATCTAAGTAACTATTAAGGGACCAGCCTAGCAGTTAGAAACCCGTGATCAAGTATATGAGAGAATAAGGCTGACAACTCTTGTAACTTGAGCTTTCTGCATCTTAAGAACATGGAAAGTATTTGATTTCTTCTTCCCTTGTCCTATTGCAGATGAGGATGCCTTTAAGGTCCCAAAACTTTATAGATAGGCTTCATGTAACTTGTTGATGCATTGAAAAGTCTAAACGGAATAACTAACCACGTGTACAAGCCTTGTTAAGACTTTAAGTTTCTATTCCAGGTGTGACTGGATTAGAACTTGCTTATATCTCTACTTAAAGTAAATTTTAGTTAAGTATCTCTCATCCCAAAGTTGTTTTGAAATATCATCAATTCAAGGTCCGCAAGTTCATGTTTTAATTTACTGCAACCTTGTTGAAGTCACACTAGTAATTTCACACGTGCCATCATCCATTGACTTGAAGGAGTCATTTTAAAGGTACTTAAATGCTTGTTTCATAGTCACTACGCTAACATTAGTCTTTCAAGGTGTATCCTTGATATTAAGCCTTCAATATAGGTATAATTTGTAGACACACTCATACACACTCACACACAGATGAGTGCATTGAATAAGCACATCATAAAAGTCAAGTGGATATATGGAGGGTTGCAAGTAACCTCATCTTCTGGGGCTTAATATTGTACTCGAATATACACTATTGAGTTAAATTGCAATGCCTTGATTTGTTTCAACCATGCAAGGGACTAATCACATTAAGGTCTGGACTTTGGAGGTACAACATCCGTTAGTGTGTCTAGTGGTATAATGATAATTAGATTATGTGTGTATATGTTATTGTAATTTGCACTACCAACACTCCTATGATTCTGTCTATTAGGTTAATTTTGATTGCATTTGAAAGGTTATCGCAATTTTGTCTTGGTTGCGCGTCCTCAACCATAGGATAGGTTATTGTTTTGGTTAGTTGCCTTACCTATGCGATTCTCACATTGGTTGTTACGAGCATTCTATTGGTTCTGGTGTTATACAGTACTATATTCTGGCCACCTTATTGTTGTGAAATATATGCATCACCAAGGGTGTTAACAGATAAACTAATACTAGTGTGGGTTTTACTTATTTATCTTGATGTGCTTTGTAATGTGTGTTAAGTCTTTATATTGCATAATCAACTCTAATTACCAATGTATGGAGCTCGTTGCCTTCTAAAAGAGGTAGTGTTACTATGTGAATTTGCATTGTGTGTCCTAATGGAGAGAATACGATTTTGAGTGTCTCACCAATTATCTTGTGACTAGACGTTGTTGGACATCTTAGCATCATTGCATTTTATGTATGCTTCTGTTGCCATGATATTTTTATTGAATTTTTAATCTCCATTTCATGTCAAAACTCTCATCTCTTCCCAACAAACCAAGGTGAAATATTTTTTTACTAACTCTTTTATGATGCATACAATTTATATCCATTATAATATATTTTAATTTTCTGCTTATCAATCACTATATTATAGTTCTTTTTGTTCCATGGGGACTACTTGTTTTAGACTTTAGTGACATCCTTGAGGGTTAAAAAACTCTTTAATTCCATTTCAAGAATAAAATGATTTCCAAACTTTCTAGATCCCTTGCATTGCATTCTGGGCCATCGTTTAATATTTCTAATCATTTTTTTATGCCCTTTAAGACCTCCCAAGTTTGTACAACATTGTGTCTCCATTTACTTTTGCAAAACAGTAAGTCCGTTTTCCTCTAGTGAACTAACCCCTAGATTCATTTTAAACCTTTAAAAAAAGAGCACTTTTCATATTGAATTTCCAACCAACCAATTGGATAATCTTCTAACATATGAAGAAATCCAACCAACATCTTTGATTAATCCCAACTGGAATAGAAACTGTTCAGGAATGGGTGGGAACATAACTTTTAGCTTAACACTTTTAATGTTGTCCATAGCATAAATTCATATTTCACTCGTTAATGACAAAGTTTCCATCAGTGAATTCAATCATAGTCATTCATGGGCATTTGGTAAATCCCCTAATATTGTCACTCCCTCTGCTATTCTCTTTCCTTAATAGTTTAAGCGTTAACCTTATAAGTACCTTGTGGACTAGACCTTGGTTTCAAGTTTCAAACCCATAGCTAAGGATAGATTGCACATCTTTATATTCTATTTTCTATTTTGTCAGATGCTTTGTTGATTTTTTTTTTAATTAATAATGTTCAAGAAGAAATTAATCTTCTAATGTATGTAGAAATCCAACCAACATCTTTGCATAATCCCTACTGGGATAGAACTATTCAGGAACATGTAGCAACATAATTTGTAGCTTTAAACTTTTAAGTTGTCCATAGTATAAATACAGATTTCACTTTCTAATAATTAAGTTTCCATCAGTAAATTACATCTTAGTCATTCACAAGCATTTGGTAAATCCCCTAATAGTGTCACTCCCTTGTTGTTCTCTTTCCTTTATAGTTTAAATGTTAGCTTTATAATTTTAAGCCTTGTAGCCTATGTGCTAAATATTGCCTTGTTTTCAACTTTCAAGTTTCAAACCTATAGCCGAGAACAAATTGCAAATCATTTATAGACTATTTCTCGGATGCTTTGTTGATTTTAGTTTATGAAGTAATAATGCACAATAAGAAATGAAAATGTCTAACCTAGAGACATAAGAAAACAATGGAAAAACTTCACTGACAAGATGGCATACACTATGCATCTATGCAAATTCCCTCAACATCCCTAGGTATGCAATCACACACATGAAATCCATATACCGATTCTTTTAAGGAAACAATTGTACGTTCTTCGTTGCAATGTAAACAAAGTTACTAGAGAATCAATTTTACGGAAATGCAAACCCAGGAAAGATCGATGCTTGTAGGAAAGATAGAGAGCATTCACCATTGTTAGACACATAGCATCCAACATCCACGCCGTAGAGAGCAGAAACACCATTGCATCTGCAAGAATCAACCAAACAACAAGGCCTCACTATCGACACCCACTTGCAGATATTATTAAAGGCATGCCAGTGAATAAACATACAATATTTATTAATGCCATAGCTGTTTCTAGTAAATTCGAGCTCCTATGAGAGCCGGCATAAAGTGCATGTTGCCTACGATACAACAACAACAGGGACAACGAGAAACTCATATTTTTCTTAGAAACAAGATAAAAGAGCGACAGGAAAAAAATAATGGTCACAATCACTTTGATCGGCTTGCAAGGCCTATTGAAAGTAATGAGCTGTCGATTACACATTTTAGGTTGGTCATGTTCATATTCGATACGCCTTCAACGTAATTAAAGTTGAATAATGTTTTTTCAACCATGCATTTTGATAAATGTTTTTTAAAATATGTATTTTTTAACTTAATTTTTTGGTAATTTTTTTTTAAATAACTGAAATAATTGAATGATCCAAGCACCTGTTAAATTTTAACTAATAACTTAAATCTGAACTTCACTATTTGTTGTAAGTTGTTTTAAAAAAAGGTGCACTTCTACAAGCTTTTAATTGAGTGATCCAAGTTTTGTTTTCAACTTGTAAATATTGGACGTGATTGAAACTGAGCAATTTTTTTCAACAATATGAAGTTTTATGGTTTTCAGAAAGAATCTCGTTCTTCGTACAACTTTGTAGTCTTGTGTATTTAGAGATATTTGATGTAATGGAACATTTAATTTATTTTGGTGAACAAAGACAATATTTAATGGTTTTGGGTGTGTACGGGGATAAGAGGAAATGTGCTTTGGGATGTGAAGATCTTAGGGAAAGGAGGTGATGTTTATGTAGCCAACATGATGCATATTTGATTGTATTTATTAATTAATTGAAAATAAAAAATGAACATACTTTTTATAAAGGAAACACCAAGAAATATCAATTTGGAGGAATCTGTTTTGCAATTTTATTGTTGTGTGTTTGTAATAATAGATTCATTAGTTGCATCATAATATAATATCATTGGATAAATATGATCTTGAGAAATGATGTTGATTGTTTCCTTGCTTTAAGAAAATGATATGCCATTATGAAAATGTGAAAATAGATCAATTTTAAAATATTGTATGCGTGGTCTAGCTATGGCTCTCTGGGTGTTTGATTGAGAGAGATTAAAAATTCTATTTTTAAAGTTAAGAAAGAAAATAACAATCTTATTTGCCAATGTAGGGAAGATTTTTATGACAATGACATTGATTACACGTCAAGTTTTAGTAATGGTGTAATATACCTAGATTGTCAAGGACGATCCAAAATCTGGATTGGAAGTATGCGTGGTTTTGCATATTGATGAAGTTACACCTCTTATTGTGCACCCAAATATTAAAGCTAGCAACATTCTCCTTGACAGGGATCTCAACATTCTTAGACTTTTAGTTTTAGATAGAAATGAAGCCTCAAAAAGAATACCTTTGCAATACATTAACGGGTTTGTCTTTCATAATTAATTATTGTAATTACAATAAAGATGCTAAAATGTAGTGAATCCAAACAATGCATGTAGTGGAACTCAAAGCAAAGTTTTAAATCTACAATTATCATTCTATCCTACTTTAAGTTCATCATAAATATGAGATGCTAAATGACCTATAATAAACGTTATGTAGGGAGGAGCTTAGTTTGTAATATATATTTACAAAATTTATGAAAGAAACATTATTCTATCAATGTCATAAAACAAGTGTAAAGATTAACATCTGAATTTTCTTTTCTAAATTATCCTCCCTATAGTAATTCCAAAAATATGAGATGTTATGTTGACATGCATGAAGAAGTGATAAAACAAAAAAATAGTGTTGTAAGCTATAAAATATGATTGAACAATCAAAGATTCTAGTCCTAGAAACCAAGAATTGGATAGATTTTACCATAAACACTCTTTCCTTATGATTCATGGGCAATCTAAGTTTAAAATTATGCTTCAAAAAGTATGTCACTATAGGCGCATAAAATCCTTCATAAGCACATGCTCACTTTGTTACTCTTGCAATGGTAAATTATGTTCTCCCTTAGCTTGTATTTTCCCACCATTCCTTTCTATCACTCCATCCCTCTTATTTGCTAAATGCTTATCATTTCTTTTGTCTCTTTGACAATCTCCTCTCATTTTTCTTCCTCTCTATACCCTCCTCACACCTCATTCTTGCCTCCTCCTTACATTGAACTTCTTGATCTCTACGGCTTAATCACTTCAATCCCTTCCCATAAATCCTTTTTTTTAGATTGCACGAATTGGTCAGGTATCCATTCCCCTATAAATTGTAGTGCACCTGGTAAAATTTTTTCACATGACCAATGATGCTAGCATGACACGCCCTCCGATACCACAAGGATGGTGGGGAGACTAGACCTCGTGACCTCTTTCCTACAACAAGATGCTTTAGCCAATTGAGCTAGGCCCACCGCCCCTTCCCATAAATCCTTTCATTGCAAATCAAAGTGACAATTAATTTTCAACTGATAATAGATTTCTCTGGTTAATACTTAATTGTTATGAATTTTTCAACCAATTTGAGATACCCAAATGAGCTTATATAAGTTTGACATAATATAGATAATGTGCATTGCTTGGAAATGAAAATCTAAAAAAGAAATCCAACACAAAACTTATACCATTGAATTGAGTGCCACAACTTACATTTATAGATCACATAATAATAAACTTTGTAGCTTTAAGAGATATTGGAAGAGAGATAGATACTTATAAAGCTTTGGTAACACCATCCATTATCTCATTTTCAATAAGTGGTTCATCCCCTTGGATGTTAACAACGTCATATATCTTCTTCAACTTTCTTAATGCCTTGTTGTAGTGTTTAGTGCCTACCAATAGAAAGCCCAATTATCTAAAGTGGAAACTAACATCAAAACTAATAGTTCTCAAGCATCTATGCTACAGGTCTTGCTAATAGTTCTAAAGCTAATTCAAGTTCCTAGACTCATGTGAAGTGGAAGTTATAGGTGATTATGTTGAAAGTTTCAAAATCACAAGTTATAGGTGGGTATGTTGCTTAGTTTCAATAAGTGGTTCACCCCCCTAGATGTTAACAACAATGTCATATTTCTTCTTCAACTTTCTCAATGCATTGTTGTAGCCTTCAATGCTTGCCAAACACACTATCAGTGTAGAGGAAATGCAATCATCAAGGTCGAGAACATTGAGCAACAAATTGAATGAAGTTAATTTGAGTTATGCATAGTCTATTGCAACATTACTGTTAAGGCTTTGATATTGCTTTTGGAGCTTCATTCTTTACCTTATCCTTTTTTGAAGACACTAACTCATTTGACTGCAAAATCTAACAAAATATGTATAATTTGATGTATTGTTGGGTGCTTGTAAAATTTGATGTGTAATTTTCAAATTTTTAAAAGTTTATCCCTGACATTCGTCAAAATTTTGACGAACCTGGGTTTCGTCAAAATTTTGACTAGTAGTTTCGTCGAAATTTTGAAAAAATGGAAAACAAGAAAAAAATCAAATTGTGGTTGACCTAAATAAAAATGAGTTCGTTGATTTATTGTGACAGTGTTTTGTTTTACTTGAGACAATTTGTGGAGAATTAAGGATGATTTTCTTGGGAAAAATCATAAAAAATTCAAGAAGATATTGCCAGGTTGAGGGTAGTCATTTTTTTTTTGTAGAATTCAGTTGTGAAGTCAGATTTGTAGTTCCAAGTTTGAAAATTATATTTTAAACCAACATCTAATCATATTTCATTTTTAGAGGTTTAGGGTTTTGAGAATTTCATGTCCAGATTTTGTTGTGTGGAATCACCATATGATCACAACCAAGGAACATATTCCTGTGATTGTAATTATGTGATCCATAACTCTATTGGTCATGTGGCATAGTTGTGCTATAACAAATATAGGATGCATTCATGTGTGACCCGAGTTTAATGTGGCTATGTTGTGATATAAATGGAGGCACTCATATAATGTAGTTAATTTAGGTGTCAATCATCATTGGGTGCATTCAGGTTGTTTCAAGTTTAACAGGTTAGGATGTAATTATAGCATGATCGAAGAGTGATTACCTCTTGCTACAATAAAGAGCCTATAACTCTGGTTGATATGTAGAGTGGTTGTGTTATATCAATTATATAGTGCATTCAAGCACAACCCATGTTTAATGGGCTCTTCTAGAGAGTGATCAAGATTTTCTAAACCTTATGAATGTTACTTAAAAGTGTATAGCTTAAACTACAAACCAAGTTTGTTACATACTTGAATGCAATCTTGGGTCACCACAAACTATAATAATGTGATATGCTAATAACCATTATGGAAAGTATTAAAGCAAGACCCATTCTATATATGATGCATTTCCTTGATCAGGTTTACATACCTTAATGATCAAACACAAGCTTCCCACACACTCTAGGATACAATCCAAGATCATACCACAACTTTGTCAAGACAACTAATTTTCTGACCTAAGATTTAAGGTTGTTTTTTAATACCAACAAAAGCATTGGTAAGAGCATGATTAGGGTAAAAAACCTAGGCCTCCATAGAAACATAAACAATAACTCTAGTGGATTAGTGAGGTTGCAATACCAGAAAGATTGAGACATTGGAGCTAATAACAAAATCTTGCAATCTAAAGATTGTAGCCAATAACAAGCACACTATGTAACTTAGTGACATTTGTAAATGCAATCTACGGTAAGAAGAATGATAGTCACTTGAGATATGACAGTCAAAAAGAGGTTGAGCAGTGACAAAATAATAAAACTCAAACCTTGCATAGTAAAGTGGAGATTTTAATAGTGAGTTTCCTTACCCCCTTGTTGACCTTAAGGGTTTTTCAAATGGTTTTGGTAGTGTTAGACAAGGAAAATGCAATCAGGGAATGACTATCGAAATGAAATAACAGTGGTAATCATAGGTTCAATGTTTCTTCTTAGCCATTAATGTATAATGGAGGTAGTGGATTGCATGTTTGAGTAGTGTTTTGAGACTCATCAAAGATGGGAGAATAGTGAATAATACCTTGTGGACTGTGAAGTAGTGTCAATAATATTGAAGGATCTTAAGATCTACAATAACATGAAACAATGAGTCCCCTATAGTAAGTAGGCAGTCTATAGGGCATAGTTTGATTTTATAGAAGGATGCTCATGAAAGGAATATCCAAGTGATAGTGAGGGAGCTGTTTGAGATTGTAGCTGAGGGTGCAATAACCAATCTTAAAGGAAGTTAGCAAAGCAGTAAATGTGCAAGAAAATTAAATCATACACAATAAACAATTCACAATGTTATTTTGCATAATGCTTTGAGTTTGAAGACAAAAATCTCATTGTATCTTGATGAAAGTGGTGACCTTAATGGTCAATCAATCACTAACAACTATGATTTTAAAACATGCTATTGTGCTTATGGAGGCAACATTTTAGGCAAGGAAATGATAAGTGGTTTGAAACAATGGCAGGTATGAAGGACTTGCTTTATATGCATACTATGCAGTCTAGCTTAATACAACATTCTTAGAAGAGATTGAAGGTGCATTATGAAACTCAAGGGTTACCATGAAAATGCTTAAAACAAAGATTGAGATCTATTTAAAAGCCACAGTCATGAAGATATTAAAGATGTCACATGCAAAACCCTAGTAGTTGGAGTAATGAATACAATGCCAAAGAGGATAGTGTGCTGGGGCAGATTTAAGAGATCTCCACATTATCTAATTACAGATAAATACATCAATTATTTATTTAAAAGAAATCATTCTAAACCTTATATATGATACATTGATACTTCAAAAGCCTCTAAAGGAATTTGAGATTATGCAAATATATGTCAAGTAAATACCTAGATTACAAATAATTGCGGGAACAATGAAACATTTGTTGAGCAGAGCAGGAATGAGATAAGCAACAATGAATCCTATGCCTCCTTTCACACACATCTCCTCACTGTTCTCTGTCATTCTTTACTGAAACACTTCTCCATTTTGTTGGTCTATGCTTGAAAATAATGTTTTGAAGAAAGTTTTACAGTATGTTTATTAAAATGAAAAATCCATTCTGGTGGGCTACGCCTGAAAATAAGATTTTGACAAAAGTTTTAGGGTATGTTTATTAAAATTTTAGAGTATTTTGGCGGGCTATATTTTTTATTCCTTAAATGATTTATTCAAATGGATTGTGACTAAATAAATGACTAACAATTTAGTCATTTTTATTTGTGTGACTAAATAATTTTTAATCGACGACCAAACTAGTAATTTATTTAGTTATTTATAGTTGAGTTGCAAAAAATGAGCAAAAAATAGTTATTTTTAGTTGTTGTGACTAATTTTTTTTGTCACCTAGTCATCTATTTTCCAAATTCTATTAGTGTGTGCTTCCTTGTGCGATTAGGGCTCTCTTAATGTTGAGGGCCCTAGGGAGAAACTCGTCATAAGAAATGACACATTGCATCTTTAACTAAAAGGACAAATCTGTATTGATATTAGCAATGATGATTCCAACTTGTTGCTCCTTAGGAATGGGTCACTTGCTCTTACTAGCTCGCTACCTCCATCATTGTAGGAAGTTTGCGATCAAGTTCAATATTATGATTTTAGGAGTCTAACAATTGGAAATCATAGTTAAATCATAATTTTATAATTTTTGGAATTAACATTTTAAAGTGTTTTTTAGGGTCATTAACTTCAGGTTGTCTTCTCTTTTGTAGAGGTGGTTGCATGCCAAATTTTTTGAATGTAAAATATCAGAATTATTAGATTTTGTTACCTATCTATGAATAAAAATTTATGGAGTGTGAGTTTGATATTTTTTGAAGATCTAAATAGTCAAGATTGGTAAAAAAATCATGTTAGATAATATTAGTCTGGAACAAAATGAAGAGACACTTGATAGATTGTGGGCTAGATTGAAAAGAAAGGGTGATGGGAAATGTTATTGTCCTTGAAATAATAGCAAGGGCTTAAAAATGAGACAAATTTTAATCACAACAGCTGAGAAACATTGTAGGCAGTATGTTCATGTTGAAGGGGGGTATGATTATCATCAATTGGTAAGTTGTTCATTATATGTGTTTCTATTGATTGAATTTATAAATGTTTATATTATTTTAACATTATATATATAATCACTTGATCATGATCATGGTTATTTGTGTCTATCATTATTATAAAGGTGGGGCGCCCTAAGGCACATAATATGGATTATCACGACCCAGAGAATGTGGTTTTGCAAGTGAACGAACATGGAGTTGTGAATATCAAAGATGAAGTTAATGATCCTATGGAAGAAAATGATGATGTGCCAGAAAACATAGTTGAAGATGATGGTATAGATACATTGATCCATGACACATTTAGTGGTAGAGCAAATTATGATGATTGAGATGACTTTGAGGATGTTCATGATTTACTTGTACTTGAGAAGGCATACGAGCCTATTTACGAAGGCTTCCAAACAACTCTTCTTTCTGCTGTATTGTTGCTATTGAATTTGAAGGTTATGAATGGTTTATCAAACATAGCAATCTCACGGATGTTAAGGTATGCCATATATGTCATATTTTTTCATCTATTTTAATTGTTGTTAGTTCATCACTAGTAAATAAAGGATGAAATATGTACCATTAATATTTTTTATATTAACAAATTATTTTTTGTTGTAGATTGATTGGTGAATTTTTGTTACCACCATCAAATATTTTACCTCGCTCATATCGAGATTTATCTAGCATTATGAAAGATATCAGAATGGAGTATCAAGCAATAGATGCATGTCCCAATAATCATATTATATATCATAAAATACATGAATTTGCAACAGAATGCCCAGAATTTCATATCAATAAATATTGAACAGATCAACTAACAAAAAAGTGTCTCGCAAGGTTCTTCGTTATATTCCCATTATTCCACGTATGCAACGATTATTTAGGTGTGAAAGATTAGTGCAATTTATGGATTACCATGCACAGAATAGAAGTGTAGATGACATTCTTCGAATGGCTATGGATGGTTCTGCATTTAGGGACATGGAGGAAAAATGGCCACACTTTAAAGAAGAACCTCGTAATCTCAAGCTTTTATTGGGAGTGGACGGTGTCAATCCATTTGGAGAGCTGAGATCTATTTACTCAGTGTGGCCTATTTTTGTTATCAACAATAATAGTCCTCCATGGATGTCAATAAAGAGGGAGCACATAATGTTGTCAATGATTGTTCCAGGTATTTTTTTACATCAATTTTTTTTAACGTAGTAGCATTTCATTTGTCTTATTTGTTGCATAATGACTTATATTTTCTTCATTCAATAGTCATGTACATTAATTCATATATATTGCAGTAAAATGGTTATAATAATTATGTAATGTCTATGTTCATTCAACTAGGTAGGTACCAAGTTAAAGATATGAATGTATATATCGAACCTCTTATCGACGAGTTACTAAAGTTATGGAATGACGTCACTATGTATGAGGTCTCTAGACCAATAGGACAAAGACAATTTCAATTCCATGCAATACGTGTATGGACAATTCATGATGCCCCAGGGCTAACACATTTTTGTGGTATGTTATAACGTTCGACTGTACTTTAACAATATTTAATTTGATGAAGTAGATATCATGCATGTTTTTAAAATAATCTATTCATTATATATAATTAAAAAAATTGACATATTTAATCCAATTATATATGATCTTGCAAGTCTTCAAACAAAGGAAAAATTTGCATGTCCAATTTGTGGTCCAAATATGAAATCTCGTTGTTCAACAAGTTTAGGAAAGCAGGTGTTTGATGATATAGGAACTTCCTCCATAGAAATCATAAGTATCGAACTACTAAAAAACATCTTTTCAATGGGAAAGAGGAAACTACATCAAAACCACGAAGAATGACACCTCGCCTATAGAAGTATGAATATAATAGAATTAATCGTCAAGGTTGTACATCAGATCAAATTATTTATCTATCATATATGATATGTTTTTAATTTATATTTTTAATTATATTGTGTTGTGTTTACTCTTGTTGTAATTGACAATGATTGTTGTTAATTTGTTTAACTTATATGCTTCATCAAGGTTGTCAAGGCATTAACGGTCAGCTTCCACAAGAACTGAAAAGTTATTTCAAACAATTTAGTAGGTTGCCCTACTATGAGAAGCTACAAATTGTGCATTTGTTTGATGCAATGCATATCGGAAATAATATAACATAAACGTTTAGAAAATATTGGATGGAAGGCATGACAAAGAAAAAATTGTCAAAATTTGTAGTGACATTTAGAAAGCCAATCATGCAATGAAAGATGTAATTCAATTAAATAGCGATGGAAACCAAATTAATATAAGTGCCCTTCGTTGGTTATTAATAGAGCAACAAAACAATACTATAAAAGAAGTCATACGAAAAATTCAATTTCCCATAGGATTTGCTGCGAACATAAACAATATAATAACAAAGAAAGGTGAATTTGGGTCAGGGATGAAAACGCATGATTGACATAACTTTATTAAGGTAATTATTCTGGTATATTATATACACTTGTATAATGTATGTACTTTTCAGTGTATTGTGTTTACTACTTTTGGAAAAATAATGAAAAGATCATTTTATAATTGTTGCAGTACATTCTACCTCTATCTCTCCCAGACAACTTTGATAACAATGTCAAGCAAGTTATATATGATCTTGGAAAATACATGAGGTAAGTAGCGAGATTTTTTCAATTCGTTGTATACATATTATAATTGCCATTTTTTTAACTTGTTATGTAATATACTGTATATTTTTGTTAAATCTCGTTAATATATTTGTGCCTTAAATCACTTATAGATGGTTGTCATCTACATAAATCCATAAAGAAGATATAAATTATTAGAAGAGAAAAATTTCTTGTCTAATGTGTGAAATGCAAAAATGTCTACCTTCAACATTTTTCAATGCACAAGAACACTACCTCATACACCAAGTTGAGGAGATTGAATTGTGTGGACCTATAGACACAAGGTCAATGTGGATGGTTGAGACACTTGAAATTTTTGAAGGCTTTGGTTAGACAAAGAGCACATCCTGAGGGTTCTATGGTGGAGGGATATATGGTATACTAGACCATGGTGTACATTAGTAAATATCTTCTTAAGTTTGCAACAACGATCCATGTAGATCTCATTTGGGATCCCAACTCCAATAACAAATTTGAAGGGGAGTACCTGGTGGGGAAAGGTAGATTGAGGAAAGTGAGAGGTAATTATAAGATGGTCATAGAGATTAATTGGAATACATTTTACATATGGTTTTTATGTATATTGTACTTATTTAATTTTTAATCTTCAATATACATCAATTATAAATTAAGGTCGTATACTGTGGTATTTAACTAATTATACGTCATTTTTGAACTTTATTTTTTTTGATATAGTTGGTCGAGAGCGGGATGCACTACATTTGTATATTACCAACAATCTTGATTGGATGATAGTATGGATTGAATGATGTCAACAATCTGGTCGCACATTAACATGGGAAGGTGTGGCTTCATTGGTTAAAGAAGCTCATTGTAATGGAGATTCCAATGTTACACAAATGGAAATTGATTTAACATATGGTTTAAGAGATAAACAGGTATGTATAAATATATTGATCACCCATATTATTTAATTATTTTCAAGTATATTGATGTATATATATGTTGAGATTGTTTTCTTTGCATACATTCGGCCAAGAATAAATATGTTTATCAACTGACAATATTGCAATAAATTTTACATGTTTCACATATTGCAGGTGAAACACCATAAGACTATGAGGTGCAATGGTCATAAATTTTGAATCAAAATATTGGATGACATGAAGAAAACTTGTGATTCTGGTATAACTGCAGTCTTTCAGGGGACTAATGTTTCATCTAGAAGCGACATACATCTAGAAGTCACAAAAAATTGATACTATGGGATTTTGGATGATATATTTGAGTGTGACTTTAAGTCATTCAGATTAATTATGTTCTTCGTCCTATGGTACAGGCTACAATTGAATGAAAATGATCTTGAAAGAACTGTTATTGAACATGATAATGGATTTACCATGGTTAATACAAGGTTGATTGAGCGAGCTGGAAATGAGCCTTATGTTCTTCCAAGCCAATGTGAGTAGGTATTTTACTCAGAGGTTCCAAGTAAACCAGGTTGGTCATTTGTTGTTAGACATGATCGAAGAGGAAGGTCGGTAAAGTATAATGTGGTGGAAGAAGAAGATACTGAAGAACTAAAAGATGATGTAGATGATGATTAGGAACAACAGTTAGTTGATGATGTCCCTGACAAAGATGTTGAAGAGGAGGAACTAGATCATGATAATGTAGGAGTTAATGTTCATAAAGATGATATCCGTGTGGATGATGACATTATCGAAACTGATATCGATGATGATGGTGATGATATGACCAATCCTTACAATGTCGAATTTGGATCAGATGATATAGACAAAGAGTTGGATGGAGAAGAAGATCAATGACATTAAAATGCATAAGTTATGTGATTATATTATCTATTTGATATTAATTTATTGATAGAATTATATTTGACTTATGTGGTTACATAATTAATTCATGATGTTTTTAATTTTTATGCCATTACATAATTAATTTAATGATGTAATTTTTAATGTTTGAAAGTTCAAACAATTAAAACATTTCAATAGTGATGTTAACAAACTTGAAGTTAGTGCGTTTTATGTTTCATGTGATCATAAAAGATTAAAAAATTAGTTGTAGAGGTGGTTGTTTAGTGGTTGATGTGTATGTTGGTTCTTTTTATAATGTGACCAGATTTGTCTTCTAATCTACCTAAGGAATTTCCAATTCCAATCAAAGGCAGCTCGAAGGACTTGGACCAACTGACGAGGACTTTAAAAGCCTCCTACACTTCAGGCTCTGTAAGACCCGGGAGGGTGATCCCTTAATGTGTTTACAACCTCTGCACCATTATTATAAATAACATTAACAATAGTAGATGATCTCATTTACTAGCTCAACACAATAAGATAATATCAACTAGAATTGGCTATTCATAGACAATATCAACTATCTAGAGCTTGAGATAACTAAACACAATCCATTGTATAATATAGTCAATGATTTGCAATTTGTAGCAAGCTCTAGGCAAAGACAAAAAAATACTAAACTACACTAATAATTAAAACTTAGATCAGTGCCATATATCTATTGCATGAATCAAATTCATAAGCATCTAGAGGTTTATAACAGATTTAATACATCATATATAAGATCCCTGACAATATTGCATTACAATTTCATTGGTATGCATTCTAACCCAGGACTACTTATCAAATCCTTATACAACACATATCCACCTATAATCCCATTCAAGCATTTTGATTAATTCCTTGAATTAAAACTAAAATAGAATCATACACACCACAACAATGAGATGGATAAAACAACCCTTAGTTATTTCATTCAAAGTTTAGATATGCATGTACAATGGAGAGACATGAGCTTGAATTTTCATTTCAACTCAAATGCTAGTACTATTATACAACATTAAATCTCTATGAACTCAAAACTTGTTACATAATGACTCAAAACCTAAATTGTATTTCTCTAAAACCATCATACTTTACAATTTGCTCTACAACTTCACCTAGATTTGACAAAAATTATCTAACTTGCTAACCCGTACTTCTGGCCTTGAAATCCTTCTTATAGAAAATGAAGGAGCAAACAAGCACCGAGCTATAAAGTACACCTGTCACCAATCAATTGGAGCACCTGGTGATATTCCAAAATTTGTTACAACAACCACCACCTTGAAAAATATTCTTGTTCATCATACCAGCTAAAGAACGTTGATGCAAAAAACCACAAGAAAACTGCATAAAGAAAGTCGTTAACAAAAACTGGAACCATTGCAACTGCAACATCTGATCTGCCACCCATTAGTAGTTCACTCATTTTACTCCTCGATAGTCAAATATTTAGTTACCCAATTCTGGTACTCATCATCAGTCAGCCAGTCAAAATTAATTACCTCATTCGCCTTGGTATTATAAGGTGTGCATTTTACCGCTACCTAATTCGCATCCCTTTCAAAAGATTCCAAAAATTAGTTGGTACTAATGATTTTGTCCTTACAGCTCACCAAGTCATAGTCTGAGTCATCACAAATTGAATTGATTTTATCATTGATTGCCTCACTTGCTTGAGCCTTCCATTGTTGAAATGACCTGATTTTCCCCTGCTCATCAATTATATCAGGTAACAATGTGTTACCCCAATCATTGAAATTCTTCTCTAGCTCCTTAATCTTCCTACTCAAGTCATCTGGTAAGGTCTAAAAACCTTGCAATAATTTTACTAACACATGAGTAGGCTTTAATGATTGGGGCCTATTATTTATATCAAACCTTGAGGCCTTATACATGATATCTAGATCACTGGCCCTAGGGATCCAATTTTCAATTAATGGTATCGCTACTTCGTGATCCTTATCAATATTTTTTATTGCTGCTAACAACAAAGAATATAAAGAATGTATATATAGCAATTTTCTATCAACCTTTTCATTTAAATTCCTCAAAATAGTAGTATCAATTTCCTTTTGCTTTAAGAGAGATCCCTCCTCACTTTTGTTTAATGATGCTTGCAATTTATCATATTTTTGCAAGAGCTGCTTCTTTGTAGGATCAACAAAGCACTTTGTTTCTTCTTCAACTTCGTCTAAAGAAAGGGTGAGGATAGGATTCTGACTGGGAGATCTTGGTGTGAAAACAATTGGAGAAGCAGGAGGCACTAACCCTATTGTGGAAGGTAATGTACTGGTTCTTGGAGCACTTGATGTCTCCCCAATTTGCTTATACCTAAACCTCTCCACTTTTGTTTGCAACTCAACATTTTTTTGCTGCATCTTGTTGTACTCCTCAATCAAAAGGTTATATTTTTCTATTAAGCTCTTCCTTTCAACTTCCTCCATTTCAGATTTCTTTTGGGCCAGTTTGGCCACATTCACAGTCAAATTAGTGGCCTCAGTGGTTGAGGTTTGTGAAGCTCTCTTTATTATCAATCATCAATTGAAATTTGGATTAATATCAAAAAGATCTAGTTTTCTTCCTTGTGGGGCCAATGCCCAAATTACCAGAGTTTCATATTCCTCACTAAAAGTAGAGTTTTGCAATTCTACCTTGACCTCTTCTTCAGAGCCTTGAAAGATATTCTTAGACTTCATAATAGTATTAAAGGCCACTACATCTGTAATGTCTCATTCAGGCATAATTAATACACCAGCCTAAATCACCAGTTTTCTTCCTTTTTTAGGAGTGATGTTCTTGAATTCTTCCATTAATTTAGCTTTTACCTCCTCGTCATTCTCCTGGTCTAACCTATCAAGCCTTAGTTCTCTTTTCTGCCTACATTTATCTTGATAATCTTCAAACTTCATCCTCCATACCAATTGCAAGAATACAAGAGTTTTTACAAATGTATTGTCATCTAGAAACTCTTTACATGCCTCCATTTTTGCACCTTGTACACGTTTACCTTTCATATCTAAATCAGATAAAACTAATTCAACTGGCCTAGGAGGGGAAGGCATACCAACTTCCATGTCTTGATTAGTAACAATAATCTCATCCATTAGATCCTCTTGTGGTTGATCAATTCTTTACCTCTTAGGGCTTAGCTCGGATGGTGGTGATGAGGGATTGTCTTCCGGTGAGCATTCTAAATCAATAATTTTGATTGCCCCAGACACTTTGAATTTTGGATTTGGTTATGGAGGCACTTTCATAATCTGTTTTCCTTTTTCGTCCACTTCTTCTTCATCACTGCTACTATCCTTTTTCCTCCTGTAAATGGGCCACCTTTCCGTAGGTTGGTATGCTGGCCTTGTTTCAATTGGTCTACACCTTTCTCTTGTACACCCAAACTCAATTATAAATTTATCTTTTTTTTTTTCTCAATGTGCCCATAATTTTCTTGAAGTTTCCCATCAGAAAATAAATTTTATTATGGTGGGGACTTAACTCCAACAATGGATCATATTTCAGATCCATTTTGTGCACAAAATCTAGTAGCTTACCATAAGATATCCATTTCTCCTTGTTCAACTCCTGTCTATTCAAATCAAATTCATTTCTAATCAAGTCTTCAGATAAATTGAATTCATGCACAAATTTTCTAGCTTTTATTCTTTGTTTGAAAAAAGCAAAGAAATCCTTAGGATCATGCTGCTACTTTGGTCCACACCTGAAATGGTAATCATTAAAGAAATTATCAAAATGCGTCCAACCTCCCTTTGAAAATACAAAATTAGACACCACTGTATAATCTAGGAAAAATGTTCCCTTACCCCTTCCAGTGAGGTTGTCCTCATGAATACAACCTATCTACCACATAACTTCTGCAAATCTCACTCTTGGTGGCACATTGTATGGCAGTATATGAGGGGCTCTCTGAAAACCATATACTCTCAAGACAATGCTGACTGGGTATGGGACAATGTCACCCCAACTATGGTAAACCTTCAATTTTGGCTTCCTCTCCTTTGGCCTGAGGAAATCATGTAATTCCTCAGGGATCCTAGGTATATTCACCATTAATCTAGCCCTTAATCTAGAAGCAAAACAATTATCAAATTGCACATAACTAGTGCTTTCCTTATTACAAGATAAATCTTCAGCCCATATTTGTATTAGCAATCTTTCTCCATCAATTGATTGCCTTAATTTCATCCTCTCAGAGAAAAATTTAGCATTCTTCAACAAAAACATGTGCATTTGTAAACACGTCAAATTGACATAATGCATTCAACTAGGTCATATTCATCCATTCAGAAAATAAATCAAGTTTATTTATCAATCTCCTAAAGTCATTAGTTTAAAACAAATAAATCATTTTGATCCCATCACCCTCATTTTAATTAAATAAATCAAGCCTTTTATTTAATTAAATCCAAATCATTTTCCATCCTTTTTTGATTTAAACAAATCAAATATTTAAGTCATAAAAGTCAAAACACCCTAATCATCATCTATTTAATCTAACCTTGATTAAATACTAATCTCACCCACTTGCATTCTCTAGATTTGGCCACTTGCACATGAAATTGCATTTAATTGATTTATCAAAATCTTTATTTTCAACTTGGCATAAAGGGAGAATATTCTCCAAGTTTGAATCTCCCCCCAAGTGGACATGTACACCCAACAGAGCATTTATGAGGCCTTACATGTCTCTTACATGTCCCCTTCCAAGGTCAAACTCAACATTTATTGCAAAATTTGAATTCAAATTTTCCCTCTCATGGGCACTCTTCCCAAATCTTGCACATACATCAACCAATCACCACTTGACAAGTGTCCTTTCATTTGTCTAATCTTAGTCCCACATTGGTCCATTTTCAACACTTAGCATTTTGAAAATCTATAAAATAGAGGCTTCATCTCTTATCAAATCCTTCACCATCTCTCCACAATCTTGCAAGGTCACTCTCTTCATTTGAGATTTGATCTTGTCCATTTCACTCCATCATCTCCATCATCTATAGCAATTTCATCATTTTAGCTATTAATCAAGGATTGGGAAAGGGTCACTAGCACATGTGACACCAATCCAATATGAGATAGTTTGCATCATGTTTTCTTATGCTTTTGCTTTAGATCTTTTGTCATTTATTTGCATTTTGAACATGATGTATTATTTCATAAGGATGTTAAATATTTTGATTTGTTGTTGAAATACTAACGATTCTGCAGATTTTATTGTTAGATTTCTAACCACATTTTGTAGATTTTAGCATCCATAGCATTAGCATAGAATACCAAAAGAATTGAGTGTTGGTATCAGTGTTTTGCAGCTTTGACAACCCTTCATGCATCCTCTCATCCAAGAAAGAAGTGAAGTCATAGGTCACAGAGAAGTTAGGGTGTTGTATTTGCACCTGTATGAAAATATAAGCAATGGGCATTACCGTACTAGGACTAAAACTAAAAATCTGACATAAAGAATAGAAAGTGGCCAAGAAATGGTTTGCAAAACAATTTAATTTGAAAGGTTTCTGGTCACTGAGGCTGATATGTAATTTTGAACCCCTGCCCTAGCCAGATGAGGTGGAAGCAACCTTGCTCTAAAAAAAGATTTCAGCTTTGCATACTCTTGCTTCATTTCCTCAAGGTTGATAGGAACCAAGTCTTTGCTCAGTTCAGTCAAGTCAAAAATATGTTGGACATCTTCTTTGTTAATGCTTAATAGAACCTTTCCATCATTGTCCCTGATTATCCGTGTAACAGGGTCATATCTTGCAGCCACTACCCTAAGCAGGTCTATATCAGGGAATACATTTGGTACCACCAGCTTCCCCATATCATACATCCATCCATTTGAAAAATGGTGAGGCAAATTCCTCTATCCATACCACAATCTAAAAAATTACAAGCCATTGAGGGGAACCCTAGCATCGACAATGTTGGAGCAATTATACACTAACTCTTCCCCCAGGATTTTCCCTTGCATTAGGACCAATCCCTTCTATCATTCGTTGACAAGGGAAATTGATCTAGGAAATCATCATATAGGTTTCATTTCAAATATTCAGTCTGGCCAGAATGTTGCTTAGGTGGTGCCATCTCAGACAAACTAGGGCTTCTATACAATATTATAATTCAAATAGCTAGGACTAACCAGAGATAGAAAATTACAGGAGAAAACACTGCAATTTCTCACAATTATAATTAAACTATAGCCCTAACAAATTCATCAACAAACTCACAACACATCCAACTAATCCTTTCCCGAATTCAAATGCAAAATGACTGGGAGGCACAAAAAATAAACTCACGGTGTACACTTAAAAATGATCTAGGCCTGCAAACTTCATTTTTACCACTTTCGTCCTAGCATAATTAAGACATTTAATTGTCTTTGGTCCACATTCGACTATTGATTAAATAGTTCATAATTATTTAATTAATTCATGTCCTTTTATTCTTCATGATTATTAAATAAATAAATTTTATTTATTTATTAAATACGTCATTAATTGTCTAAGTCTTCCCTTAATTAAATAAATTTCTTAATTTATTTAATTACCCTTTGTCATATATTTCTTCGATTATTAAATAAATAAATTTTATTTATTTATTTAATATGTCACTAACTGTCATAATTAAATGAATTGATTAATTTATTTAATTAATTAATCTTAGCTGCTAAATTAAATAATTATCTTTAATTATTTAATTGTCAAAATTAATATTCCTCTCATTTTAAATAAATTAAAATATTTAAAATGTTATCACAATCTTAACTGTCAGTCCATTTTGGTAAATAATCTAAAAAAGATTATTTACTGTCTCACAAAATCATTATTTTGAATTAATTTAATTCAAAATAGTAACTAATCTTCCAAAAATCAAGTAATCGGGTAGATTCTTGATTTTTTAAATTTGATCTTCAGTCCAACTCTTATCTTCTTGATTTTTCGAATCTCACAAATCAGGCAGTCTTTATCTTCTTGATTTTCGAAAATCTTTATTTTCTAATTAATTTATCTCATTTATTCGCCACCACCGATTTGATTATCTGAGATATTATCTTGACCGTTCGATTAATGAATTTGCCCTAACCCTAATTAGGGATTTTCAAATTTAATCTAGACCTTTCATTATAGGTTTTCGTCATGAATTAATCTCACCTGTCCATTTAAAATGGAATTTTCTATAAAATGCCATTTTCCTCTCATTTTTGCATTAGGCAATATTTTAGACATTAGATGTACATAGATTAGGCAATATTTTAGACATAGGCATTTCAATTGTATTGTCATAGTCATAGGCATTTAGGCATTTATCAAATCCTTCAAAGCTTGGTGTAGGACTTACAATTTTATTTCAGATTACTTGCATATCGAATCTGAGGGCAACATGTCAACCAGCAAGCTAGAAGGTGTTACAAAAGTGAAGCATAGAAGTCTCAACGGTTTTCAGGTATAATCATTCTTTGTTCTTCCTTTGTGTTTTGTAATTACTTTGAGTTTATTGTCATTTATGATTTATATGCTTTATTGATGAATCTAATCCAAAAATAAATCCTTAGTTACATTGGTGAACCCGAAATATTTAGACAAATAAAGAGGAATTTTTGGAGTTGGTTTCTTCTTGTTGGAGGGCTTGTTTGCTTTTAAATTAAATTTTTTTGATCTGTTTTTAATTTTTTATAATTTTTGTGCTATTTTTCATGAAAATTTAATTTCAAGAGCAAATTATCAAATTTTTTAGATATGTTTACATTTGGAAAGCTCTCTAAATTTTAATAGGGGTTTGTTCTTTATATTTTAAATTTGGATGCACAATTATTAGTAAAGAAATAGATCTTTTAAAATTGGGGTTTAACAAAGATTGGATTGTATCTCTCCAACAGTTGTAGATCTAATCACAATTTTTTTATAATTTTTCATAAAAAATTAATTTCAAGTGCAAAACATAATTTTTTTTTGATTTATTTACATTTTTGGAAACCTCTTGAGATTTTAGATAGGATGTATTCTCTGTATTTTTAATTTTACTATCAAAATATTTTTCAAAAATCAAATTTGTCTTGACTAGCTAACCCTATAATAGTAGTGATCAATTATATTGTTAGGGTTTGTTGTTGGTTTTGTGCATGTGCAGAAAATAAAAACTTCAAGGGACACATTGGATCAAGTGAAAAAAAAAATGATGCACCTAACTATTTTTGCAGATCGATGGTTAAAAACATATTCAAACTACTGACATGTGGTTTTGCAACTACGTTTGTCGAAGATTTATCTCTCAAACCACTTGTTTGCGTTTTTTAATTTTGGAACATTTCCTTTGGTGCTCTAAAATGAATTTTGTTTGCAAGTGTCTAAGTGTGTTTGCAAAATGGTAGGTGGTTATGCTTTCACCTTGTGAAAACTCGGTGATCAGAAAACCAGACCCATTTTTATCTATTTTCAACCCCATGACTTAGTATATTGGAGTATCCTCTCCCCTTGCACTTTCGAGTGATCCTGGGTGTAAGAGAAATAGTTACTAACTCTAGAAATTGGGTCTGCCTGGGGATTTCATCACCCCAACGTGACTCAAACCAGCAACAGAGCTAAAGCCAAGCTACCCCTGACTGGTATATAAATGTGAATCTTAAGGGAAAACCTAAGATTACGAGTGCAGATGTGTCATACGGACAAAGTAGTACTCCCTTAAACCCTGTTGAGCTTAACCTCTTTAGGATGGAGTACCACCTAATTGGTGATTAATCTCTTTCCCCATGTATGGCCACTCGAATGGGGGTCCCAAACTAAACACCTTTGTGTAGTAAGCCAAAAACCTTCTATTTTCTAGTGCAACATCAGTCGGTGTGAAGGCATCCACACTTTTGCAGTCTGTAGTAGAGGTGATCAATCTTCTATGAGAGTTTTATGGGGGTTGGAAGCTTGGTTGGCTTGAGAAGAGAGTGCATTATAAGGGGGAGCCTGTGCAACCAAGCTTCTGAATTCACACGCTACAGATATGCGGTTGGGGAAACCCACGTGGAATCTAGCGAATATTGTCCTGGCCTAACCTAGGATTGTACTTGTCTTATGTGCACTTGCTTACATTCAAAACATTGTGCTTGTCAAGTGATTTCTAGATTCATCACATTCGCAATTCTAAACACAAACAATCAACCTTAGACAACTCAGAATTTTCAACAAAACATCAAAAAACAATCTCAGTCCCCATTTTGAACCTGACTTTGCATTGTTCATCTTAGTCCATATTTTGAACTTGGACTTTGCATTATTCATCTTAGTCATCATTTTGAACCTAGACCTGGAATTTATAATATTAAGTCCTTAGTCAGACATCATCATCTTAGTCCTCATATTGGCTTTGACAACCTCATCATAAATGATTTCCTTAGTCATCACCTTGCATTGTCATCCTTTATTCCAAAACTACAAAAAGAATTTAGTGACATAACTTGTCATATTAGTCTTCATTGTCCTTTGACATTAGTCATTTTCTTTATACAACATTGTCATATTGCATCCCTTATTGTCAAAAATCCAAAAACATAGTCTTGCATTGTCATCCTTTATCCAAAAAAATCCGAAAAACATAGGCTAGTGTCATCCTTGCATTTAGTTGTCATTCTCATTTGAGAAAATACCTTTTATGATTGAGACTAGGCTTCAAAGATAGCAACAAACAATGGAAAACTTTGGACAAGATTCCAATCCCAACATCAACAATAACACTTATGACACGAACCAACATTAGACCTTTTCCGACCCATTTCACAACATGAACATTCAATCTTCCATGAACATGCCATCTTCATCATGAAACCCTTCGGAACCATTCATACAAAGAGACCAAAATGGATGAGTATATGCAAAAGACTTAGAAGCTGTAGCGCAAAATCCTTATATAGTCTCCTTTGTAGAAAACTCAGTCTTACGTGACCCTCAAAGGTATCTAGCCATGCTTTTGGACCAAGGGGCTAAGTTACCATGAGGATTTGACATAAATACTTTGCCACCTCCATTAGTCTACCCTCACCATCAACAGTCACTTGACATAAATCCTACCAGTAATTCACAACAAACGTCCACTTATCACCCTTATTCTAACCTTGACAAGGGAAACCAACAGTCCACTAGTCCATTCCATGTCTCCACGTCATATGCTATTCCTTCACCTATCATCCCTTATCAACCATCTACCAACTCATGTCAAGTCCCCACATCACATCACACCAATCCACTCGAAGTCTCCATGTCATACCAAGTTCAAGTCCCCACATCATACCCTTATCCTTCACAAGTCTCCACGTCCTATCCTAGTCCTTCATTCATTGATCCTTTTCAAGTCACCCCCTCACAAGCCATATCTAGTCATGAAAATTCTATCATAGTCCAAAGTCAAATCCCATTTAATAAACTTGAGGATACATGTCAAAATGAAAGCCCAAAGCATGACATTATAATGCCACCCTCATGTCAAAAACAAGGTAGTCCATCCCATGACCCTATTTTTGACAACCCCATCTTTGACCAAGACCCCATCATTGACCAAGAATTCCAAATCCAAGACAACCCCATCTTTGACCAAGACCCTACCATTGACCAAGAAGTCCAAAATGATCCACTCCTTAACCTTTACGCCATTCATGATCAAACACTTTCCGACCTTACAAAGGCCTTAACTATTGACACTTCCCATGATGAGACACTTGCCTCCATGGGACACATAGATGATATTCCTCCAGAACAAGAATCTTCCACTAGGGACATGCTTGCATATAATCAAGTTATAGTTAAAATCATGGGACTCTATGACACTAAACATAATGATGGCTTCGACATTGCCTTGGAAGCACCAACAGAATTATTTGAACCTGACATGTCGCATGATCAAACCAAAGATATCAGTCAGGATTATGTCCAACATGACAATGAAGCTAAGACACATTATCAACTAGGGTCATCTATCTTTGTCAGAGCAGGCTTTCTTGTAGACAAAAATATTACAAGTGACAATGTCCATAGACATCATGATGGGTTAGCATTTTCTGTCTGAGGAATAACCAAGACCTTGAGGAATAAATAAGTACCATGATGAAAACTTAGCAAACAGGCATCATGTGTAAAATAAATTGTCTATGTGGACTCTTACACTTGGGGGCAAGTCGTCCCATCTCCTAGACCTTCCTCTTGACATTAACATCCGACCATTTCATTCATATCATTTTCATATTTCCACTTACCTTGGTCTTGACATAAAACTAGCACACATAAATCATGCTTTGGAAAAAATCTTGACATGTCTATCCTTCAGTCATACACGATTTGCGAAACATCATGTCATTGACCGTCATAGTCTTATTGTCCTTATACGACATAGTCCTTGCAAATCATATGACAATTCCCTTAGTCTCATGTCTCCCATCTTTACCAAGACCACCCCCTATCCTTTCATGTCTATCACCTGTCTTGGCTTTCCCTTGTCAAACGGTCTAAGGATAATCATCATTCCATCTAGTCCTAACCAAGTCATTCCAAATGCAACGAGTCTAATCCATACAAGCACATTATCCAAAATTTTACTTGACTACATTCCTGGCCTGGCTGTAGACCTCCATACTTTCGTCACATTATCATCATTGTCCTCATGTTGTTTCGAGATGTGTCCTTCCCACGTCAAACAACATTGTCATCACCTGTCAATTGGTATTTGGCTTGACTAGGGGCACAATCATGTTTGTCCTTGGATTCTCATGTGTAGGAATCAAACACATGCATTTGTCATAATCCCCTTAAACCATTCAAAAATACCAAAAACATGGTAAAATGTCCTAAAAAAAGAATAAAACATCAAAAAGTCTTGAAAAAAGACTTAAAAATCATAAAAGTCCTGAAACAACACAAAAACATCCAAATCAATGTCAAAATCCTAAAAATGGAGTCAAATTCAGTCATGTCAGTCACTCCATTTCATTGTCGAACTACGTTGTCTCTGCGCATTTGCTACGTAGGCAAGGCCGTCAGTCGATGAGTCCCCGAGACATTAGGTCAGTCCTTTTAGGTTGGTCCAAATAAAATCACGACATTTCTTACAATCGTCACATCGGTCAAATAAGTCAAACATAGTCAAACTCGGACACAAGACAGTCATTCAAAACGCCAACACCAAAATTGGTCAAAATCAGACAACACAATCCAATCAATCATACAGTCAACATCAGTCAACTTGCCAAAACATATTAGTCAAAACAATGTCAGTCTCGTCACTCTTTGGTCCTCTTCAAGATGTGTTCTTCTTGGAGTTAGACCTCGTCAAAATGTCCTTTGCCTTTTTCAGGATGTTTCCTTCCTAACAATAGGCACCGTCAAACTGTCAACACCGTCAAATTGGCAAAACTCTTAAACTGTCAAAATTGTCAAACCGGCAAGAAATCAATCTTTGGAAAACAAACATTGGCAAAAAAAATAAAATGGCTGTTAATCTTTTTGGTCTATCTTGTCTTATCTTTTGACTATCTTGGCTATTTTGTCTTATATTTTTACTGTCTTGTCTTTTTGGTCATGTTACTAGCTACCTCGAGGATGTCCCATGAAGGATTTAGAGGTGTGATGACGTATCTTGGCCTATTTTATTTTCTTTGACTATTGTCTATGGATTGTCTCGACAAAAAGACTGGCGCAACATGACCCTTAGTATGAGTTAGGACATTCCTTGTCTGTGACTGTCTATTTTTCAAGTGGATGACCTTGCACACCTTGGTCTACGTCATATCATGGTGTTTGTTGTCCATTTGTGTCATTTTTACCGCCCAATGATGATTAAGAGCAATAAATATTAGTCCTATGGCAATATTTTGAAAGATTTGGTCTAGGAATTAACATGCGTCTTCTTTAGTCATGCCATCTTCTCTTGCCCGTCTCATATAGGCATTGCATCCATATCATCATCCATATCCTTTGCACTAACATTTCTTTGTCTTTTCATATTTTAGTCTTCTCAGCAATTTTCGAGAGCACACCCATGTTCTTGGAACCTGCCTGTCCTCTCAAGGGGGCATACCACAACCCTCCTCATCATTCTTCCTCATCTTATTTTGCACTAGGGCATATTTTTGACTTATTTTCTTTGTCACAATGCGACATGCTACATTATGACAAAGAGGGGCAAAATGTAGACACCTAAAAATGACCTAGGCTGCAAGCTTCATTTTACCACTTTCGCCTAGCATAATTAAGACATTTAATTATGTCTTTGGTCCACATTCGACTATTGATTAAATAGTTCATAATTATTTAATTAATTCATGTCCTTTATTCTTCATGATTATTAAATAAATAAATTTTATTTATTTATTAAATACGTCATTAATTGTCTAAGTCTTCCCTTAATTAAATAAATTTCTTAATTTATTTAATTACCCTTTGTCATATATTTCTTCCGATTATTAAATAAATAAATTTTATTTATTTATTTAATATGTCACTAACTGTCATAATTAAATGAATTGATTAATTTATTTAATTAATTAATCTTATCTGCTAAATTAAATAATTATCTTTAATTATTTAATTGTCAAAATTAATATTCCTCTCATTTTAAATAAATTAAAATATTTAAAATGTCATCACAATCTTGTCAGTCCATTTTGGTAAATAATCTGAAAAAGATTATTTATTGTCTCACAAAATCATTATTTTGAATTAATTTAATTCAAAATAGTAACTAATCTTCCAAAAATCAAGTAATCGGGCAGATTCTTGATTTTTCAAATTTGATCTTCAGTCCAACTCTTATCTTCCTGATTTTTCGAATCTCACAAATCAGGCAGTCTTTATCTTCTTGATTTTCAAAAATCTTTATTTTCTAATTAATTTACCTCATTTATTCTCCACCGCCGATTTGATTATCTGATATATTATCTTGACCGTTCTATTAATGAATTTTCCCTAACCCTAATTAGGGATTCTCATATTTAATTTAGACCTTTCATTATAGGTTTTCGTCATGAATTAATCTCACCCGTCCATTTAAAATGGAATTTTCTATAAAATGCCATTTTCCTCTCATTTTTGCATTAGGCAATATTTTAGACATTAGACGTACATAGATTAGGCAATATTTTAGACATAGGCATTTCAATTGTATTGTCATAGTCATAGGCATTTAGACATTTATCAAATCCTTCAAAGCTTGGTGTAGGACTTACAATTTTATTTCAGATTACTTGCATGTCGAATCTGAGGGCAACATGTCAACCAACAAGCTACAAGGTGTTACAAAAGTGAAGCATGGAAGTCTCGACGGTTTTCAGGTATAATCGTTCTTTGTTCTTCCTTTGTGTTTTGTAATTACTTTGAGTTTATTGTCATTTATGATTTATATGCTTTATTGATGAATCTAATCCAAAAATAAATCCTTAGTTACTCACGGCTCTGTTCGCAGAACTACCAAATTCTGGCTACAAAAACTCTCAATTCTACCTTCGACTCTAAAATTGCTTCACAAAATAGTTGAATGCTTTGTGATACAGACCAAGTAGGAAAATTGATTTTATTGTTGATCAAATCACACCAACAAGTATCTTATCTGCCATTAAAGCTCAATTTCACGCTACACAAACGACTCCAACCATATTTGATGCAGATTTAAATTTGAGCCATCAATTCTTCAGCTTGATCAAATCATCAATGACCACTTTCAAAACAAGCTGACACAATTGGAAACACGATGATAAGGGGCCCACCTTACCATACACTGAAGGAAGTCCACGTGGTGGTTGCCCGTGATATCACAATCCTAAAAAATTTGATCGTGTGATGGTGGGCAACTATTGATCCTGAGCATCAATGATCTCGTTCCTTTAACACAGTCGCTAGCCATGTCGTTAACCTTCAAGCAGATTTTCTAGTGATATTATAAAATATCCGTCGATTTAGAACATGTGCGTCTCGAGAACACTTTAGTAATCCGCCCCTTAATACATTTAAAATCAACTAGTGTTTCCTTTACTCTTTAGGCTTCATCAGATGAGACACATGGCACCCACCCATGATTTCATAATCAACCCAAGCACCATCGCGGGATGGTGGGGAATGACTCAGATCAAATGGTAGTTGGTCAGCGATAGCGTAAATTTGATCCCCCGGATAGGACACGTGGCGTCCGCCCATGATTTTGTGATCCTTCAATTCTGGATCACGGGATGGCGGGAACTGTTGATATCTATAGGAAATAGATCAATAGCAACACTAAATCAACCCTTGCAAAATAAAACTTTCATTAAAAGGAGAAGTGGGCATTACTAGGTAGACGACAAACAACAACATGAGTTGTTTTTTAAAAGATGAAACACGGGGCCAACTGAGACTTAGGAAATAAAACCCTACGGAGGAAATAAAGTATTAAAATCAAAGTTGGGTTTTAGTTTTAATCTGGTGACGTAAGCCTAAGCCATTAACCCCAGTGGTCATTTCACCGACGGCTTAGCCAAAGACTTTCATTAAATACTAACCGTGCAATGTGTAGGTTTTTCAGATTTGAAGATATGGGAGAAGATCTCGATTGTACCCTGCCAACTCGCAGACCTAAGGTGTCGCCCTGTTATTTGGCGCGAGGTTAGAAAAAGGAAGATGTGTGTCCTGTATGGAATGTGGGGCCCAATCTCCACTATTGAGATCATAACCTGTGGTTTTAGATCGACAACCAAGATCAAAAGCTAATGTAAATCTCTGTTGTTCCCTGCTAGCTCGCAGGAGGAAGATGAAGGTTGGTTAAAAGCCACGTGGTCAACGAGATTGTGATACGTAGCTCTAGCTGTTCATTTTGCAAAGTGAATGGGACCTACCGACATGGATTAATGTTTTTGGTCATGAGGAAGGTGAATGATTCTTCGTTGGATGTCAAACCGAGTTAACCCGAGATAAACCATTTGATCTGCCAACTCTTCAGGAGATCAACGGGCAATATTCAAAGTTGGAAAATGACACATGGTGGTTGTTTTATCATATAATTGGTGAAGCATTAATGAATTATTCCTTGCTTGTGTAGTCACGTCGATATCAATCTGTGTGAAGATGTTGTTGGCAATCATGAAGGGTGATCTTTGGATTCTCATGCAACTCTAGTTAAATGGTGATAGTACATACGCCACCAAATAGCCATGTTTGCACATGCATTTTTACTAAGCATTGGTGAAGGTTGCCATTACCTCGCACAATAAATACTAGAGGAATTAACTGCTAATAGTTTCATTCTTGTAGCAGTTAGAGCACTTTGTGGGGTGAGTCTAATCAAGTTTGAGTGCTTGTCTGAGAAGAAAAAATGAGTAAGTCAGTAAGGAGGTTTGTTCGTTTGAGCTCACAAAAGCTTGGTCCTGCTATTCAGGAAGGTGGTTTGGTTGAAAATCCCAGGCTTGTGCCCACTAGATGCAGTAGAAGGTTGCAATTCCAAGACGTTGCTTCTCAACTAGTAGATGACAAAGGAAAGCAGTCAACAGTGTGCTCTATTACTAGTGTCAATAGGAAAATAAGGTATGGGAATGGATCCTGTAGATACCAACACTCACCCATTGACCTTACGAGCAACACTTTTGATGATGTAACCGAGACTAACTCTGACTACTATCAATATTTACCTTGCTTCAATCACGGTCTTCCCTTTGATGAGGAAGTGATATATGTGATGCCATTGGTTGTTAAAACCCCAAGCGGACGGACTAGAACCGTATTGGGAAAGGATAAGAAAGAAGAGGAGGCTGAGGGTCTACGGTATTGAGCAACAACTAGAAGCAGGCGTGTATACCAAGGTTTGAGTGTTGGTAAGGGCAGTGTGGTGGGTAAATAAGAAGTTGCTTTGGTGCCTTTGTGGAAATTTGGTTTCCTAGTTTTTTGTGTGGATAGCGACAAGGGGATTTTGATGACAATTTGTGTTCCCTTTTCTTTTAGCTTTCCCCAGTTCATGCGCCACTATGTTTTGCAGATTCAACATGTGGGAAGTTTTGAAATGAAAGTCAAATGCAATGGAGATTTTGTTCAAATGAAAATTTGTGGTGAAATTACATTTGAGCCCGAAGCTTGTTGCTCCTTGTCATTAAAAGGGAATTCAAGGCTCATTTGTAGGGAGAGAACTGATGAAAGCTCTAGCTAGGTTTTGAGTTGAATATATGGGTAGAAAGATATATGTCCTTGATGAGGAAGTGATATTTGTGGTGCCATTGGTTGTTAAAACCCCAAGCCACAATATAATAGATAGTCTATTTTGAGTTTTGGATGAATATATGAAAATTATCTTAAATTGTATGCAAATATGACATATAAGCATGAATAAACGTATAATTCTAATATATTTTCTCTCCTTATGTGGATTTGAGTGAATTTTGAATGAAATGTTAATGATGTTGTCATTCTTCTTTTGAGAATTTGTTCAATTGTGTGTCTAAGTTTTTGCTTTGATTCAAGAAAATCAATTAAATGCTTAAATGGAGTCACAAGTTTACAATTATTTACAAAGGATTTGATAAGTAGTAATATATCAGAGAATTGAGCTCCATATTGCAAGGTATTATATGAGTAGTCCATTCTATTAAATTCTTGGGTCATTTATGCTAACGGTAAATGGGTAACTAAATATTTAACTGATGAAGAATAAAAGAATAATATGTAAATGGGTCACTCACTCACTCCCTCTATCTCTCTCCCCTTAACCCTAAACCCTTAACCCTTAAACTCTAAACCCTTAATATTAGGTGTGTATTAAAACATTATAAAAGTATAAATTTTTGGAGTTCTATTAGGAATTGAATGATAAATGACGATGAATGGGAAAATCTAAGCACTTTAATATTTTCAACTAAAAAGTTAGAGTTGAATTAGGATTAGTGTTCACTTAGGGTTAGGTTTAGGGTTCAATGAATGTTCAATTTGGGTTAGGATTGAGGATGAGGTTGGGGTTTAATTAAGGTTATGAATTCAATAAGAGTTCAAATAGGGTGAAAGGTTAAGGTTAGGGTTGGGGTTAAGGTTCAATTAGGATAAGAATTAGTGTTAGGGTTAGGATTAGAGTTCAACTGTAGTTCAAAGTTAGGGTTATGGTACAATTAGGACTAGTGTTCAATAAATGCTCAATTAGGGTTAATACTTAATTAAGGTTAGTTTTAAAGTTCAATTAGGGTTAGGATTATCAATCAAGTAGGTTTGGGTTAGGGTTTGATTAGAGTTAGGTTTAGGGTTTAGTTAGAGTTAGGGTTAGGGTTAGGGGTAGAATTCAATTATGCTTAGTGGTCAATTACAATTAGATTTAGTGTTCAATTAGGGTAAGGGTTAGAGTCCAAAATAGGGTTAGGGTTTAACTAGGGTTAGGATTAGAATAGAATAAAGTTTTGTGTTTAATTATGATATCTAAATTTATTATAATTTTGAAAATGAAATGATCTAGACACAAAAAAAAAAATAGAAAAGTTGATTTTATATAGATCTTATTTGTTAATTTATTCTAAAATTCTAATTAATAATTGTTTAATTTTATTTTATTTATTTATTTTTAATGAGGGGAATCGGGTGCAGCACGGCCCCATATAACCCCCGGTAAACTTTTTACAGTTTAGTGTAGTCTTTGCTGGACAGGCTTAGACACCCAGGCAGAGAGAGGAGAACCCATAGTGAAACACCAGAGGGACATTAAACAAAAGGCAGGGAAATAATTGTTTAATTAATATAAAATGAATATTTAATTTAATTTAATTTAATTGTATTAGATAATTAGTAAAGCTAAATAGATATTAAATATTTATGGATTTTAAAAATTAAATTTAGTTTAATTTTATTTGTAATGTCAAATATTAAAATTTTAGATTGAAATACCTAATTGATTTAAAAGTATTTATAATTAATGTTCAATTTATAAAAGTAATATTAAAACATTAATAAATATAACCATGAAGATAGAGATAGAGATAGAGATAGAGATAGAGATATAAGGATATATAGAGAGGGGAAAGAGATGGCGAGATAAGATATAAGGAGATATAGAGAGGGGAGAGAGAGAGAGAGAGAGAGAGAGAGAGGGAGAGATAGATAAATGGGAAGAACTTATAGATATAGAGATATATGGGAAGATAAAGGGACAAATAGGTTTGAGATATGAAGATAGATAGGGGTATAGGGAGGGAGCAAGAGATCAGGGAGAGATGGGGAGAGATAGAGAGAGGGATGGGAGAAAGGGAGAGAGATATGTAGAGGAGGGAGAGATAGAAGATGGGAAGAGGGAGATATATGTAGAGAGGGGGAGAGAGGAGAGCGAGAGGGGGGGCTAATTTTTTAGTTTAAATTCTATAAAATATTCAATAAATAATATTATAAATATTATAAGAATTATATAATTTGTATTTTAAATTACACACTATATTTTATTTTTTGAAAAATATGTAATTTTTTAACCATTTTCCTATATATTTAGTATTAAGATTTTTACATCTTTTAACAATTCAATCTATAATACAAATAAAATATAGTTAATAATTTAATTAACTAGCATACCTATATTAATTAATAATATATGTAAAACACGTCGAGAGTTATCTTTATCAAGATGCCTATTGACTTGAAAAAATGCTTACATTTTCATGAATATGAATTTGGAAAGCAATCAATTTGATTTCATTATTGTTTGTGTAATTGTTTATCTCAATTCCCATATATAAGGGTACACATTCAAATTTGAAATCATACCAACTTGTCTATAATAACAATCAACCAAGAACAATAAATTTAAAAGCATAAATGTTCATCAATCATTAGATTTAGTATTGACAGCATCAAAGAAGTATATCATGACAAAATGGCATTAACTAACTTAGATATATCCACTATTTTTTTTTTTAAATGTTTGAATACATTGTTAACATTATATACATTCAAGCATTTGAATGTTATGAAACCTATAGCTTTGCAATTGAGTCTAATAAAGCTTTTCTCTTAGATGAATAATCAAACTTTGTTGTTTTTATGACTGTGCATTTAATCCTTTGTTCATCATTATAAGTCTCTTTTTTCACTTGAAGTTTAAATATGTATTTGTTGAAAAGGACCTTTTGTATAATGTGTGAAAACTTAACATCATCTTTTTTTCATGCTTCAAAATGTTCAATTCTTTTGTTGTTACACCCATAATTTCTTCTACCACTTCTTCAAAAGTTGTAATCAAAGTGAATGAAGTATGGTCTTGCACTTTGCATTGAAGTATATATTTATAATCACATTCAGGGAAAGTTTTACACATCTTCCACAATACCATGACCATTTTCATTAGTGTTTACCTTCTTTTTGCAGTGCCTATCTCCAATTTTCAAGGGGCATGTTGTATAACAAAATTTTTCTACCTTAATGAAAGATAAGGTAGCTTTTATCACTATCCAATAAGGTTTACCAGAGTTGGCAAGGTCTCGATCCTGTATTTGTGAGATACTAGGGTTAGGAACAAATAGGGTTGGGGTTCAATTAGGGCTAGAGTTTAATTCGGGTTAGATTTCAATCAGGGCTAGAGTTTAATTAGGGTTAGGGTTCAATTAGGGTTAGGGTTTGGGTTGAATCAGGGTTAAGGTTCAATTAGGATAAGTGTTCACTTAGGGTTTTAAATCTTTAATGTATAAGATTTTAGGTAAATCTTCAAATTTTAAAGTTTTCTTAATATAAATTCTTTAAATGAAATGCTAGTTATTTTATAAAAAAAATCATATTTTGATAGTTGAATACATTCAAAATATTTCTAATATATTTCTAATTTAAAAAATATATTATTTAATTTTTTAAATATATATATTTATTTCAAAAATATATTTTTATTTTATTTTTAAATATATTATACATACAAAATTACATAATCAATAATAGATAATAGATTTTGGTGAGTATATCTAGGTATGTTAATATGCTTGAAAACTAATTTTAATTAAAAAACTTACTAACATCATTAAAATGTAAGTTTTTAATTATAAAAATTTAACATTAGAATTATTTAACATTTGAAATAGAAAATTCAAATATTGTATTATAATATTTTATAATTTACTTATATAGTATTTTGGATAATAGAAACAATTTTGATTGATTTAATATTTTCTAAATTCATTATTGAATTTAAATCTTATAATTTATTCTCTAAATTCATTATAGAAACAAGGTATGAGAATTTATTCTCTTGATTTTGAGGGTGAAAGTGTGGCTAGATAGGGTTTCTATACATAGTATTTGTAGGAGAATGATATCTCTATTTTGAATTATTCTAAACCTTGTTTGTATGTAGTAGTTTTTAAATTCATTTTGTTGTTATACTCTATAATTAATAGTTTATATATTGAACTCTCTCTATACATGATTTTTAGCAAGATTAGGGACACTAATAGAACCTTCATTTATTTATTTAAAAAGACTAAGAAATGTATAAAAATTTGACAACATGAAAACCATGAAAATAAAAGTGAAAATAAAAATTTAACATAGTAAAAATGGCCAATCATGTGCCAAAAATGAAAAGAACCATTTGTTGTTACTCTAATATTTCAACCACATACTAAATTACCAAGTGCATTTTATAAATGTATCATGCAAGGAGCACAATATTGGGAATCAATGTGAATAATTCTCATCAAGAAATTAGACAAGCTTTGAGATTGAAGGACCCAAGCTTTTTGTAGGTTTTCAATGAAGATTTAATTAGCCACTAATATGAACAATAAGAAAATAGATAAATGTGAAAATAAATCCTAATCTCTAAGAGTGTTATGCTAAGAATTACATACACATCTCATAAATTTCAATAGAGACATGAGACACATTTATAGAAATAAAAGAAAGAAATAGCTATTTAGATAGTTATTAATCTACAAAAGATTAGGACCTACTTCAAGAGATTAATAAAAATAAGTTTTTATTTATAATTTTTAAATTTGATAATTTTGAAATTATCATAGATGTAAAGTAAAGATAAAATATTTTTCAACAAAACAAATAAAAATGACAAACAAATAATGTGATTAATCAAGAATAACATGATATTCTGAAAATATAATAAATAAAAGAATATGCATGCTGTACATAAGCCATCAAAAGTCTAAATATACCTATCTTTATAAAAAAAATTCTTTAAAATGACTAAAATTATTAAAACTTATTAAGCTCCATGAAAAAACACTACCTTCCATATAAAGAATATACAACATGATACTTATAAAAAACAAATTATGTAGGATACCAAAAAATTGTTAAAAAGATAAGATAAGATAAAATTATAAATGAAATTAATCATATTAATTTCATAGTTAAAAAATTAATTCTATGGATCTTTAAATATACATATATAATAATCTTTAAATCTTTATTTAAAAAAAATAAATTATATTTTATAAACTTATACATTAAATTTTTTAATATTTAAGTTATACTAAAATCTAAGATGTTCAATATTGATTATTATTTTTAAATTATAATATTGATTAAAGATATATAATTATATTTATAAGATTTAAATTCAATAATGAACTTAGAAAATATTAAATCAATCAAAATTGTTTCTATTATCCAAAATACTATATAAGTAAATTATAAACTATTATAATATAATATTTAAATTTTCTATTTCAAATGTTAAATAATTCTAATGTTAATTTTTATAATTAAAAACTTACCTTTTAATGATGTTAGTAAGTTTTTTAATTAAAATTAGTTTTTCAATCATATTAACATACCTAGATATATTCATCAAAATCTATTATCTATTATTGATTATGTAATTTTGTATGTATAATATATTAAATATATATATATATATATATATTTGAAAACAAATATATATTTAAAAAATTAAACAATATATTTTTTAAATTAGAAATATATTAGAAATATTTTGAATGTATTCAACTATCAAAATATGATTTTTTTTAATATACCATTAAAATCACTAATAAAAAATATTAAAGAGTTTATATATATTTGTTTAATATATTAAAAAAATATTTTATATTATAAATAATTTATAAAATATTTTTTAAATATATTAAACAAAACATATATAAAAGTTTAACCGTTGTATGTGGGCTCGAAAATAAAAAATGTGAGGGTTATGAATTAGGTTATTTTCTACACGGAAGGCATGGTGCTGGCAATGGCACGGGATGGGGTCCTATCATTCTAACAACTGACAAACTGTTAAAGGCAGGCAGGGCCATGGATGGGCATACCATTTTGTATGCTACGTATCCTGCTCCTGACTTGACTAGTTGCCCTAATTTCTCCGCTTTTGCTCATTTTTAATGAATTTCCCCTCGGCCTTGTCAAATATTTCATTTTAAATGTTTTTCTTTGGAAGCAATGAAACATTTAAAATATATCACACAAAAATTTCCTCGGGCCCCACCTTGTACAGTCCACATGGCACCCGCCCGTGATTTCGCAATCAACCAAAGCACCATCGCAGGATGGCAGGGAACGACTCAGATCAAAGGACAGTTGATGAACAATCACACAAATTTGATCCCCCAAATGGGACACGTGTCGCTCACCCGCCATATCTCCATCCTACAATTCCCGATCACGGGATGTCGAGCAGTCATTGATCTTAAAGGCATTTTGATCGATGACAATGTGAATTTCATCCTTCTAAAAAATAAAACATTCATTAAAGGGAAAGGGGACATTACTAGGTGAATGGAAAATAATGACATAATTTTTTTTAAAACCGTTCAACACAAGGCCAACCAGGACTTAGGAAAATAAAACCTGCAAAGGAAATAAAATATTAAGACCAAAGGGACCAGGCCTAGATGGAATGATGGGGCATAAGATGTTTTTAAAATCCTTCAAAAAAGGTAACGACGAAATAGATCTTGACCAAGGCATTAGGTAAACACAAGGGTTTAAGATGAAGACAAAGCTAAAACCCCAGCCCTAAGACATTTTCCAACACTATGAAAAACCAATGACATAAGGCAGGGCATGAGTGAAACATTAGGAACAAAATTTGAAGTTCCATCAGTACAAGCATTGGATAATTTTATATTAATAGTTTGTCCTATCACAAATATAAAAGGTGACCACAATAAATAACATGTATTTTCCCATTAAATGTGAAATATTTTCAAAAAGTTTTAGTGTTCAACTATTGGTCCATTTTTGTTCAATATAAGTTGTATTTTAAATCATTATGTGTTGTTTTTATAACAAAAAATAGATTTTTTTGTGTTCAACTGTTAGTCCATATGTGTTGAATATAAAAGGTAGAGATATCAAAGATTTATGGTTATCAATAAGTATTTGGTCCACCTAGGTTGTATATTAATTTTAATTTAAATAAAAATATCATATTCTACAAGCAACAAATGATATTTTTTTGGTTCAACTATTGGGGGTTCCATGGTTAAGTTTTGGTTAAACCTTTAAAAAGTCAAATTTTAGACACTTCTCAAAAGATCTACCAATGTGGCAAGTTGCATGATGAGTCGCACCTCCAAACCTTAGTTATAGATAAATAAGAGACCAGTCTTCATTTCAAAAAATATATGAAGGTTCTATGATATTCCAGTCAATTGCTACATGTTGAGAAAGTTAGCCTACATGACTACTGGACCCTCTCCCCTAAAGGAATAAGGGGACATCACTAGGTCGATGACAAACAATGACATAAGTTGTTTTAACGAGGGACCAACAAAAGACTTAGGAAAAATAAAGTCGGGCGAAGGAAATAAAACAATAAAACAAAAGGGGGCCCAGCCTAGACGTACGAAGCGATGGGGCTTAAGTCATTTTAAAGCTTTCCCAAAAAGTAATGACGAAATAGATCCCATCCAAGGTGTAAGATGAACACACTAGGGTTTTACATGAAGACGAAGGTAAAGCCCCATCCTTAGGCTTTTCCCAAACACCATAGATGACCAGAGACACAAGGCAGGATAAAATAGAACACAAAGAAAAAAACTTTGAAGTTCCATCACTACCCATAACCCTAAACCCTAAAC
>VDFB02270651.1:782200403-782222719 GCA_007258455.2 Sequoia sempervirens
ACTTATGATTTGGTCAAGTGTTCTTTTCTTTAGAAAATTCATATTGCCTTTTTGATAGGTTAATTATGATTTGATTAGATGGGTTATGAAGCACTTATTTCAAACAAATATCTTTATGAAAGAAGTATATTGGCATGAAATTAAATATTATTTGTATTCCAATGTAAAAACCACAAAGAATGGAAACAATTCTTTCAACACATAAACTATTATGTAGTAGTCAATTAAAATGAAAAAGCTTACTCTATATTAATTAGGATACACAACTAAGAAAATGATCTAAAGTTACTTATTTATCCTAGAGGAACTAAGTATATAGTATACAAAGAAAACCAACAAACCCACAACTACCCCTATTTTGAAGGAGTTTAGTTTACTCCCCTTCCTGATCTTGCTAATATTATCTAATTATTTTAAAGAGAATAAGGGTCATAACACAACTTTATTCAACCCAGTAAATAGCTTGGTTAATGAAACTTGATAAAAGCAACAAAACAATTGCTACATTTGGCATTTCATGATGAATGAAGAGTGGTGTCAATAATCTACTTATAGTTTAATAAAATACTATTTTTATAAGAAGGCTTGACATTAGAAAGATAAGTGTTACTTATAGTTTAATAAAACACTATTATAGTTTTACCAACATATACTATTGTATGCTTGCATGGCTTCTTAGTTAATATATGGGGAGAGAAAAACAAAGAGATAGAGATATATGGGAAGAGAAAGAGAGATGGAGATATATGGGAAGAGAAAGGAAGAGAGGTGGAGATAGAGAGTCGATGGATAGGGGGGATAGGGAGGGAGAGATGGTGAGAGATAGAGAGGGGTAGGGAGAGAAAGGGATAGATAGAAAGAGATAGAGAGAGGAGGAGAGGGAGATAAAAGAGAAATAGAGATAGAGATATAGAGTAGGAGAGATGGAGTGAATGAGAGAGAAAGGAGAGGGAGATAGCTTAATAGATAGAGGGGAAGAGGCGGGAGGACATAGATAGTGGAGATATAGAGACATGTAGAGGACATGGATAGATATATCAATCACCCTCCCTATATCTCTATCATTCCGTCTTATCTTATCTCTCTACCTCCCTCTCTATCTCTTTGTATCCCTTTCTATTTGTATGCTTGTCATTATCTCCCTCTCTCTATATTTCTCTATATTTATCTTTGTTCCCTCTAAGTGTGGAATGGGTACATTGAATGGGTTTTAGCGAGAATTATCATATCTTTAATCAAATGGAATGCTACCTTGAGTATAACTCCCCAAGGACACATGCGATCCTTGGATTGTTGACATGAATCAACCAATCAAAATTTAGTTTCTCTCTCTCATATTAATATATATTACTATTATATTAAATATATATTATATTAATTATATTTTGTATTATATAAAAATATATTTATTATTAATTATTAATTATAATAATTTTATACGTATTTAATAATTTTGTTAAAGAATATAATATATAATTATAATAAGTTGAACAATTATATTATTTAATATGTAAAATATAGCTAATATATACTTAACTATATTGTAGAATATTAAAACCTAGCTAAATGGCTCAATTTTTTTTGAAATTAATTAACATAATGTAAAACCTATCGAAACTAGGTTGTAGCTCATCAAATTGGAGAAGTGAAAGGTCAATACCAGCGTCGAGGATGAGTTTGGAGTAGTGAAAAAAAGGTCAATGCTAGCACCGAGGAAGAGTTTGGAGTAGTGAAATCAAGGTCAATGCTAGTGCCGAGGAAGAATTTGGAGTTAAACAAGGTCAATACCAGCGTCGACAAAGAGTTTGGAGGAGTGAAAAAAAGGTCAATATCAGTGTCGAGGAAGAGTTTGGAGGAGTAAAAACAAGGTCAATACCAGTGCTGAGGATGAGGTTGAGGGCACTCAGGGAAAATCGACGACCAAGGGGCTATGAGTACTGTAAGTTTGGCACCCCGATTCTCTTTAACCTTCAATTTTCATGCCTAGTTTCCAAAGATCTTCTCATACATTGGCACCCCCATAATCATAAAATGGTATAAGATAAGACATAAAAAATAAAATAGCTTATACAGAACATATCCACCTTCCCATTCAAGCATTTTCATTAATTCCTTGAATTAAACCTAAAACAAGAATCATACACACCACAGTAGTGACATGAACGAAACAACCCTTGATCATTTTATTCAAAATTCAGATATGCTTGTACAATGGAGAGACATGAGTTTGAATTAATCATATCAATTCAAATGCTAGTACTATCATAAAAAATCAAATCCCCATGAATTCAAAACCTACTACAGAATTACTCAAAACCTATATTGCATATTCCCTAAAACCATAAGACTTTACAATTTGCTCTACAACTTCATCTAGACTCGACCAAAAATATCTAACTTGATAATTCATACTTCTGGGCTTGAAATCCTTCTTATAGAAAAAGGAGGAAAGAAGTGTCAGGCCAGAAAGCACACGTGTCACCAGCCAATTGGACTGCCTTGTGATATTCCAAAAATTTCTTACAACAACAATCTCCCTAGAGAATGGTTGATGCAACAACAAAAAAATTCAATAATTTTGTGCCTAGACTATCGCCAAAAAACAAAACTGGAATCTGTTGTAACTACAATAGCTGATTTGTCAACTGTTAGCAACCTACTCCTTTTCACTCTTCCTCAATTAAATATACATTTACCCATTTCTGGTACTCTTCATTAGTTGGCCAATCAAAATTGATCACTTCATTCACCTTGACACTATAAGGTTTGTACTTAACTGCCACCTGATTTGCTTCTCTTTCAAAAGACTCCAAGAATGAGCCAGTGCTAATGATTTTTTCCATACAACTCACCAAAAAATCATAATCTGAGTTACCCTATTTTTCAGGGTTTTGTTTTGTAGTCCAAACATGATATAAAGGGGCTCTTACACTTTTTGTGATTACTGTAGCTTGTGTAAGAGGCCCCATGGATACTGTTGTAATTGTAGGATGCATGAATAGGGTGTAGGATGAGAAATAAAGAAGGTATAGCTGTTGTCCTCAATAGTTTTTTGAAGAAAAAGCATGTGAAATGAGAGGTTCAAGCCTAGGTTTCAACAAAACATGTATGGGAGATCTAATTTTATGAATTTTTATCCATGTACAAACCTAATGGGTTGTTTATGAACACTGAATATAAATAATATACATACACACACATACACACACACATGTATGTATGTATGTATGTATGTATGTATGCATGCTATATGTATATGTATTTTTAAATGTAAATGTAAATGCAATTACTGGTTGCTCTCCTACAACAATAAATGCAACATATCATTAAAGAAATCTATATCTATGTATATAAATGTGTATGTCTAAATGCAAGTGTAAATGCAAAGAGCATATGGTTTTGTAGTGTTATAGATACAATATATCCATAAATTAATGTAATTGAAATTCTAAAGTCTTCAACACATATAATATGAAATCGATCAAACCATTAAACTACATGAGAAATAAATGAAAACAGTAAATGCATATGTATGTGTATTTGTAAATGTAGGTGTAAAATAAATAAGAATAATGAAAATTATAAAAGATTACAAGGAAAGGTCTCCTCCCTTCTTGGTAGTGATAACCTCCTCCATACACAACCCTTAAAAATTATGAATAGAGGAATATAATATTTGAAGAACTCAAAGTTGATTCTCTCCTACCTGATGCAATTAGTGATTTTATCTTGGAAAAAATTTATAGTGATTACTAGAGGCACATAGACCAATTCTTCATAATAGAATAATTTGATCATACTTTTCCAATGATGTCATTATGAGAAAACCTTAGGTTAAATGAATAATTCCTAGCTAAGTTCTTTAAATCATGTCCAACTGTATAAGAGAAGACCGCTGCTATGTTTACCTAGATACCATGGAGAAAGGCTAGTCTTTGGGCTCTTTCATCAATCATCCTACCTTAAAACATACCAAAAATCTCCTAGCAATTAGACATAGGAAGATTTAATATGACTTAAAAAAATTTTATTGCCAAAGCACAAACTTATGATGACTTAACCAAGCCTAGTACACACTCCCTTCCCATTAACCACTTACATATATAGAAAGTAAATGTAAATTTGCTGCTATTTTTAGTCATGTAGGTGTCCAATAAACCACTTGGTGATGTTTCCCTTCAATTTTATTTACTTGAATGAAGAGCAAAAGTCCTTTGATTACAAGTAGAGAATACATTTGAGGCCTTGGTTGTGTAACTGGTGGACCATAGTCACATTTAGCATTTGTTACATTTGATTTGTGATGGACACATTTGGATGGTAGTAACAATAGCTTGCAATCTATCAGGACTTGATTACCTTATAACCTGTGAATTTCTAGCGATGAAATGATAGATTAATCATAATGTCACCTTGGGATCACATCACCATGAAATAACTTCATCCAACATCCTTATAAGTGTAGGTACTACCAAATAGGTATTAGTTATATTTGTCTTCCTCGAGCGAGGGAAATTCGGGAAGAGAAGAAGAAAGAGGGAGATCAACTAGAGGTCAAAAGATTAGAAGAAAATTTTGTAAACGCATGGTATTTTTTCTTACTGAAGGGGGGTCATGTTCTTATGATGATGAGAGCATAGGCGACGTCAAGGTGCCCTTGAGGTACAAACATCTACAGAAACAATGGGTACCCAAGGAACTTCCTCCAATAAACACCAATTTTTGTGTCAACGAGAGGATATTTTGCATAGCACCATCGTCATTACATGGTTTGGGCCTATTTTGCATGGAGGACATAAAGGTTTGTTACGAAAAAGTTATTGAATTGATGGAGTATGTTGAACCTTGTTATAGTTACAAAGATTGGATGCAATTGGTTCGATAAACATGAAGTATGCATAGGTATGCACTATCAACAAATTATATACAACTAAAAGATAAGGATCAAAATAAAGGAGTGGCTATGTAAATTGACAGAAGGCCAAAAGCATAAGAGAATATTGCAGGGTTTATAAACAGTACATGACTTGGGTCAACAAATAAGCAACCCAATTGCATACTCAAGGCGCGCAAGGGAAACTGTGTATTCGTATGTGCGCTAAAATCATTAACTACAGGGGAAGAGTTGCTAATCGATTACAATTTGAATTGCTTAGTTACAAACATAGTTACTATGGAGGTGCTACATACTATGTACCATTTTACCCAACCTCCAATTAATGACTCCAATATACCATTTTCTATTTTTTTTCTTTTTTTTTGTAAGTTATTGGTTTCATTTCGGTAATGTTTTTTTATATTTAATTTTTGTCACAATGGGACATTGATCGTACAGAGAAAGCTCTGGCCTAGAGCACAAATCATGATGTATCTTTAGGTGCTTCTACCTTACAGGTTTACCTCATTATAATTGTACAATTTAGATTCGAGCAAAATGTTTTATTATTATGTTTTTTTCATAAGTTTTTTGCGTTAATTTCGATAATGTTTTTAATATTCTTCTTACAGTCGACTGATCGAGGAAAGGAACCAGAATTAGAGGAGAGAATCCATAGTGAGGTGCAGTCAATATTTTGTGATGATAACATCACTTATTCAACAAGCCCTCTCGATACAATAAAGAAGGGCAAAAAAAATGTAATGAAGAAATTGTTGAGTTTATGTTCATAGTGCCTCATACAGATGAGATAAAAGAGAGGGTGAAAATATTGACTAAGAGATTACAAAACTTGCAAGTAAGTTGTCATGAGGTCTTTAATTATACCATAAGTTCATTCATGGTTTTATATTTTGTACTCTTTTATGTCATGAACTCAAATATGTTTTGTTTTTACAGGGTTATTTTCCTCCTCATGATGCTCCTAGCCATGATCAAGGTACTGCAAGTGCTACTCGAGGAGTAGGGGTTGGTACAAGTGTCCATCCTAATCTTCCTACGCATACATCACATCATTTGACCCCATCATCCGTGCCTATATTTTTGTCTGAAATGTCGACAACACATACCATGCAGGCATCTGCTAATGCACCCTCTAGCAGTGAACACAATCCAGAACATGTGTCAGGACATCTACCTAGGGATGTAGAGGCCACTAGTACTGGTGATGTTTTAGTAGCATTTCTTGGATCTTCCCATATTACTAGTACAGGAACATTTCCAGTCACACTTGTGGTGATCGAGGATTTCGTTCCCATAAAGATAGAGAGGGTCCCAGGTACTTTAAATTTTTTAAATTATTATTATATATAATCCAATTGAAATTTACTTATTGATCGCTCTTTTTAGACTATTGATCCGATGATCATTTTGCAAGAAATGATGTTTTTCTAAACATCTAAGTGATATTACATTGGAGCTCTTTGGGCCCACCATATGTACATGGTGGAATGCCCAAAATCAAGATTTAAAAGATGAGCTCATTAACCGTTTAGTTGTGTTGTTCGGTGATAAAACATTCAACCAAACCAAGGTCCTTCAGAAAGTTGGTACCTATCTAAAGTATGCAAAGGACCAATATAGGTCACATTTAGAGAAGAACAAAAAGTACGAGAATCCCCCCATGATTTCGAAGAGGGAGTGGAAGGACATGGTGTCAGATGGAAAGGAGAAGGCTGAAAAGAAAAAAGGAAAGATACCACCGGGCCAAGGAAGGTATGTGATACTTTCAATAATGTAATTATATACTGATTACTCTTTCCTTTTACATAATCTAACATATTTCAAACTTTTCATAGGCTTCTTGACACATCAAAGGCAACAAAGGCAAGACTAGAAAAACACGGGCAACTCAAACTTGGCTCTGCTAGTTATATGAAATTAGCCACACGAATTGTAAGTATCAATAAATGAAATATAGTATCCAAATAATAAATTGAAAATAATTTTGGTTTTATCATGCCATAGAAGCAAAATTCATGATCTTATGCAAAAATGTAGGGCTCTGAATTCAACAGAGTTCCTGTTATGCCCTGCATAACCACCCCATTTTAAACTTGTTTACAATAGGTCCCCCTTTGTTCTATTCTATTTCCTTTGGCCCTTTGTTTTCTGCATTGAGTGTTTTTTGCTTTGTCCTAGCGGATGTGGAACTGGGACCCAAACCGAACTTGGAATTCATTCCAAATTTAGGTTATTGTTTCATTCCTGGTTCTGGTTCCGCCTCTTTTTGTTTTTTTCTTGGGAATTTTTGGTGTTGTTCTGGCAGATGCAGAACTAGGTCCGATACTAAACTCTAGAACTTTTCTAAGTCCCAGGTTCTAGTTCTGATCCGATTCCAGCTCTGCTAGGTTTCATTTGCACTTGTTCTTTTTGTTTTGGTGGGCACGAGACACAGAACGAAACTAAACTTAAGAACTTTTCTGAAAGTTCTAGGTTCTGATTTCTTTCCGATCCCGGTTCCGCCAGGCTTGCTCGTTCGTTTTTCCTTTTGTTCTGATCGTTTGGTCGTGGGATGTTTTTCCTCCCTTCCCTTTTTCTTTTTCATTTTTTTTTTGTCGTCTCTTTGTATGTTGTTGAAGGTGAGGTCGGGATGGAATCCAATCCTGAAGCTTTGAAAAGTTTCATTGTCGGATTTGGTTCCATTCCTACCTCTATTTTGGTTTTCCCAGGATTAGTTTTTGCTCCGATCTCACTTGCGTTTGTTCTCAGTTGCTTTTCCTTTTACAAACATGGATTTAGAATGTGGGTTGAACTTGGAAATGTTGGTTATTTCCATGTTCGGTTCCCATTCTGACTCTGGTCCCAGTTCTGATTTCATTTTGATTCTGCCCCCGCCTGTATAAAAGGTAAGTATGTTTCTGGTTCAGATTTGGTTCTGCCTCCGCTAGGGTTAAGTTTTTGCTAGAATTGAGAAATGAAAGGTGTATGAAAGGTAGGATAAATGATATTTAATATGCTTTAGAGGACTAATGAAGGTATTGTTTTGCAGGATTAAAGCATGTCGAGAGCATCTGATGTTGTTTATCAAGGAAGTTTGTTGGAAAACATGCCTCAAACTTACTGGCATGAAGCTCTTGAAAGAGTAAATTCAGTGAGACCCTCTGGAAGTCTTGTCAACTGGCAGTTGTGTTCTATTCATTTGAAATGCTCAGGTCACCAAGACATTTTGATCACTGTGAGTTTTTCTCTCTCCGCCCGGGGAGAACTCTCGCCAGTAGTTGTTCACAAGGTTGTCATCGGGGAGAATTTTGGCTAAAAGGTTTGCACTTGGTATGATTGTCTTGCCGATAGTTGTGGTCTCGTCGATGGGTATATATGTCTTCAGTGAGACTCCTAACGACATGTAGCATTGGGGAGATTTGTGACCTTCAGAGATTCTTGTCGACTGATGAAGTCTCGTCAATGGTTTAACTCTTTGGTGTGACCTGAAGGCTTGTTGGGAGTCATAGCAATTGTTGAGGTCTTGTTGATGAAAGGAAAGTTCGGTGTGACATGGAGGCTTGCTAAGACCTTGTTCCGACTTGTTGGTCTTGCCAATGGATGTGTTCATGCTAGTGTCGGGTAGACTCTTGCTGATAGTCTAGTCAAAGTGATATCTACAAAAGGGTTGCCCTCGACATGATTTCTTACCGATGACTATTGGTCTCAACGATAAGTGTTTTGACATCGATAAGACTTAAGGGGCTCTATATGACTCATGGCGAATGCGATAGTCTTGCCGATGAGTTTGCTGTGGACTTCAGTGAGAGGTCTCATCGATCTTGCTAATAGCGATAGTCTAGATGATAATCTTGGATATCAGTATGACTCTTGTAGCTCGCTATGATCTCTTGCTGATGGTTGTAAGTTATGCCAATAGCATCAGTGGAGCATTGTAGCATCGGGGAGACATGGCGAGTGTCTCATTGACATGCAATTCTAAGCGACTTTTGACCATTTGATGATCCTATGTGGTATGTGTTCAACCAATCAGAGGAAGCTCAAGTCGAACCATTGGCAATAAGCTATTGTGATTGTTCCTATGAGGAAGATCAACAGGCTCTGAGCAACATGAAGATGATGATCAGTTTGGTGAATAGTGGTGTTTGTCTATAAAGATCTAGACAAGAAAATCAGATGTTGATTCTCAAGGGGGTCAACTTGCAGAAAGATTTGGATAGAGAGAAGTCATGAGTCTCAATGACAGGTGGGATGTCTACTGGAAAAAGTAGATCAATATTAATGACAGATGCTTTAGAAAATTCAAAGCATCTCTGTAAAGAAGTCTCGTGGTCGGACACAGGGGCTGTGAGTTAATGAGGATTGTTGTAAAAGATCTGAGGACCATTCTCGAGGGATAGATTTCACCGACATGAACAAGGTATGCACATTTAATGCATCACTAAATTTGTCCCAAATTCTTCTAGGGCCGATGCTTCTGTAACTGACTTATTTTGTAAACCCTAAAATGAGGACGACTCATTTTTGGCACATTTTGTATATATGTCACTTTTTCTTCTCTGTAAAAAAGGACCCCTTTTTTATTAGATAGGTTAGAAATTAGCAATTAAGAATTAGCAAGCCAGGGTTTTACAAAAATTTAGACATTTTTAGTTCAATAAGAAGAGGAAGAAATGTATCTTCTAGAATTTCTTAGTATGGATGGAGATAATTCAAAGACATGGGTTTTCTGTACATTGGTGATCTTGCTAGATTTGTAAATGCTGCTTATCTGTTTCACCAATAGTAGAAGCAGCCATATTTAAATCTACTTCATATTGTAATCTAGAATGGTATTTATCTTAGATTAATTATTTGATTTGGAAAGCTTTCAAGGAACGAAATTTTATCTTTTATTTTGTTTAAATGATGATTTGCAATCTGTTGTTAAAGTTTGCACTGTGAATGAATGAAACTTTGTATTAATTACAAGTTAACTTTATTCTGCAGTTTTAGTTTGGGAATTCCTTGGAAGGTAACGAGTTTGATTAGTTGGATGAAACAAAATTATTTTCAATTTAAAAACCTTGGTCTCTCTTTTTCTATTTCTTTAAAACCATTGGTTAAATTAGGGTTAAATATATGTTTGATCTTATAACAATCCAGAAGCTCAACACCAACATGCCCCTTGAACATTACAACCATATTGACCACTTCGTGAAACAAAAATGTTGTGAACCAACATCAAAGACCTTGGGAGGTGATCGGTTTGATTGTTGATTGTCTTTTTTATGAGAGGTGAGATATTTCACTTTTATCTTACCTACATGTTGTGGGTCAACCTGACACCATCAACAAATTTGGCACTAGACGGAGGGCTAGAAGAGAGAACTAGATAATATTGGGTTTTTCTCACTAGAGAGGTCCCATAAAGTTCTTCGATCAACCAAAAACCCACCACCTTTGATAGAACTCAAGACCCCAACAAGACACAAGATTCACAAGACCGGTGCAACCATTATACCACCCTTGTTGGCTCCACTCACTCCACCACACTTTTCACCAATACCCTAGTGGATACCCATCAATCCACCACCAAATCCATCTCAAGGGCCATTACAACTGGTTCAGCCCATCCAATAACTGGCTCAACCCCCACCACTGCCACCAATGGCATTCTTCATGAATAATCCCTCTCCATTGGGGACTATTCCTGGAGGTTTTCATGATATGCCTAAGAATCCTTAGAGATTATGTCCCAAATACATTCATGGCGAATCAGGGAGTGTTGAAGAGCACATACAAGCTTTTAAAGATGCTTGTACCAAAGCCTAGATAGCTCACCATGATGTAGTTTGTAGGTTGTTCCCTTATTCCTTAGGGGATATGGCGTACAACTGGTACCTAAATTTTCCACAAGGTTCTATTCTAAGCTGGAAAAACTTGGAGAATGATTTCATCAATCAATTTAGAGTTTATGTGGATCCAACCATTTTGTTCCACCAATTTGCTACCATTAGGAAGGAGCCATGTGAATCCCTACCCTTGTTTAATACTGGGTTTCAATGAATGTATAGGAGACTACAAAACCCCTATCTAGTTGTTGAGAATAGTGCCATTCAAGCATATTTTAGAGTTTTAGACCCTATGCTTGGCTTGTTCCTACAAAGGACTTATCTTCCCATGGACATTGATTCTCTATCTAAAGTTTATCATCTAACCATCAAGCTACAACAACAAACTAACTCTCAAAAAGAAAACTTGGGAGGAGGTTTTCCTTTAATGAGGTATCAGATGCTTAACCCAACCCCTTTATTCAATACTATCCCAGTGATGTCTCCTTCCCATTATGGACCCATATCTGAGTTGCAGACTCAATATCTCGTTCCATTCTTTGCCAATGGAGCTCCTAACTTCTTTCAACAATCATAGGCTCATCATGGTCCACATGGTCATCATAACCAAGCTGGAATACCAAATCCCGTCAGTCAGCCACCTGTGGCTAAGAGTGTTGAGAGTGAAAAGAAAGTTCAACTCACAAATGAGGTGGATACCTTAAAGAAAATTCTATCTCAAGTCACAAATGATATGGCTCAGCTTAAAGTGAACCCCTCTCATAACCAAGGTAATTACCCTAATCAGAGTAATAACAACCAGGGTAATTATCCAAATAACAACAATCACAGCCAGAGGAACTATCAAGGCCAAAACTCCCCTAACCAAGGCTATCAAAATTAAAATAGAGGATATAACCAGAGGCCAAATAACAACCGACAATGGAATACGAGGCCAAATAACAGTGGGGTTCCTCACAATTATCAAGCTAATGAGGACAGGCCACATGTTGCGAATGTGGTTGACCTCAATTTTATGACTAACTGGTGCAGGTTGCATGATACGATAACTCATTCCGAGGTAAACTACCCTGAAATGGAGAAGGTCGTGAAGATGGCACAGGTAGATGCCAAAACGTTCCAAGGGAATTCAAATAAAGGGGGTGTGTGAACCCTTTTCCTAGTACCTACAAAACAACATGAATAGCGAGTTAGACAAGGAATTACAAGCTAAAAGAAGGATTCCCCATGAAATCCATTTGCAAACTCAAAATAGGAAAGAAAATAAGCAAGAACACAATGAAAATGATAAAAACTAGATTTAATCCTAATTTAATGTGCAAACTCTTAACCCCATGGGGGAATTGGTGCCAATTTGATGTGAAAATTGGCCCTTTCCCAATTCCTATGATGCAAGATTCGAATGTTGAAGAGATTGTTGATCCACTTTTGATGAAATGGTGAGAGCTCCAAGCCAAATCTGCAATAACCTAGCTAAGAACTCAAGATTGATGTGCAAGATTTGGGGTTTGTGCCAATAAATGCCATTATTTAAAATTCAAATTTGTTGAATGACATGTAAGGGGGGAAGGAAAAATACAATAAATGCCACTTGGCTCAAGGAAAAGGACATGTAAGAGGTTTTAAATGCCTTGTTGGATGTACATGTTGACTTGGAATTTTTGAATTTAAATTGAGAGAATATTCCAAAAGATGCCTTGTGAGGAAAATAGAGATTTAATAAATGAATTAAATCTATTTTCATGTGCAACTTGCATTATCTAGAGGATGTGACATGAGATGAGGTTAAATTAATCAAGGATTTAATTAATTTAACAAGAGATTAGATGAGGTGACTTATTTGACTTAGATTTATGGATTTATTTCAATCAAATAAGAGAGGAATATGATAAGAGGCTAATTAAATAAAGTTTTTGATTTATTTAATTAAAAGGGATGGTGTTAGATTAAATCAAATAAGGTTTTAATTTATTTAATTTAATGGATAGAATTTATAGATTTAATTAAATAAATTGATTATCTAATTAAATAGGGATAATTAGATCAAATGGATTGATTTAATTAACAAAAGAGATTGACTTAATTAGACAAAATGATTTATTTAATTAAGGGACGAATATTGATGAATTTAATCAGATAGGGAAATTTCATTAAACTGTTAGAACGAGGGATGATTAAAGATGAAACGATGTTAGTAATTCAATCGAATGCACGATGTCAATCAGTATATTTTTGATGTCTACAAGAGGTGACTCAATAGATAAAACTATGACTTATGACCTCTTTGAGAAAAAATCTTCATTCCCAATGCAAAATGAGAATGAACTAGAGGAAGATGCGTATGATGCCCAAGCCTTTCAAACAAAGGGGAGGACACTTTTTAAGAAATCAGAATAAGGGATCGTTCACTACATCAACACTACCTAGCCATATGGTGCCTTTGAATTAGGGTGTTGATAACAACCCTCCACCGAGGGGTCCACCTGACTCCCATAACAAGGGTAATTCATCTGGTGTTTTCAAAAGTGATGCAAGCTATAACATAGAATATGATATTGTTTCTAAGATGTAGAAACAAAAAACCTCTTTATCATACTTTGACATCCTAAAGTGATGCCCTTCCCAATGAGAGATAGTGCTGAAAGATTTGGAAGAAGCTGATAAATCAAAAGGGAAAACCAAGGTGGTAGCCGCTGCAGACATGAACACAACTTTGTTTAGAAGCAAGGTAGGTACCCCACCATTTATTTTAAGTTTGAGAATCTATGGGAAGAATCTACATAATTTTCTGCTAGATTCAGGGGCTTTTGGCAATGTGATGCCATTTTCTGTATGCAAGAAATTAGGATTGAACCCTGTCCAAACAAACAAGAAGGTCATCCAACTCGATAAAACATAGGTTAATATAGTTGGAGAATTGAGAAATATGCATGTGCAAGTAGGGTCTGACCCTAGGATTTTAACCAATATGGAAATTCAGGTAGTAGACATTCCTGAGACTTATGGTATGCTTTTAAGCAGAGATTTAATGAAAAGTATAGGGGGATATCTCTCCCTCGACTTTTCACACATGTGGCTACCATGGGGGGAGTTCCTACCTAGATTAGGATTGAGAGTGAACCTTGCCTCAAACATATCATCACTGAGTATGATTGTCCCAACGAGGTAGCTTATTTTGAAACTGAGATAGGGGTTTATAAAAGAGAGGAAATTCTAACCTTTTCGGTTCTTGATTCAAAAGATTTATCAATGCAAAAATTCCCTAATCCCATGATTAATGAAAACCAACACGTATTGATCAGGAAGCTGCAACAAGATCAGTTGGTCTTAGGGAAAGATGTCAATTTATGAAGTCTTCTACTCCCTAATTGGTGCAAGGTACACTACCAAAATCATTCAGAACTGACCTGCCAACCTTGCATCAGTGTTTTGAATCATGTTTCCCAAACTGAAGAGACTCGCCCAAGTCACCTTGAGGCCACTTCAAATCACTTCTCATTCAAAGCCAAAAATGCAATAATGTTAACCAGGGATAATATACCTTCAGAGGAAGTCCCTCCTCAAGCTGAACCTACCCCGGTCAAAATACCAGACCAACGTAGTTACGATGAACAACCCCAAGGTTTGTATGATACCCCTGCACTCACAAGTATACCAAAACCCAATGGGTTAATCAAATATGTAGATAACTGTCAGAAGAATATCCTTGGATTACATAATATATCTAAACAAGAATCAAATATTGCACCTGAGGAACCTATTAAACAACCATTCCCAATATTTGATGCAAAAGATCAAGTGTCCCCACCTATGGTTCATCTTATCCAAACGCCCACAACAACCTCAAAGGGATCAACCCCAGCTCATGATTAGCTATGGACCCTCACGTTTGATGGATCCAAATCCAAAATAGGCTATAGTTTTGGGATTGAATTAACTAGCCTGAAAGGGAAAACATTTTTTGCTTCTTACAGGTTGCAGTTTGGGTGCACTAACAATATAGCAGAATATGAAGCATTAGCTCGGGGACTGATGTTTTCACATCAGAAAAAGGTCACTGCCTTGATGGTTAAAGGAGATTTGGAAGTGATTATCAAGCAATTACGTAGCCAATACACATGTCACAATAGAAGGCTGGCAACTTATAGAAATCGGGTACGGAACCTGATTGAAGACTTTGATGCTTTTGGGATTAGTTTAATTCCTAGAGAGGAGAATCAAATAGTTGATTCATTAGTTGTTGCCGCAAGTGCCCTGGAACCCATGCAGTGCTCCAAGCTTAAGAGATTCTCAGTAGAATTGATATCCACCTCGGTTGTTCCCGATAATGTTAGGGAATTTCAAGTCTTTGACAATGATCAACATATCCTTGATTTTCTAGCAAGCTCAGATGTTTTCAAAGGACAAATCATCAATGAGTCTGATAGGGATCAAGGAGACTGGAACCCCGAAGACTGCGATACAGAGGGGGTCCTCAATTTAAAAAGTAATAGCGTTCCTAAGGGAATGGTGGCCTTAGAAAGGATTTTTGATTCAGACCAAAGGGCTCAGAAAAGGTATCAACCAAAGATAAAGGAGGTGAATATGAAACTATTAACCTAGCTGATTTTGGCCCTGAAAGAAATGTTTACATAGGAAAAGCCTACCCTGAAGCAATTAGAAAAGATATACTAAGGGAACTAAAGAAAGATGTTGCAATTTCTTGGGGGTATGAAGATCTAAAAAAAATTGATACTTCTGTGATAACTCATACTATCCTCTTAAGCCTAAAGCTAGACCATTTCAGCAAAAAAAATGTCTCAGCAATGACTTGATTGAACCACTAATCTTTAAGGAAGTTCATAAATTACTTTCTGCAAGAATAATCTTCCCCGTACAACATCCCACATGGGTGGCTAACTTGGTTCCAATTCTTAAGAAGAATGGAGAGATCAGGCTATGTGTGGATTTCAGGAACCTAAATAGAGATTTGGAAAAAGACAACTACCCACTCCCTTCTCTAGACGAAGTCTTACAAACTATCAATGGGTCTCAAATGATGTCATTCCTTGATGGTTATTCTAGATACAATTAGGTGACTGTTAATTATGAAGACAAAATGAAGACAACCTTCACTACTAAGTGGCAAAAATTTGCTTACAGGAGGATGCCATTTGGTTTGATAAATGCTGGAGTAACCTTTTAGCGTGTCATGGACGTAGTGTTCAAATATTTTATTGGTAAATAATTCATCATTTACATGGATGATATGATAGTATTCTCTAAAGATAGACTAAACCTGCATGCTGTAGATGGCTAAAATTCTTGAAAGGTGTATCCAATATGGTGTTTCTCTGAATCCTAAAAAGTGTGTGTTCAGGGTTTCTGAAGGGAAACTTTTGGGACACATAATCTTGGAAAGAGGGATATCAATAAATCCAGACCGATTTGAGGCTATTATGAAGTTAACCATGTCGGGAAGTAAGAAGGAGATGAGATCTTTCTTTAGAAAGATCAACTTTGTGAGAAAGTTTATCATAGGCTTTGTAGAGATTGTTAAACCTTTGAACAAAATGATGAAGAAAGATGCTAGAATAGAATGGAGTAATGAGGAAAAGGATGCCTTTTCTCAAATCAAGCAATCCATTTTAGAAGCGCCAGTCCTCACCAGCCTTGACTACTTGAAGCCATTTTATATTCATTATTTTGCTTCTGAACACTTGTGTGTAGCTGTCCTGACTCAATGAAGAGAGGAGGGGGATGTGATGCCAATTTCCTTCATGAGCTCTTCATTTAAGAATTCTGAAGTCAAGTACCCACCTCTTGAGAAACAAGATTTTGCATTGGTTAGAGCTGTCAAGAAGTTCAGGCATTATATCCTTTAAAGTCAGATTATTGTTGTAGTTCCTGATGCTGCTGTGAAGTCTCTACTTATGCAAAGCGAGTTGGGAGAATGAAGGGGGAAATGGATGGCTATTCTATAGGAGTTTGATCTGGAGATTCGCCCTATGAAGTTTTTCTGAGGTCAAGGCCTGTCTAAATCAATGGTAGATGCTGGTGAGAACATTATTTGTCAGCAATACACAACACAATCCTTTTCCAATGACCCTTGGTATGCTGATATTATTTATTTCATGCTCAATAATCGGTGCCCAGAGGGAATGAATACAACTTAGAGGAGAGCATTGAGAATGAAAAGCTTCCATTATATGCTCAAAGGAGGATTGTTATACAAGAAGAATTTTGAGGGAGTTTACCTATGATGTCTTGATCAGCAAGAGGCTAAGCATGCAATTGTTGAATGTCATGGGAAATAGGGCACAAGTCATAGTTCTGCAAATTTGTTAGCACACCAGATTCTCAGATCTGGTTATTATTGGCCATGTGTGTTTTGAAGGATGCCCACCAAGATGTAAGAACATGTCACATATTTCAGACTTCTGCATCAAGAGAGAGCCATTCAACCATGCCATTACAACCTGTTGATGAGGTAAGACCATTTTCCCAATGGGCACTTGATTTTATTGGGGTAATTAATCCTAATTCTTCTGCAAGACAAAAATTCATTTTGACTGCCATGGATTATGGCACAAGATGGACAAAAGCTATACCTTGCAAGAATAGTACAACAGAGGTAGTGATCAAGTTTCTCACCGAATGCATCACAACTAGATTTGGAGTACCCTTCGCATTGGTATGTGACAATGGCCCTGCCTTTTCTTCTGTTGAATTTATATCATGGGCTTATGATCATAAAATTGTTTTAAAGTATTCTTCAAACTATTACCCACAAGGAAATGAAGTTGCAAAATCAACTAATAAGAACCTCTTAGGAGTAATTAAATTTTTTTTAGAGAACAATCCTAGAGACTAGCATACCCAGCTAAGATTTGCTTTGTGGGAAGATAGGACTAGGATCAAGACTACTTTAAAGACTTCCCCATTTAAGCTAGTGTATGGCCAAGAGCTTGTGTTCCCTATTCACTTGCAAATAACTGTACTGAAGTTTATGCAAGAATTTTACTCTAGTGATGATATGATTGAAGTAAGGTTAGCTGGCTTACTGAGATTAGAAGAGCAGAGAGATGCTGCTTTGCAACAATTCTTTAGACACTGGGTTGTTGTCAAACATTGGTTTGAAAAAAGAACCAAGATCAAGGTTTTCAGAATATCAAACCTTGTGCTGCTATGGGATAAAGCTAATGAAAAGAAAGGTGATCACCAAAAAATTGATAAGCTCTGGTTGGGTCCTTATCAAATTGCTGAAATCCTAGGAGAGAATACTTTTTGGCTGAGTAGTTTAATAGGAGAACCCGTTCCATTGCCTGTCAATGGATAGTTTCTTAAACAATACTTTGGGCCGTGAAAGATCTGGTATTTTGTTGGGTTGTGTGTATGTAAATAATTTTTTTTTTTTTTTGTAAATAGTTTTGTTGTTTTCCTTGCTTGCTTTTTTCTTTTGTTCTTTTGCTTCTTGTTCTTTTGTTTTTCTTTATGGGGACCTTTATTTTATACAGTTGATGAAGGGGTTATTATCTAAAGTATACGTTGGTTTCCTAGAGAGAGGTTAGTTCAGATATTTTTAGGTTTTCCAATTAGATGATTTTGTCCTAAATTCATTGTTTTATGTCCATTATCAATAAGAGTTGTGGAAAGTCTTGAAAAAAATGTGCAAAGTAAACAATCTTCATTAACTATGACTGAATTTTCCACAAATCAATAGAAACATCCCCTTTTGTAATGGTATATTTGTCTTAGGGTGATGGTGTTGTAAGATTTGAGCGAAAAATTTGATTCCCTAAATGTTGTTATGAGGTCCATGGTAGCTTTTAACCCAATACAAATGTCGGACATCTGATATATTGAGAAAGAATTGAAAGAAATATCTAAAACTCCAAGAGAAAAAAAAGAAAAGAGAGAACTATCTAAGAAAATAAAACTCAATATGAATGGGTGATTCCAGTATCTCTACTGAGGCTATGGATGCTTGAATGGCAGTAGAGCAATGCTATGAGAAAACTAGATGTATCTCCGTCAAAGCTATGGACGCTTAACTGGCAGTGGAGCAATGCCCAGGATATCATTGCATAACAACTAAAGGGAATCAACTCATGTAGTTCAAATCTTATGCATTATTGTTCAAAAGATGAGGAAAACTTTGTAAAAGAGTGATGCACCATCAAGCACACACATAGATTTAGGGGTAGCCAATGTTGATTTACATTTGAGATTCTAGCTCAATCTTGGTTGTTAAAACTAACCTAACTGGAGTTTTGATGTCAATAAACCAGGAATTCTGGGTAGCTAAATCCTTCGATTTCTTGAAAATGGTTAAACCATTTTCCCAGCCAAGTCACCAATTGTTATGTGCTGCATAATCATCCCATTTTAAACTTGTTTAAAATAGGTACCCCTTTGTTCTGTTCAATTTCCTTTGACCCTTTGTTTTCTTCCTTGGGAATTTTTTGCTTTGTCCTGGCAGATGCGGAACTGGGACCGAAACCGAACTTGGAATACCTTCCAAATTCTGGCTTCCATTTTGTTCCCAGTTTCGGTTCCGCCTCTTTTTGTTTTTGCCTTGGGTGTTTTCGGTGTTGTTTTGGCGGACACAGAACCAGGACCAAAACTAAACTCTAGAACTTTTCTAAGTCCCAGGTTCCAGTTCTAATCTGATTCCCGCTCTACCAGATTTCCTTTGCACTTGTTCTTTTTGTTCTGGCGGGTGCGGAATGCAGAACAATTCTGAAAGTTCCAGGTTTCGGTTCCATTTTGGTCTCGGTTCTGTCGGGCTTGCTCATTGGTTTTTCCTTTTGTTCTGATCGTTTGGTCATGGGATGTTTTTCTTCCCTTCCCTTTTTCTTTCTTGTCTTTTTTTTTGTCATCTCTTTGTATGTTGTCGGAGGCAAGGTCGAGATGGAATCTGATCCTGAAACTTTGAAAAGTTTCAGTGTTGGATTTGGTTTTGTTCCCGCTCCCATTGTGGTTTGCCCAAGATTGATTTTTGCTCCGATCCTGCTTGCGTTTGTTCTTGGTTGCTTTTCCTTTTGTAGACGCGGATCCAGAATGTGGGCTGGACTTGGAAATGTTGGTTATTTCCATGTTTAGTTCCCGTTCCAAATCGGGTCCCAATTCCGATTTCATTTTGACTCTACCCCCGCCTGTATAAAAGGTAAGTATGTTTTTTGTTTGGATTTGGTTCTACCTTCGCCAGATTTGAGTTTTTTTGCTAGAATTGAGAAATGAAAGGTGTATGAAAGGTAGGATAAATGATATTTTATATGCTTTAGAGGACTAATGAAGGTATTGTTTTGTAGGATTAAAGCATGTCGAGAGCATCTATTGTTGTTTCTCAAGGAAGTCTGTTAGAAAACGTGCCTCAAACTTACTAGCATGAAGCTCCTAAAAGAGTAAATTATGTGAGACCCTTTGGAAGTCTTGCCGACTGGTGGTTGTGTTTTATTCATTTGAAATGCTCAGGTCGCCAAGACATTTTGATCATTGTGAGTTTTTCTATCTCTCTCCACCCAGGGAGAACTCTCGCCGATAGTTGTTCACAAGGTTGTCATTGGGGAGACTCTTGGCCGAAAGGTTTGCACTCGGTATGACTATCTTGCCAATGGTTGTGGTCTCGCTGATGGGTATATATGTCTTCAGTGAGACTTCTAGAAATAGGTAGTGTTGGGGAGAGGTGTGACCTTTAGAGACTCTTGCCAACTGATGAAGTCTCACCAATGGTTTAACTCTTCGGTGTGACCTAAAGGCTCGTTGGGAATCATAGCGATTGTTGAGGTCTCGCAAATGGTAGGACACTTCGATGTGACATGGAGGCTCGCTAAGACCTTGTTCTGACTTACTGGTCTTGTTGATGGATTTGTTCGTGCTAGCATCAGGGAGACTCTTGCCGATCTTGCCAATAGTGATAGTCTGTGTGATAATATTGGATATCGATATGAATCTTGCAACTCGCTATGACCTCTTTCCAATGGTTGTAAGTTATGTCGATAGCATCAGTGGAGCATTGTAGCATCGGGGAAACACAACTAGTGTCTCACCGACATGCAATTCTGAGCAACTTTTGACCATCTGATGATCCTACGTGGTATGTGTTCAATCAATTAGAGGAAGCTAAAGCCGAACCATTGGCAGTAAGCTGTTGTGACCGTTCTTGTGATGAAGATCAACAGACTGTGAGTGACATGAAGATGATGATCAGTTCGGTGAACAATAGTGTTTGTCTGTAAAGATCTAGATAGGAAAGTCAGATGCTGCTTCTCAAGGGGGTCAACTTGCAGAAATATCTGGATAGAGAGGAAGAAGCTGCGAGTCTCAATGATAGGTGGGATGTCTACTGGAAAAAGTTGATCGATATTAATGACAGATGCTTCAGAACATTGAAAGTAGCTTTGTAAAGAAGTCTCGAGGTTGGACACAGGGGCTGCGAGTTAATGAGGATGGTTGTAAAAGATCTAAGGACCATGCCTGAGGGAGATCTTTCACTGACATGAACAGGGTATGCACATTTAATGCATCATTGACTTTGTCCCAAATTCTTCTAGGGCTGACCCTTCTGTAACTAATTTATTTTGTAAACCCTAAAACGAGTCCGACTCATTTTTTGGCACATTTTGTATATATGGCATTTTGCCTCTTTGTAGAAAAGGACCCCTTTTTATTTGATAGGTTAGAAATTAGTAGTTAAGAATTAGCAAGCTAGGGTTTTATAGAAAGTTAGGCATTTTAAGTTCAATAGGAAGAGGAAGTAATGTATCTTCCATACTTTCTTAGTATAGATGGAGATAATTCGAAGACATGGGTTTTCTGTACACTGGTGATCTTGCTAGATTTGTAAATGCTGCTTATTTATCTCACCAACAGTAGAAGTAGCCAGATTTACATTTACTTCATATTGTGCTCAAGAATGGTATTTATCTTGGATTAATTATTTGATTTGGAAAGCTTTCAAGGAATGAAATTTTATTTTATGTTTCATTTAAATGATGTTTTGCAATCTACTGTTAAAGTTTGCACTATGAATGAATGAAACTTTGTATTAATTACAAGTTAACTTTATTCTGCAGTTTTAGTTTAGGAATTCCTTGGAAGGTAATGAGTCTGATTAGTTGGATGAATCAACATTATTTTCAGTTTAAAAACCTTGGTCTATCTCTTTTTCTGTTTCTTTAAAACCATCAGTTAAAGTAGGGTTAAATATATGTTTGATCTTATAACAATCTAGAAGCTCAACACCAGCAGGCCCCTTGAACATTACAACCATATTGACCACTTCATGAAACAACAACATTGTGAACCAACATCAAAGACCTTGGGAGGTGATCAGTTTGATTGCTGATTATCTTTTTCAAGAGAGGTGAGATATTTTACTTTTATCTTACCTACATGTTGTGGGTCAACCTGGCACCATCAACAGCTCCCACAGAAGATGATCTGAAGATTTCCTTCCAACAAGGCTATGGAGCTGTGGCTGAATGCCTAAGAGTCTTGACTGGGCAAACACAACCTTCCACTACATCCGACACAGGGAAATAAACTCAATAAAGTTTATTTAAAATTGAATACTTGTGCAATCTATTCAATATTAATTTCCACCATAAATTAATTACATG
>VDFB02270651.1:782222819-782242477 GCA_007258455.2 Sequoia sempervirens
TCTCCCACTCCCTCCCTCCCTCCCTCCCTCTCTCTCTCATTGAATCCCTCTATCTCTCTCCCCTCTACTTGTTGGTTGTTTTTACTGTAACTAGGTTGGTCTTCTAATTTACCTATGAAATTTTCAACTCCAATCAAGGGTGGCTTGAAGGACTTGGACCAACTGATGAGTATTTTAAAGACCTCCTACACTTTGGGCTCTACAAGATTGGGAGGGTGATCCCTTAATGCATTTACAACCTCTGCACCATTATCATAAACAACACTAACAACAACATATAATCTCATTTAATTACTCAACATAATAGAATAATACTGAATAGAACTAGTTGTTCATCAATAATATCAACTATTTGGAGCATGAGATAACTATAACACATTCCACAGTGTAAAATAGTAATTTATTTGCAATTTGTAGCAAGCAATAGGTAAAGACAAACAAAATACTGAACCATATATATTAGTACAACTTAGATCAGTGCCATATATCCATTGAGGGAGTCAAATTCATAAACATATAAGGGTTTATGACATATTTAACAGATAACATATAATATCCTTGAGAACATTGCTTTACAATTTCATCAACATGTATTTTAACTGAATACTACTTATCAAATCCTTATACAAAACATATCCACCTACTATCTCATTCAAGCATTTTAATTAATTCCTTGAACTAAAGCCAAAAAAGAAATCATACACATCACAACAATGAGATGAACAAGACAACCCTTGATTATTTTATTCAAAATTCAGATATGCATTTACAATGGAAAGACATGAGTTTGAATTAATCATTTCAATTCAAATTCCAGTACTGTCATAAAACATCAAATCCCCATGAATTGAAAACCTACTACAGAATGACTCAAAACCTAAATTGCATTTTCCTTAAAACCATTGAACTTTACAATTTTCTCTGCAACTCTACCTAGACTCAACCAAAAAATATCTAACTTGCTAACCCATACTTTTGGCCTTGAAATCCTTCTTATAGAAAATGAAGGAGAAAACAAGCATCAGGCCAAAAAGTACCTCTCATTTCACATGCTTTTCTTCACAAAACTCTTGAGGACAACAACTATACCTTCTTTATTTATCATCCTACGCCCTATTCATGCATCCTACAATTACAATAGTATCCATGGGTCCTCTTTCACAAGCTACAGTAATCAAAAAAAGTGTAAGAGCCCCGTTATATCATGTTTGGACTACAAAACCCTAAAAAATAGGGTAAACAGGTTGTATGCAAAGAAATGAAGCTTTCTAACTCAAATCAATGCCTTAAGCCCTTAAATGAGATTCAAATCAAAGCTAACATATATCTTCACGACCTAGAATTGATTTCACATTGAAATATGGCTGCATGTGACCATGCAGTGCTGCATAATAGGAAAAATATAGAAATTTTGAAGAAAAACATAGATTTTTGAATGCCAAGAGCTTGTATTTTAAATCCTCAACCATAAACAACCATTACAATGATCACTTTATGCATTTTAAAGGCCTTTACACATCAACCACTAAAGAACCACCTCTACAATTGACTTTTTAATCTTTTATGATCACATGAAACATAAAACACACTAATTTCAAGGTTGTTAACATCACTATTGAAATGTTTTAATTTTTTGACCTTTCAAACATTAAAAAGTACATCATTAAATTAATTATGTAATGGCATAAAAATTAAAAATATCATGAATTAATTATGTAACCACATAAGTCAAATATAATTCTATCAATAAATTAATATCAAATAGATAATATAATTGTATAACTCATACATTTTAATGGCATTGATCTTCTTCTTCATCCAACTCTTTGTTTGTATCATCTGATCTAGATTCAACATTGTAAGGATTAGTCATATCATCATCATCATCATCGATATCAATTTTGATAATTTCATCATCCACACGGATATCATCTTCATGAACATGAAATCCTACATCATCATGAACTAGTTCCTCCTCTTCGACATAGTCATCAGGGACATCATCAACTAACTATTGATTCTAATCATCATCTACATCATCTTCTAGTTCTTTAATATCTTCTTCTTCCACCACATTATACTTTACCGGCCTTCCTCTTGGATCATGTCTAACAACAAATGACCAACCCAGTTTACCTAGAACCTCTGAGTAAAATACCTACTCACATTGGCTTGGAAGAACATAGGGCTCATTTCCAGCTCGCTCGATCAACCTTGTATTAACCATGGTAAATCCATTATCATGTTCAATAACAATTCTCTCAGGATCATTTCCATTCAATCATAGCATGTACCATAGGATGTATGTCGCTTCTAGATGAAACATTAGTCACTTGAAAGACTATAGTTATACTAAAATCACAAGCTTTCTTCATGTCATCCAACATTTTGATTCAAATTTTATGACCATTGCACCACATAGCCTTGTGGTGTTTCACTTGCAATATGTCAAACATGAAAAAATTATTGCAATATCGACAATTGATAAACATATTTATTCTTGGTCGAATGTATGCACAAAAAACAATCTCAACATATATATACATCAATATAATTAAAAATAATTAAATAATATGGGTGATTAATATATTTATACGTACCTTTTTATCTCTTAAACCATATGCTAAATCAATTTCCCTTTGTGTAACATTAGAATCTCCATTATGATGAGCTTCTTTAACTAATGAAGCCACACCTTCCCATGTTAATGCGTGACCAAATTTTTGACACTGTTTAATCCATACCATCATCCAATCAAGATTGTTTGTGACGTACAAATGTAGTGCATCCCACTCTCAACCAACTGTATCAAAAAAAAATTAAATTCACAAACGACGTATAATTAGTTAAATACCATAGTATACGACCTTAATTTATAATTGATGTATATTGAAGATTAAAAATTAAATAAGTACAATATACATATAAACCATATGTAAAATTTATTCCAATTAATCTCCATGACCATCTTATAATTACTTCTTACTTTCCTCAATCTACCTTTCCCCATCAGGTACTCCCCTTCGAATTTGTTAATGGAGTTGGGATCCCAAATGCGATCTACATAGATCTTTGTTGCAAACTTAGGAAGATATTCACTAATGTACACCATGGTCTAGTATACCATATATCCCTCCACCATAGAACCCTCAAGATGTGCTATTTGTCTAACCAAAGCCTTCAAAAATTTCAAGTTCCTCTCAACCATCCACATTGACTTTGTGTGTACAGGTCCACACAATTCAATCTCCTCAACTTGGTGTATGAGGTAGTGTTCTTGTGCATTGAAAAATGTCGAAGGTAGACACTTTTGTATTTCACACATTAGACGAGGAATTTTTCTCTTCCAATAATTTATATCTTCTTTATGGATTTCTTTAGATGACAACCATCTACAAGTGATTCAAGGTGAAAATATATTAACAGATTTAACAAAAATATACAATATATTACATAACAAGTAAAAATGGCAATTATAAGATGTATACAACGAATTCAAAAATCGCTACTTACCTCATGTATTTTCCAAGATCATATATAACTTGCTTGACATTGTTGTCAAAGTTGTCTGGGAGAGATAGAGGTAGAACATACTGCAACAATTATAAAATGATCTTTTCATTATTTTTTCAAAAGTAGTAAACATAATACACTAAAAAGTGCATGCATTATACAAGTGTATATGTAAGGCAAAACTAGATGTGGAAAACAATTTTCCTAACGTCAATACTTCAAGAAAGAATGCAAAATTACCTTTAATTTTTCAATTACAGTCAAATTGAGATGCTCTATGAGATAGATTACAGAAATAGAGTATTTAGACAAACACACATGAACACTAGATATACGTGGGAAAACCCTTACGGGAGAAAAACCCACCACACCAAGAGAAATCAATTTGTATTACAGTAATCAAAGTTACATACAATTCCAGACTTACCTTTCTGGTGTCATTTAAATAGCAGCATTCATCATGTACATTCTTCGAACAAAAAACTTTCAGGTTACAACCTTTACAGATTTTTAATCCTTCACTGATACAGTTGGAATTCTTCACACTTCACTGTTGATCGAACTACTAGCCAACAACAAAACATCTACAATTTCCAACTATATCCATGGCGTTCCCTGACTGTCGAGCTCCCTCACAGAACCATCGCAACGAACAGACTCCCAACGGTTCCAATTCGGCTCTTCTGATTCATCCACATGATGCCACATCAGAAGTCATACTCATTCAACAAAATTTGTATTGTATTGGCATCTAAGTGAGACACTAACAGTGTCTCACCGATGCCACATTGAACCCATACCATAGTCGCTAGGATGTTCTATCGAGTTACAAGAGTTTCATCGAATCACCAAGCATTCATCTTGACTTATCGCTTTCGCTAGAATGTCATAGCGAATCACAAAGGTTACACCAAAGTTTTTATATCTACCAAGCACCAAATGAAATTCGGCAAGACTCACATCTATCGCCGAGAGTTCATACCGATCTTCATATGCTACTCCGAAGTGTTCACCTATCGCCAAAACATTTGTCCATCGCCAAGAGAACTTACCGATTGCTTTAAGTTATACCGAAGGCTTCCAACACAACAAGTTGTTGGTGAGACATTTAAGTCTCGATAGGACTTCTCACCGAGCCTGCCGAGTCACTCCGATGATCTACCTTAGACTCTCTGTCGGTAAGACATTTGTATATCGCCCAGACTTCATAACGAAGCCTTAGTGCTACACTGATAACTCTCAAGTGTTTCCCTGCCGGCATAGCTTTCTTCTATCGCTAATATCTTTCTCTAAGTTCATTAAGATATACCAAAGATTCCAACTTAAGTCTTAGTAGCTAAGACATATTCACTTCGGTAGGACATCTTACCAAAGTCACTTCCTTTGGCTAAGTCTCTCCGATAAAACACAGTTGGCATAACATTTGATTTCGCGGTGACCTCTCACCGAGCCATAATAAGTTACCCCAAGGACATCAATTCATATGCTGTCGGCAAGAGAACAATACTTCGTTGAGACATCTTAGCGAGAACCATAAGCTTCACCGAAGATCACAGTCGCTAAGAGTTACGTCGATAAACGAATGAATGGCCTTTTGGCCAAAGCTCTCCTGAGTGCTATGAGGTTACAACGAACACACCTTGCTACAGTGATAGACTTCACAGTAAACCTTTTGGCAAGACTTCTTCAGGGTCACAACGACTTGTTCAGAATTTGATAAAACAAACTGCTAGTCGGCCAGACAATCAGAATGTCACACCGACATTGCTCTAAAAGGAGGTAATATACTAGAATAATTACTTTAATGAAGGTATGTCAATTATGTGTTTTCATCCCTGACCCAAATTCACCTTTCTTTGTTATTATATTGTTTATGTTTGCAACAAATCTTGTGGGAAATCAAATTTTTCGTATGAATTATTTTATAGCAATTCTTTGCTGCTCTATTAATAACCAAGGAAGGGAAATTATATTAATTTGGTCTCCATCACTATTTAATTGAATCACATTTTTCATTGCATGATTGGTTTCTTGAATGTCAGTACAAATTTTGACATTTTTTCTTCATCATGCCTTCCATCCAATATTTTCCATAGCGTTTCTGTTATATTCTTTTTGATATGCATTGTATCAAACAAATGTATAATTTGTAGCTTCTCATAGTAGGGCAACCTACTAAATTGTCTGGGATAACTTTTCAATCCTTGTGGAAGCTGACCATTAATGCCTTGACAATCATCATGAAGCATATAAATTAACCAATTAACAACAAAAATCATTGTCAATTACAACATGAGTAAACACAACACAATATAAAAAAATAAATTCAAAAAATATCATTTATGATAGATAAACAATTTGATACGATGTATAACTTTGATAATTAATTCTATTATATTCCAACTTCCATAGGCGAGGTGTCATTCTTCGTGGTTTTGATGTAGTCTCTTCTTTCCTATTGAAAAGATGTTTTTCAGTAGTTTGATACTTATGATTTCTATGGACACTACTGAATTTGACACCATTTTCCGACGGACATTCATTGGTGGTTCAAAAAATCTTTGTCGACGTAGAGACAAAATGACAAAAAAAAATTCGTCCCTATTTTTTCATCGCACGTCCGATGACAAATTAAACGTCAAAATAACAATGCATATTTGTCAGTCATCGGCATCATAAAATGGCTCAGATGTTCATCAGAATATCAACGAAATGGGTGTCGAAAGAATACTAGAAGTTTGTCACCAGTTCGACGAAATAGGAAAGTATCTATGATGAAGCCTTCATCGCAACTAAGCAACTTCGTTGGACCTTTTATGTGGTTCGTCGGTGACATTTGTCAAAATTGTGACGAAAAGGGAAAGGAGTTACGAAGAAGCCTTCGTTGTAGCTAAGCAACTTCATCAGACCTTTTCTGTGATTCATCGGTATACTTCATCGCAATTACAACAAAATTAACAAGGAGTTACAACGAAGCCTTCGTCGTAGGTATATAAACTTTTTCAGACCTTTTATGTGATTTGTCAGTATACTTCATCGCAATTATGATGAAATTGACAAGGAGTTACGATGAAGCCTTTGTCGTAGGTATAGAAACTTCGTCAGACATTTTCAGTGATTTGTCTGTTGCGTTCATCAGAATTTTGACGAAAAATGCAATTTAAAAAAAAAAACATTTGTTGAAATGTACAATTGATGAGAGATCAAGCAAGTCACGTCCCTTCGCATTCAAATCTCGGGAAATTATTTTATTCGGTCATTTTCCATGTTTATTTTATTATTGATGCAGAGTGGTAGGGGAAGACAATCTCTTAAGAGCTTTTCTCAAATACTCTTAGATAGACTCCTTAATACACCATACAACTAATGAGCAACTTAAGCACTATTTTAACTCCATGCACCCAAATGCAATCAAGAGGCTTGGAAATGACTTAGAATATCTTACATGGCTAACTAATCCAACAAAGAAGACATCTCACTTGGGAACACTCTTTCATCTATTGCTGCCATATTAGGCCTTGTAGACCTTGTAGCCCTATCTAATGGGAAAGTCAACATAAAATCCTTCTAATGACTGAAACTAGACCAAACTCACTGGTTTTTGACACTTGATACTATCCTCCACAAACACTTAAAACCAAAAGTTTTGACTCCAACACAAAAGGCAACAAATGACCTATTTTCTAACCATACTTGCATTGAAAAATGTCTTTTAGGCCTCCTTGTAGCATTAGAAAATAGGTCATTTTTTTCCTTTTGTGTTGGAGTAAAAACTTGTAGTTTTGAGGGTTTGTGGAGGATAGTATCAAGTGTCAAAAACCAGTGAGTTTGGTCTGGTTTTAGTCATTAGAAGGATTTTATGTTGATTGTCCCATTAGATAGGGCTACAAGGTCTACAAGGCCTAATATGGTAGCGATAGATGAAAGAGTTTTCCCAAGTGAGAAGTCTTGTTTGTTGGATTAGTTTAGCCATGTTAAGAGATTCTAAGTAATTTCCAAGCCTCCTTATTGCATTTGGGTGTGTGGAGTTAAAATAGTGCTTAAGTTGCTCATTAGTTGTATGGTGTATTAAGGAGTCTATCTAAGAGTATTTGAGAGAAGCTCTTAAGAGATTGTCTTCCCTTACCACTCTACATCAAAAATCTACTGTAATCATCAAAATAGATGAAAAGTGCAAAGGAAAGAGTTAGCCAAGCTACATCTCTAGAGCCTAAAAAAAACACATGCAAGAAACATAAAAAAAAGAACAAACCAGTATTTGGATGAATACAAAATGGTGCCTTCAACAAGTGATTCATATTCTTTCACACCTGACACAGGACATTAAGAATATTTTAGTCTTCCTCTATGAAATTAACAATGAAACGAATCTTAAGTTTGAAGCATTAATATCATTTAAAACATTTATGATCAAGAATGAATGTAAGTAGAGAAACTTTTGCATACCTATAGATGGTACAAAATTTCATGGTTAAGTCAAAGCCTCCCATCAACAACAAGATCCAAATATCCGTGTATCTATCTCAATCGAGCCTCTAAACCCTTTAGAGCTGTCATTTTTTCCACTAACCTGTTATGCACAAAAGTCAAATTTTAGAGCTATGTCACCACTAAAAATAGAAGAAACAGATATTTGAAACCAAATCCACATAGAACACAATGTGGTATTCATACAAATCCATACAAACAAACTAAAATCAGAACATTGGAATGGAAACAACTTAAAATTATGATGCAGAGCATGGATTTAGGGCATAAAGAATCATTTTTCTGCCACCATAGTGAAAATTTAGCACTTTCTTTCATCTTTGCATATTGGTTTGATGCTTCAAACGATGCATTTCTTATATTCAAAAGTGCATTACCTTATTGAGCTTCTCTTTGTTTCGAGAATAGTTTAATATTCTCTACTTAATAGGGCCAACCATGTGACAGTGGAAGCTCATTTGGCCCCTTCCTCCCTCCCACCCTCACATCACTCTCAATTCCCCATACCCAATCATATAACATTAATCATTAATTCATCCATTAATAACATATAACATTCATTCATTAACATATAACATTCATTAATTAGCATATTCACATTTATTCATTAATACATAATATTCTTTCTTTCAATTTTTACATATTATCAAAAATATGGTTGTCATGATATGATTAAAATCACTTTTTTTTGTTTCTTTTAGAAAGCTACATAAAGCTAAAGTGGAGTATCATTTTCTAAATCAACATATGTCCCCCCTTTAGTTTTTTTTCCCTCTGCTTGTGATCTTAACGTACGCCTAGTCCTTTGCTCATGACGTGGACGCTGCCTCAAGGGGGGTCTACTGCAATAAGAAAGAAATTTTAAATTGATATGTTTTATTATTATTGTTACAAGTATTTCATTAATTAAAAGAACATTAGAGTGGTTCTCTTTACCTGATGGGTCCACATCATGTTCCTCAACTTTTGTTATAGACTCATGCTCAACATGCTGAACACCCTCTAAATCTTGATCTGTAGTTGAAACACGAAATGTTACATTAATTAATACACCAATTGAAATTATATATGTTTAAGAGAACATGAGAGTGGTCCTCTTTACCTGATGGGGCCACATCATGTTCCTGATCTTCTCTAGCCTGATCATGCTCAACACGTTGATGACGCTCTACATGCTCTAAAGTTGAAACACAAAAGGTTACATTAATTAATACACCAATTTCAATTAAATATGATTAAAATAACTTTAGATTGGTACTCTTTACCGATGGGGCCACATCATGTTCCTGATCTTCTCTAGCCTAATCATACTCAACATATTGATCACGCTCTGCATGCTCTAAAGTACCGGATGCACACCATGACCTTCATCTGCAGGTTGTGATCCACCCTCACCGGTCATTCCAATGTCATGTGTAGTATTATCATTGCTTGAATGTTTAAAACAAATAGGCATGTAATTAATTTATGGTGAAATTAATATTGAATAGATTGCACAAGTATTCAATTTTAAATAAACTTATTGAGTTTATTCCCGTGTCGGATGTAGTGGAAGGTTGTGTTTGCCCAGTCAAGACTCTTAGGCATTCAGCCACAGCTCCATAGCCTTGTTGGAAGGAAATCTTCAGATCATCTTCTGTGGGAGCTGTTGATGGTGCCAGGTTGACCCACAACATGTAGGTAAGATAAAAGTAAAATATCTCACCTCTCTTGAAAAAGATAATCAGCAATCAAACTGATCACCTCCCAAGGTCTTTGATGTTGGTTCACAATGTTGTTGTTTCATGAAGTGGTCAATATGGTTGTAATGTTCAAGGGGCCTGCTGGTGTTGAGCTTCTAGATTGTTATAAGATCAAACATATATTTAACCCTACTTTAACTGATGGTTTTAAAGAAACAGAAAAAGAGATAGACCAAGGTTTTTAAACTGAAAATAATGTTGATTCATCCAACTAATCAGACTCATTACCTTCCAAGGAATTCCTAAACTAAAACTGCAGAATAAAGTTAACTTGTAATTAATACAAAGTTTCATTCATTCATAGTGCAAACTTTAACAGTAGATTGCAAAACATCATTTAAATGAAACATAAAATAAAATTTCATTCCTTGAAAGCTTTCCAAATCAAATAATTAATCCAAGATAAATACCATTCTTGAGCACAATATGAAGTAAATGTAAATCTGGCTACTTCTACTGTTGGTGAGATAAATAAGCAGCATTTACAAATCTAGCAAGATCACCAGTGTACAGAAAACCCATGTCTTCGAATTATCTCCATCTATACTAAGAAAGTATGGAAGATACATTACTTCCTCTTCCTATTGAACTTAAAATGCCTAACTTTCTATAAAACCCTAGCTTGCTAATTCTTAACTACTAATTTCTAACCTATCAAATAAAAAGGGGTCCTTTTCTACAAAGAGGCAAAATGCCATATATACAAAATGTGCCAAAAAATGAGTCGGACTCGTTTTAGGGTTTACAAAATAAATTAGTTACAGAAGGGTCAGCCCTAGAAGAATTTGGGACAAAGTCAATGATGCATTAAATGTGCATACCCTGTTCATGTCAGTGAAAGATCTCCCTCAGGCATGGTCCTTAGATCTTTTACAACCATCCTCATTAACTCGCAGCCCCTGTGTCCAACCTCGAGACTTCTTTACAAAGCTACTTTCAATGTTCTGAAGCATCTGTCATTAATATCGATCAACTTTTTCCAGTAGACATCCCACCTATCATTGAGACTCGCAGCTTCTTCCTCTCTATCCAGATATTTCTGCAAGTTGACCCCCTTGAGAAGCAGCATCTGACTTTCCTATCTAGATCTTTACAGACAAACACTATTGTTCACCGAACTGATCATCATCTTCATGTCACTCACAGTCTGTTGATCTTCATCACAAGAACGGTCACAACAGCTTACTGCCAATGGTTCGGCTTTAGCTTCCTCTAATTGATTGAACACATACCACGTAGGATCATCAGATGGTCAAAAGTTGCTCAGAATTGCATGTCGGTGAGACACTAGTTGTGTTTCCCCGATGCTACAATGCTCCACTGATGCTATCGACATAACTTACAACCATTGGAAAGAGGTCATAGCGAGTTGCAAGATTCATATCGATATCCAATATTATCACACAGACTATCACTATTGGCAAGATCGGCAAGAGTCTCCCTGATGCTAGCACGAACAAATCCATCAACAAGACCAGTAAGTCAGAACAAGGTCTTAGCGAGCCTCCATGTCACATCGAAGTGTCCTACCATTTGCGAGACCTCAACAATCGCTATGATTCCCAACGAGCCTTTAGGTCACACCGAAGAGTTAAACCATTGGTGAGACTTCATCAGTTGGCAAGAGTCTCTAAAGGTCACACCTCTCCCCAACACTACCTATTTCTAGAAGTCTCACTGAAGACATATATACCCATCAGCGAGACCACAACCATTGGCAAGATAGTCATACCGAGTGCAAACCTTTCGGCCAAGAGTCTCCCCAATGACAACCTTGTGAACAACTATCGGCGAGAGTTCTCCCTGGGTGGAGAGAGATAGAAAAACTCACAATGATCAAAATGTCTTGGCGACCTGAGCATTTCAAATGAATAAAACACAACCACCAGTCGGCAAGACTTCCAAAGGGTCTCACATAATTTACTCTTTTAGGAGCTTCATGCTAGTAAGTTTGAGGCACGTTTTCTAACAGACTTCCTTGAGAAACAACAATAGATGCTCTCGACATGCTTTAATCCTACAAAACAATACCTTCATTAGTCCTCTAAAGCATATAAAATATCATTTATCCTACCTTTCATACACCTTTCATTTCTCAATTCTAGCAAAAAAACTCAAACCTGGCGAAGGCGGAACCAAATCCGAACCAGAAACATACTTACCTTTGATACAGGCGGGGGCAGAGTCAAAATGAAATCAGAATCAAGACCCGAGTTGGAACGGGAACCGAACATGGAAATAACCAACATTTCCAAGTTTAGCCCACATTTTGGATCCACGTCTACAAAAGGAAAAGCAACCAGGAACAAACGCAAGCGAGATTGGAGAAAAAACCGATCTCAGGAAAACCACAATGGGGGCAAGAACAAAACCAAATCTGACACTGAAACTTTTCAAAGTTTCAAGATTAGATTCCATCTTGGCCTCACCTTCGACAACATACAAAGAGACGATGAAAACAAGACGAAAAAGAAAAAGGGAAGGGAAAAAAACATCCCATGACCAAATGATCATAACAAAAGGAGAAACCAACGAGCAAGCCCGGCAGAACCGAGACCAAAATGGAACCTAAACCTGGAACTTTCAGAAAAGTTTTGCGTTCCGCACCCACCATAACAAAAAGAACAAGTGCAAAGGAAATCTGGTAGAGCGGGAATTAGATCGGAACTGGAACCTGGGATTTAGAAAAGTTTCAAAGTTTGGTTTCGGTCCCGGTTCTATGTCCGCCAAAACAACACCAAAAATTCCCAAGGAAAAAACAAAAAGAGGTGGAACCGAAACTGGAAACAAAACAGAAACCAGAATTTGGAAGGTATTCCAAGTTCGGTTTCAGTCCCGGTTCCATGTCTACAAAGACAAAGCAAAAAATTCCCAACGAAGAAAACAAAGGGCCAAAGGAAATTGAATAGAACAAAGGGGTACCTATTTTAAACAAGTTTAAAATAGGGTGGTTATGTAGTGCATAACAATTGGTGACTTGGCTGGGAAAATGGTTTAACCATTTTCAAGAAACCGAAGGATTTAGCTACCCAGAATTCCTGGTTTATGGACATCAAAACTCTAGTTAGGTTAGTTTTAACAACCAAGGTTGAGCTAGAATCTCAAATGTAAATCAACATTGGCTATTCCTAAATCTATGTGTGTGCTTGATGGTGCATCACTCTTTTACAAAAATTTCCTCATCTTTTGAACAATAATGCGTAAGATTTGAACTACATGAGTTGATTCCAATTAGTTGTTGTGCAATGATATCCTGGGCATTGCTCCACTGCCAGTCAGGCATCCATAGCTTTGATGGAGATACCTCTAGTTTTCTCATAGCATTGCTCTACTGTCAGTCAAGCGTCCATAGCCTCAGTAGAGATACTGAAATCGCCCATTCATATTGAGTTTTATTTTCTTAGATAGTTCTCTCCTTTTTTTTTCTCTTGGAGTTTCAGATATTTCTTTCAAGTCTTTCTCAATATGTCAGATGTTTGACATCTGTATTGGGTTAAAAACTACCATGGACCTCATAACATCTAGGGAATTGAATTTTTCACTCAAATCTTACAACACCATCGCCCTAAGACAAATATACCATTACAAAAGGGGATGTTTCTATTGATTTGTGGCAAATTCAATCATAGTTAATGAAGATTGTTTACTTTGCACATTGTTTTCAAGACTTTCCACAACTCTTATTGATAATGGACATAAAACAATGAATTTAGGACAAAATCATCTAATAGGAAAACCTAAAAATATTTGAACCAACCTCTCTCTAGGAAACCAACGTATACTTTAGATAATAACCCCCTTCATCAACTGTATAAAATAAAGGTCCCCACAAAGAAAAACAAAAGAAAAACAAGCAAAAGAACAAAAGAAAAAAGCAAGCAAGGAAAACAACAAAACTATTTACAAACAAAATAGAAAATTATTTACATACACACAACCCAACAAAATACCAGATCTTTCACGACCCAAAGTATTGTTTAAGAAATTGTCCATTGATAGGCAATGGAATGGGTTCTCCTCTTAAACTACTCAGCCAGAAAGTATTCTCTCCTAGGATTTCAGCAATTTGATAAGGACCCAACCAGAGCTTATCAATTTTTTGGTGATCACCTTTCTTTTTATTAGCTTTATCCCATAGCAGCACAAGGTTTGATATTTTGAAAACCTTGATCTTGGATCTTTTGTCAAACCAATGTTTGACAACAACTTGGTGTCTAAAGAATTGCTGCAAAGCAGCATCCCTCTGCTCTTCTAATCTCAGCAAGCCAGCTAACCTTACTTCAATCATATCATCACTATAGTAAAATTCCTGCATAAACTTTAGGACAGGTATTTGCAAGTGAATAGGGAACACAGGCTCTTGGCCATACACTAGCTTAAATGGGGAAGTCTTTAAAGCAACCTTGATCCTAGTCCTATCTTCCCACAAAGCAAATCTTAGCTAGGTATGCCAGTCTCTAGGATTATTCTCTAAAAAAAATTTAATTACTCCTAAGAGGTTCTTATTAGTTGATTTTGCAACTCCATTTCCTTGTGGGTAATAGTTTGAAGAATACTTTAAAATAATTTTATGATCATAAGCCCACGATATAAATTCGACAGAAGAAAAGGCAGAGCCATTGTAACATACCAATGCAAAGGGTACTCCAAACCTAGTTGTGATGCATTCGGCGAGAAACTTGATCACTACCTCCATTGTACTATTCTTGCAAGGTATAGCTTTTGTCCATCTTGTGTAGTAATCCATGGTAGTCAAAATGAATTTGTGTCCTACAGAAGAATTGTGATTAATTACCCCAATAAAATTAAGTGCCCATTGGGAAAATGGTCTTACCTCATCAACAAGCTGTAATGGCATGGTTGAATGGCTCTCTCTTGATGCAGAAGTCTGACATATGTGACATGTTCTTACATCTTGGTGGGCATCCTTCAAAACACACATGGCCAATAATAACCAGATCTGAGAATCTGATGTGCTAACAAATTTGCAGAACCATGACCTGTGCCCTGTTTCCCATGACATTCAACAATTGCATGCTTAGCCTCTTGCTGATCAAGACATCATAGGTAAACTCCCTCAAAATTATTCTTGTATAACAATCCTCCTTTGAGCATATAATGGCAGCTTTTCATTCTCAGTGCTCTCCTCTGAGTTGTATTCATTCCCTTTGGGCACCGATTATTGAGCATGAAATAAATAATATCAGCATACCAAGGGTCATTAGAAAAGGACTATGTTGTGTATTGTTGACAAATAATGTTCTCACCAGCATCCGTCGTTGATTTAGATAGGCCTTGACCTCAGACAAACTTCATAGGGTGAATCTCCAGATCAAACTCCTATAGAATAGCCATCCATTTCCCCCTTCATTCTCCCAACTCGCTCTGCATAAGCAGAGACTTCACAGCAACATCAGGAACTACAACAATAATCTGACTTTGAAGGATATAATGCTTGAACTTCTTGACAGCTCTAACCAATGTAATAGATTGTTTCTCAAGAGGTGGGTACTTGACTTCAGAATTCTTAAACGGAGAGCTCATGAAGGAAATTGGCATCTCATCCCCCTCCTCTCTTCATTGAGTCAGGACAGCTACACACAAGTGTTCAGAAGCAAAATAATAAATACAAAATGGCTTCAAGTAGTCAAGGCTGGTGAGGACTGGCGCTTCCGAAATGGATTGCTTGATCTGAGAAAAGGCATCCTTTTCCTCATTACTCCATTCTATTCTAGCATCTTTCTTCATCATTTCGTTCAAAGGTTTAACAATTTCTACAAAACCTGTGATAAACTTTCTCACAAAGTTGATCTTTTTGAAGAAAGATCTCATCTCCTTCTTACTTCTCAACATGGTTAACTTCATAATAGCCTCAACTTAGTCTGGATTTATTGATATCCCTCTTTCCGAGATTATGTGTCCCAAAAATTTCCCTTCAGAAACCCCAAACACACACTTTTTAGGATTCAGAGAAACACCATATTGGATACACCTTTCAATAACTTTAGCCAAGTCTACAGCATGCAGGTTTAGTCTATCTTTAGAGAATATTGTCAGATCATCCATGTAAATGATGAATCATTTACCAATCAAATCTTTGAACACTACGTCCATGGCACGGTAAAAGGTTACTCCAATGTTTATCAGACCAAATGGCATCCTCCTGTAAGCAAATTTTCCCCACTTAGTAGTGAAGGTTGTCTTCATTTTGTCCTCATAATTAACAATCACTTGATTGTATCCAGAATAACCATCTAGGAATGACATCATCTGAGACCCATTGACAGTTTGCAAGACTTTGTCCATAGAAGGGAGTGGGTAGTTGTCTTTTTCTAAATCTCTATTCAGGTTCCTGAAATCCACAAATAGCATGATCTCTCCATTCTTCTTACGAACTGGAACCAAGTTAGCCACACATGTTGAATGTCGTACGGGGAAGATTATTCTTGCAGAAAGCAATTTATGAACTTCCTTAAAGATTAGTGGTTCAATCAGGTCATTGATGAGACATTTTTTCTGCCAAAATGGTCTAGCTTCAAGCTTAAGAGGGATAGTATGAGTTATCATAGAAGTATCAATTTTTTTAGATCTTCATACCCCCAAGAAATTGTAACATATTTCTTTAGTTCCCTCAATATATCTTTTCTAATTGCTTTAGGGCAGGCTTTTCCTATGTAAACATTTCTTTCAGGGCCAAAATCAGCTAGGTTAATAGTTTCATATTCACCTCCTTTATCTTCGGTTGACACCTTTTCCTGAGCCCTTGGGTTTGAATCAAAAATCCTTTCTAAGGACACCATTCCCTTAGGAATGCTATTACTTTTTAAATTGAGGAATACCTCTGTATTGTAGTCTTCGGGGTTCCAATCTCCTTGATCCCTATCAGACTCATCGATGATCTGTCCTTTGAAAACATCTGAGCTTTTGCTAGAAAAGTACTATGTTGATCATTGTCAAGACTTGAGATTCCCCTGACACAACGGAATAACCTGAGGTGGATTCTAACAGAATCTCTAAGCTTGAGCACCGCAAAAGATGGGTTCTCCTAGGGTACTTGGCAACAACTAATGACCTATCATTATTCTCCTCTAGAATTAAACTAATCCCAAAAGCATCAAAGTCTTCAATCAGGTTCCATACCCAATTTCTATGAGCTACCAATCTTCTATTGTGACATGTGTATTGGCTACGTACTAACTTGATAATCACTTCCGAATCTCCTTTAACCATCAAGGCAGTGACCTTTTTCTGATGTGCAAACATTAGTCCTCGAGCTAATGCTTCATATTTTGCTATATTGTTAGTGCACCCAAACTGCAACCTGTAAGAAGCAAAAAATGTTTTCCCTTTCGGGCTAGTTAATTCAATCCCAAAACCATAGCCTGTTTTGGATTTGGATCCATCAAATGTGAGGATCCATAGCTGATCATGAGCTGGGGTTGATCCCTTTGAGGTTGTTGTGGTCATTTGGATAAGATGAACCATAGGTGGGGACACTTGATCTTTTGCATCAATTATTGGGAATGGTTGTTTAATAGGTTCCTCAGGTGCAATATTTGATTCCTGCTTAGATATATTATGTAATCCAAGGATATTCTTCTGAGAGTTATCTACATCTTTGATTAACCCATTGGGTTTTGGTATACTTGTGAGTGCAGGGGTATCATACAAACCTTGGGGTTGTTCATCGTAACTACGTTGGTCCGGTATTTTGATCGGGGTAGGTTCAGCTTGAGGAGGGACTTCCTCTGAAGGTATATTATCCCTGGTTAACATTATTGCATTTTTGGATTTGAATGAGAAGTGATCTAAAGTGGCCTCAAGGTGACTTGGGCGGGTCTCTTCAGTTTGGGAAACATGATTCAAAACACTGATGCAGGGTTGGCAGGTTAGTTTCAAATGATTTTGGTAGTGTACCCTGCACCAATTGGGGAGTAGAAGACTTCATAAATCGACATCTTTCCCTAAGACCAACTGATCCTATTGCAGCTTCCTGATCAATACGTGTTGGTTTTCATTAATCATGGGACTAGGGAATTTTTGCATTGATAAATCTTTTGAATCAAGAATCGAAAAGGTCAGAATTTCCTCTCTTTTATAAACCCCTATCTCGGTTTCAAAATAAGCTACCTCGTTGGGACAATCATACTCAGTGATGATATGTTTGAGGCAAGGTCCACTCTCAATCCTAATCTAGGTAGGAACTCCCCCCATGATAGCCACATTTGTGAAAAGTCAAGGGAGAGATATCCCCCTATACTTTTCATTAAATCTCTGCTTAAAAGCATACCATAAGTCTCGGGAATGTCTACTACTTGAATGTCCATATTGGTTAAAATCCTAGGGTCAGACCCTACTTGCACATGTATATTTCTCAGTTCTCCAACTATATTAACCTATGTTTTATCGAGTTGGATGACCTTCTTGTTTGTTTGGACAGGGTTCAATCCTAATTTCTTGCATATAGAAAATGGCATCACGTTGCCAAAAGCCCCTAAATCTAGCAGACAATTATGTAGATTCTTCCCATAGATTCTCAAACTTAAAAGAAATGGTGGGGTACCTACCTTACTTCTGAACAAAGTTGTGTTCATGTCTACAGAGGGTGCCACCTTGGTTTTCCCTTTTGATTTATTAGCTTCTTCCAAAGCTTTCAGCACTATCTCTCGTTGGGAAGGGCACCACTTTAGGATGTCAAAGTATGATAAAGAGGTTTTTTGTTTCTACATCTTAAAAACAATATCAAATTCTATGTTATAGCTTGCATCACTTTTGAAAACACCAGATGAATTACCCTTGTTATGGGAGTCGGGTGGACCCCTCGGTGGAGGAGGGTTGTTATCAACACCCTGATTCAGAGGCACCATATGGTTAGGTAGTGTTGATGTAGTGAACGAGCCCTTATTCTGATTTCTTAAAAAGTGTCCTCCCTTTGTCTGAAAGGCTTGGGCATCATACGCATCTTCCTCTAGTTCATTCTCATTTTGCATTGGGAATGAAGGTTTTTCCTCAAAGAGGTCATAAGTCATAGTTGTATCTATTGAGTCACCTCTTGTAGACATTGAAAATATACTGATTGACATCGTGCATTCGATCTTGACTTACTAACATCGTTTCATCTTTAATCATCCCTCAGTCTAACCGTTTAATCAAATTTCCCTATCTGATTAAATTCATCAATATTCATCCCTTAATTAAATAAATCATTTTGTCTAATTAAGTCAATCTCTTTTGTTAATTAAATCAATCCATCTGATCTAATTATCCCTATTTAATTAAATAATCAATTTATTTGATTAAATCTCTAAAGTCTATCCATTAAATTAAATAAATTAAAACCTTATTTGATTTAATCTAACACTATCCCTTTTAATTAAATAAATCAAAAACTTTATTTAATTAGCCTCTTATCATATTCCTCTCTTATTTGATTTAAATAAATCCATAAATCTAAGTCAAACAAGTCACATCATAAAATATCCTTTTAAATTAATTAAATCCTTGATTAATTTTAACTCATCTCATGTCACATCCTCTAGATAATGCAAGTTGCATTGATAAAATAGATTTAATTCATTTATTAAATCTCATTTTCTCACAAGGCATCTTTTGGAATATTCTCTCTACCACCTCAAAAAATTTCAAGTCAACATGTACATCCAACAAGGCAATAAATTCATCTTACATGTCCTTTTCCTTGAGCCAAGTGGAATTTATTGCATTTTCCCTTCCCCCTTACATGTCATTTCAACAAATTTGAATTTCAAATATTGGCATTTATTGGCACAAACCCCAAATCTTGCACAGCCATCATCCATTCATAGCTTGACAAGTGGTACCATATCATTGAATGAATGTTAGTCCCACATTGCTCAAATTTGGGCATTCATCCATCTTGAAATCTGGTAAAATGAA
>VDFB02270651.1:782242577-782269068 GCA_007258455.2 Sequoia sempervirens
TAGGGTTTAGGGTTAAGGGGAGAGAGATAGAGGGAGTGAGTGAGTGAGTGAGAGACCTAAGAGAGGGAGAGGGGTAGGATATTGAAGATACTTGAGAGAGAGAGGAAAGGAGTGGGAGAGAGATAGAGGGAGGGAGGTGTTAGCTCTAAAAAATGTAGGTGAAATGCCTCAAGAGGTTTCCAATCTCTTGGTATGTTTCAGGGTAATAGACAAGGCCAAAATGGTTTAGACCTTCTTCTCTTCAGGTGTTGCTAGACCGAGGCACGTATACCTATATGAATGAGGCAGACTTGGTTTGTGTTTATTTCCCAAAATAATTATTCCAGAATGGAAAATGGGAGTGGATAAATGAATTTTATTTTGGTATAGATTGTATAGTAATATAAAGGCTAAAACTTAATATGTTCAATTTAATAGATGTAAAAATGAGCGAAACCTAAATGGTGAAAATGTATAGACTAGTGCCTTATTGGGTATGCATAGTCAAATGAGAAATCTAAAATAAGTAACTTCTTTCTGGTAGATACTCTATTTGTTTGGCAAATAAATTTGAGTTTATAACTTGTATAAACATGCAAGAATATGATTACCAAGTTCTTCTTAATGATCCAAATGAGATTCCCTAATTACTATGATCAACTAAAAGGATTTAATCTTTTCTTGAAAGAACCAATTAATCAACTGTACAGATACAACAAGTGTGCACTGATAAACTAAATATAAGCTTGTTATATCAATTAAAATAACTAGAAATCATCAACCTTGGAGACAAATTCAGTAATACTTTCAATTAACACAACAAACAACTAATACTAGAAATACACCACCACATTAAACAATTTTCATTGATATCTCCATAGTTTCAAACATGCATCATAGTCTCATAATTGCAAAACATTGTGATCTACTATATCTTTCTCCTATTCGATATTCGCTATTTTATACAAAAAATGGATATTTATACATCAACTGCTCAAAAGGACACGTCCTTTCAAAAATGTCTTATGTTAAAACAACAAATAATTAAAAAGAAGTAATTAGGCTCTATTAAACCACAAATGAATCCTCAACAAGTGGTCCAAGTAGTCCCACCGCTCATGTGTATCTACATCTCCCAATGCATTCTGAATCATGATCTCCATTTTCACCATCTTTTCATTTTGTTAGCATGCTTCATCCAGTGTTGTATCTTTTGTGGTAGCTATCTTCAAAATTTCTTGCAATATTGATTCACTTTCACCTTTCCACCTAGTCATTTCTTCTAATTTTCCTCTATCATCGAAGAATGTAGTCAATCCCTTTTTGGTGGCATCAATTAATCCCTGTGCATCCCCTCACAATTCTTCAAAGAGTTATGTGTGGTTGTTCACAAGATGATTTGCAGCCTCAATTGCTACATTATCAAAAACACCCCTCTGGTTTATTTCTTGAAGCTTCTCCAGAATTCTACCATCCATTCTTTCATGTTCTCGCAATGCAACAAAGTTATGTGAGTGTGTTCCCCAAAGCTTATTCAACCAAGTTGTTAGATTGGCTTGTCTTTTCTTAATTACTGCTACAAGTGCATCATATTTCCCTTGAGAATATGCACTTGATCCTTCCCAATGATCTTTTGCTTGTGAACTTTCACCATGAGTGAGTAGCTTGGTTGACTTCATTGTAACCCCTAACAAATCTTTCAGGCGGTCATTTTCTCTTGATCCGTAAAGGGGAAGGGATCTATGACAAACATTTCTTAAGTGATTATGAACAAAGACATAAAGACATCAACAATGGAGTAGCATGAACATTAATCAGAGAGAATTCAAAACATAGAACCAAGAGAGAGATAAGAAGACACCAATTTGATTACGGAGTTTGCCACAAACATGACTACGTCTCCGGGCCGAGCTCAATCTAGTGACCAATCTATTGAAATGTTCTGAAATGGCAGTACAATCTCCATTGGAGCCTCTTGCAACACTACTTACAATATCTTGTAGCCTTTCCACAAAGTCATACAAAAAGTCTCTCACTCACACCCCTCTCAAAAGCTCTCAAGGCTAGGGATGATTGACAAAGAGTAAAGAAACCGACTTTGCCTAAAGGATCCACTACAAGATTAGAACATCATTCCATCACAACTCAAATACTCTCCTAATTCCCTCCAAGAATTCTCTCACAAAAGCCTCTCAAATACCAAGAGAAAGGGATACAATGGAGAATGATCAACTGATGGATGAGTTGAGTTGAATTGAGTTGGCTGAGTTGGATGAGTGAGGAAGACTCTCCTAGTCTCCCTTTTATACTTGAAGTTCCCATATAGGGCTAAAAACCACCAATTTGTAATTTTCCCCTTAAATGGAAAAATAAAAAACCAATTCCCCCACTTAAATAATAAAAACAATAACCCCCATTATCAAATTGTTTTCAAGCCCTTAACATATTCATTTTTCAGGCTATTGAGGTTTGTTAGGGGTTTTGTTTGTATTTTAATTTGAGTCCTAAATAACCATTTATTGGTTATTTTTGTTTACTTTTCTAGGCTCATAATTCATGAAAAGAAACCACCTACACCTTCTATCCTAAGCACCTTATGTGGTGCAATGGCAAGCGTCCTTTTGGTCGGCGGGTGGTTGAAGGTTCAACCCCCACCAACCCCTTTTGGTTTTATTCTCACCAATTTCAAATCATCAAAAGCAATATCCACTCCACATATGGTAAAGCCTTAGCGCGTGGTGCAACGGTCTGGGCTTTGGCTTGCCCCATGGAGGTGTAGGGTTCTAACCACCTTAACTATTTTGTTTTTTAGCTAACAAAACAAATTCAAAATCAACGGAGGAAGAAGCCGAGGCCATGTGTCTTGCTTCGGAGTTGCCATGTGTCAGGAAGCCATTTGCCAGAAAATCCAAGTCAACATCCACGTCAACCTGCCACTTAGATGCCACGTCATTATAAGGACGCGTGTCAATGCCCAATTCGCTGACCATGATGATGTCATCAGCCATGTCACCATGCCACATCACTTGTACGAACTGACACGTGTCAGCATCTGATTGGTCGAGCTTGAAATCTGTATAATGACTCCTCTGAGAAGTCAGCATGATGACATCAGCAACCATACCACATGGTACCTTGGTCAACTGAGACTTTGACTGGCTATATCTTGTGCGTACGAGCTTCGATTTGCGCAAAACGAACACCGTTGGAATCGTGATGATGAGACCTTCACAATGACACTGAATTTGATCATTTTTGCTGATGTCAAAATTCCATCCTTTTTTCTCATCCCTGGAAGCTGAGTTGACAGGCCTTTGACCAAAGTTTGACTGCGAATCTCACACATACGAACTTGAATTTCGATGAAATGAACATCGCTGGCTTCATGTCATCGAGCCCTTTAAAGTGACATTTCTTCAGGTTGATTTTGATTCCATCAAATTTTCACCTTCTAATGGCCTCCTGGTCCAAGGGTTGACCCAACTTTGACTGCGTGTAACTTGAGCAAACAGACTCCTTTTTCGCCTGTTCAAGCTGCGTCAGATTGAGTATTCTGAGCTCTACGCTATGGCACTATTTCTGGGAGGAATGGGAACACTTCAATTTTTAGGTTTAGAAGATCCACCTAGATCACAACATCCTCTCATTATTCATTTTGTACATTTCTCTTTCCTTGATTAACATATGTATTTGAGCTTTGTTTAATTTTGCTACATTGATTCCAATCTCTGCAGTTGCCATAGGATCAACCTCCACAACCTTTAGATTCATAACATGCCTGAATGCTTTCTCAGTATCAATGACAACTGATTTCCTGTGAGGTGGATACAAAGCCCAAATCATTAATGACCCTTCATTTGGATTGTATTTTGACCCTACATATACTTTTGTCTCAGTATCTAGGATGAGCTTGTGTGTAGCTTTACTGTCCTTCAGAAAACTATGAAAGACTAATGCAGAATTGAGATCCATCCCTAGAAAGATCATAACACTATCATTTTCTAACATTCTTCTTCCCTTCTTAGGGGTCATACCCGCCATCTCTCTGTGCACACTCATCTTTAGGTCCTTCAATAGTTGTTCCTCATTACTTGGTGTAACATTATCAACCATTTCTCTTATCTCTTTTCCTTTTTGTTTATACAAGAATGCTTTAAATTATGGAGAATTTATAAATTCATTATCTGATACAAATTACTTATACTCCATGTGCCTTGCATCTGTATCTATACTCTCTTCCACATTTAATTTCATGGCAAGGCAGGTGTAGTCCTGAGTTCTCAATCTTGACATCTTATTGGATTGACCCTGTGGCACATTACCCTTAGATGCCTCTTCCCTAGAAGATAACAACTTTGTATCTTGCAACCCTTGATTATATTTTTCTACCACCATTTTTGCTTTTTCAGCTTCCAGATTCCTGATCATATCATCAAAATGATAGGGTATATGTTGATGTCCTCCAAAGTTTATCTTTTGTCTAGTAGAATTGATATACCCTTTTGGATCAAAATACTTTCTAGGTGGTCCTCTTTTCATGTTGTATTGCAGTAGCTTATCAAGAATCAAAATTTACCCTTCCTTCACCAATATAATAAAATCACCGAAGCACAACGTATTGGGCATGAAATCCTATTTTCCAAAGGACCTCAAATTCATAACACTAGAAAAGTTCATCTACCTAAAAATTTCCAAGTATGCAATTCTTTCTGAGACTGTTTTAGGCAAAATGAATGGGGCATCTTCAAATCCATAAACCCTAATCATGGTAGCATCATCCAAACAATACCAATCCCCCCAATTGTGATTAATTGGACCATTGAAGTCTGTAGGCCTTAGAAACCTCTTTATCTCATCAGATGGAGAATAAGCACATGGATGATTATAGAGTTTGTACAATGGTTTTACAAAATACTCCTCAAAGTGTATGAAATAAGAATTACAAAACCTGCTATCCCAAACAACAGTCAATAATTGAACAGGTAATGACATACCTTATCAAATTGGGAAATTCTCATTTCTTGAGGCCACAACCTTAACTCCTATCCAAAATACAACACTATGTGCATCAACAATGAATAATGCCTAAGATGTAAGATAGAGGCTCCAATTTTCATTTCCATCATCCTAGAATCAAGCCCCTTAAAAATGTATGAGGCATAATCAAAAGGTCTAGAGTTATGATACTGAATATCTATTGAAATTATCATAGGCACGATTGACATATATTTTGGGACTTCCATTCCCAATACTTGGCCTACTAAGAAATAAGTATACTTCATATAGGGTTCAAAAGGGTCAACATGGAAGGGGGTTCCATCACTATCCTCTAGTGGAACTGGTTTGCCACCCTGTCTAATTCTATACAGTGGCAACCTCCAACCTTTATAAATTGTGTCCATCCTCCCGAATTCCCTTTCTAATTCTTCACATATGATTTTCTCATTGCAAACCCCTTCCAATTTGAAAACCTTTCCTATTGCATCTTCTGATATATGTATCAATGATTTCCTGGATGGGTCACAAATGGCTTTGAGTTTTGACTTATAATGAGAAGCCAACAATCTCACCAATTCAACATTGACAAATACATTAGGGCAAACCAGCTTTCCCAGATTAAGCTTCCATGGATTACATACTGGTTCAAAACAATTTCTCCGATAGTAATGAAAACTAAAAAGTTCAGAGCCTCTTATTGGTGTCCAAATATCTCCTATCAGCTTACATTTTTCATCTAGTTTATCCACTTCCACCCTAAGTTGTGCAAATCGCTTGGATTTAGGTCCAGAGGCAGGTAATTGGTTGATAAGATCTTGGCTTAGCTTCCACTTAGTTCCCTCGAGCTCAATTTTAGTTTTCTATTTTTTCCCTCTAGATTGAATACTTTCCCCATGTTTTCTCCCCTTCAATTTTCCTGAATTAGTGGCTTCCATTCTTCAAAAATTGCAAAAGTCAAAACTATAGAAGTCAAGGCACAAAGAGCTTACTATATTTTGCTTGAAATTTTTGAGTCGAAAAATGCCCTGGTTCTTCATTCATCCTTTTGCTTTCTCCACTATCAATTCCACAATAGTGTTTTCAATTGAATTTTCCTTAATTCATGAAGTTACTTATGCTTCATGGCACCATTAATGTTTTAGCTGAAACACGAGTGTAGTAGGTATTTTTTTGAAACTCTCACTGTCACATCATGTAATATTGTCAGCGAGAAATTTTCAAATCTTGGGCGATCCTTCTATTAGGGCTTCTACCAATGTTCATTAAAAAATTCGCTAAGACACCTTGTAGTTTCCCCAACACTTCGAGTCTCACCAAGAGCTATTTTGATTCACTTGTATCTTTGCTATCGATAGATCATATATCGCTAAGATGTCTCGTAGTTTCACCAACATTATGAGTCTCCCCGAGAGTTATCCCTTCAATCTCAAGTATATCGCTATAAATCCCACAGATGCAAACATGTTGTTGTGACTTTGTAAGTCAGGAAGATGTTCCTCTACTTACTTTGTATCTCACTGAGATATTTCCTTTGGTCTATTTTTTGATCACTGAGACAATTATTTTCTTTCTGATGGAACAACACTCATCATGACTCTCATAGCTCTCTTTGATGAAACCATTCTCGCCGATGATCAAAACGTATCGCCAAGGCTTTATAAATGCAATCCTATTGGTGTGACATAGGGGGTCGATAGGACTTTATGAACTCATATTAACAAAATCCTCCTTCACTTTATCGGCAAGACTAGATGGATGCTATGGGACTTCAATTCGATGGCTCAAGTCTGGCCGATATAGTTCTTTGTGCTTCAGTCGATAAGACACATATGTTCTCGATATGACTCACCCTAATGACTGTTGTCTTGCCGATAGGATCCTTTTGTCATTGAGATTGTGAACTACATCATGCCGATATGAATCCTCAGATAAAATTATATCAGTAAGAAATTCAAAACCTCTTGCCAATACATTGAAAAATATGTGTTAGTATGAAATAAATTATGGGTCGGGAAGACCTATATCATCTCATGTTGATATGAATTTATATATTTAGATGCTTGGGGTCAGGTGAATTTTATGGGACCAAATGGCAAATACTGACTAGAAAATGGGCAACAAAACAAAATACATCAATTTTATATTCATGATATGGGCCTCTTTGGAAAACTTTCATGAGTACAGAGAACTATAAAAATTTCAAATTTTACAGTTAACAAGAGGGTTAAGGGTAGAGGGTAGATGGTTTAAGGGTTTAGGGTTAAGTGTGGAGGGGAGAGAGATAGAGGGAATGAGTGAGTGAGAGAAAGACCTAAGAGAGGGAGAAGGGGTAGGAGGGAGAGACTTGAGATAGAGTGAGTGAGTGAGTAAGAGAGAGACCTGAGAGAGGGAGTGGTGCTAGGAAGGAGAGACTTGAGAGAGAGATAAAGGAAGGGAGGGTTAAGGGTAGAGGATAGAGGGAGTGGGGCTAGGAGGAAGAGACTTGAGAGAGAGAGAGATAAAGGAAGGGAGGGTTAAGGGTAGAGGATAGAGGGTTAAGGGTTAAGGGGAGAGAGATAGAGGGAGTGGGGCTAGGAGGGAGAGACTTGAGAGAGAGAGAGAGATAAAGGAAGGGAGGATTAAGGGTAGAGGATAAAGGGTTAAGGGTTAAGGGGAGAGAGATAGAGGGAGTTAGTGAGTGAGAGAGAGACCTAAGAGAGGGAGAGGGGGTAGGATGGAGAGACTTGAGAGAGAGAGGGAGGGATTTTAAGAGAGATAGAGGGAGGAGGGGTTAAGGGTAGAGGGTAGATGGTTTAAGGGTAGAGGGAAGAGAGATAGATGGAATGAGTGAGTGAGAGAGAGACCAAAGAGAGGGAGAGGGGGTAGGAGGGAGAGACTTGAGATAGAGTGACTGAGTGGTGAGAGAGAGAGACCTGAGAGAGGGAGTGGTGCTAGGATGGAGACTTGATAGATAGAGAGGGAGGGAGTGGGAAAGAGATAGAGGGAGACACGGTTAAGGGTAGAGGGTTTAAGGGTTTAGGGTTATGGGTAGAGGGGAGAGAGATAGAGGGATTCAGTGAGAGAGAGGGTGGGAGTGGGAGAGAGATAGAGAGTAGAGGGTTAAGGGTAGAGGGGAGGGAGATAAGAGTGAGTGAGAGAGAGAGAGATACCTAAGAGAGGGAAAGGGGGTAGGAGGGTGAGACTTAAGAGAGATAGGGAAAGAGGGAGGGAGTGGGATTGAGATAAGGGGTAGAGGGTTAAACGTAGAGGGTAGAGGGTTTAAGGGTTTAGAGTTTAAGGGTTAAGGGTTAAGGGTTTAGGGTTTAGGGTTATGGGGTAGTGATGGAACTTCAAAAAAAAATTCTTTGTGTTCTATTTTATCCTGCCTTGTGTCTCTAGTCATCTATGGTTTTTGGGAAAAGCCTAAGGTTGGGGTTTTACCTTCATCTTCATTTAAGCCCCATCGCTTCGTCTAGGTTGGGCCCCCTTTTGTTTTATCGTTTTATTTCCTTCACCTGAATTTATTTTTCCTAAGTCTTTTGTTGGTCTCGTGTTCCCTTGTTAAAACAACTTATGCCATTTTTTGTTGTTGGCCTAGTGATGTCCTCTTATGCCTTTAGGGGAGAGGGCCCAGTAGTCGTGCATTCTAAATTTCTCAGCATGTAGCAATTGACTGGAATATCGTAGAACCTCCATTTTTTTTTGAAATGTAGACTGGTCTCTTATTTATCTATAACTAATGTTTGGAGGTGCAACTCATCATGCAACTTGCCATATCGGCATATCTTTTAAGAAATGTCTAAAATTTGACTTTTTAAAGGTTCAACCAAAACTTAATCATGGAACCCCCAATAGTTGAACAAAAAAATAGCATTTGTTGCTTGTAGAATATCATATTTTTATTTAAATTAAAATTAATATACAACCTAAGTGGACCAAATACTTATTGATAACCATAAATCTTTGATATCTCTACCTTTTATATTCAACACATATGGACTAATAGTTGAACACAAAAAATCTATTTGTTGTTATAAAACAACACATAATTATTTAAAATATAACTTCTATTGAACAAAAATGGACCAATAGTTGAACGCTAAAACTTTTGAAAATCCTTCACATTTAATGGGAAAATACATGTTATTTATTGTGCTCATCTTTTATATTTATGATAGGACAAACTATTAATATAAAATTATCCAATGCTTGTACATTGCTACCCCAATTGTTGTACACATAAGAACAATATTTTTTCACTATGATAACAAATACTTGTTTAAATGAGTGTCTTATTTTATTAAATGAGAATTTTATTTTTTAAATGATATACTTATAGTGGAGAGTTATGATATTTTATTTGAAACAAAAAAATACTTATTGCACTTCTTCATGAATGTATTTATGTTTTTTTCATTTAACATTTAGAGGTTCTCATGTGTTCAAGTATGGGTCCATTTTTTATCAACATTCGATTTTTTCTTTATTTACATTTGGACTATTTATTTACAATATATAGTATAAATATGTCATAAGACTAGGTATTATCATCATGATTGAGTGTGCGACTATTGGACCTCGCATGACTATTGGGCTCTCTCCTAATAAATTTTTTTATTTTGTAGAGGGACAAGTTCGCGTGGTCGTAGATCAATCATTGTGTGGTCTCAGTCATTCCCCGCCATCCCGCGATGACCCCACCACACTATATTTGTTGATTGTGATATCACGGGCGAGCACCATGTGTCTCATCCGGTGAAGCTAAAGGAATGATAAATACTTTAACACATCTTTAATACATTATGATGTGGGTTACTAAAGTAGTTAAAAGATGCACGTGTTTTAAATCAACGAAGATTTTATAATCTCGGTAGAAAGGTGCTTGATGGTTAATAACAAGGTTGGAGACTGTGTTGAATGAACAATATTGCCAATGGTTGAGATCAATGGTTTCCTGCTATCGCATGATCAAAAATTGTGAGGTCTTTATTGATTGTGATATCACGGGTGGGTGCCACGTGGATCTCCTTGGCAAAGAGTATTATGGTGGGCCCCTTATTGCCACGATGGAGACTATGTCAGTTTGCTTTGAAGGCAGCCATCTGATGATCTGACCAAGGTGAAGGATCGACGACTAATATTCGAATCTGCATCAAATGCAATTAGAGTTATTCGTGCAATGCATGAGTAAGCTTTAATGGCACACATGACATCTATTGCCATGGTTTGATCAAAATAAAGCAACTATTCTTCTGCTTTTGGTATCACAAAGCATTCAAAACATCTTAAATGGGGATTGTAGGTCGATATGTTCTTTATGAGGATTTGATAAGTAGTATTGGGTTAGGATACATGTTGAGGATATTGTAAAGCAATGTTCTCAAGGATCTTATATGTTATGTGTTAAATTTGTCATAAACCCTTAAATGCTTATGAATTTGACTCCCCCAATAGATATATGGCACTGATCTGAGTTGTACTAATTCTTATGGTTTAGTATTTTTTTGTCTTTACCTAGAGATTTCTACAATTGCAAATCAATGACTATCTTATACTATGAAAATGTGTTCTAGTTATCTCATGCTCCAAATAGTTGATATTATTGATGAACAACCAATTATATTTGGTATTATCCTGTTATGTTGAGCTATTTAAATGATATTATCTATTGTTGTTAATGTCGTTTATGATAATGGTACTGAGGTTGTAAACACATTAAGGGATCACCCTCCTAGGTCTTGTAGAGCCCAAAGTGTAGGAGGTCTTTAAAATCCTCGTCAGTTGGTCTAGGTCCTTTGAGCTACCCTTGATTGGAATTGGAAATTCCATAAGTAAATTAGAAGACCAACCTGGTTATAGTAAAAACAACCAACAGGTAGAGGGCAGAGAGATAGAGGGATTCATTGAGAGAGAGAGGGAGGGAGTGGGAGAGAGATAGAGGGTAGAGGGTTAGGGTTAGATGGGAGGGAGATAAGAGTGAGTGAGAGAGAGAGACTTGAGAGAGGGAGAAGGAGTAGGAGGGTGAGACTTGAGAGAGAGAGGGAGGGAGGGAGGGAGGGAGGGAGGGAGTGGGAGAGAGATAGAGGGTAGATGGTTTAAGGGTTAATGGTGTAGGGTTTAGGGTTAAAGGTAAGGGGGAGGCTATGGGAGGTGAGTGAGGAGAGAGAGAGAGAGAGACCTGAGAGAGGGAGAAGGGGGTAGGAGGAGAGGGAGTGGGAGAGAGATAGAGGCTAGAGAGGTTAAGCATAGGGGTAGAGGGGTTTAAGGGTTTAGAGTTTAAGGGTTAAAGGGTTTAGGGTTTAGGGTTAGTAGAGATAGAGGGGTGAGTGACAAAGAGACACAGAGGGAGAGGGGGTAGGAGGGAGATTCTTGAGAGAGAGAGGGAGGGAGTGGGAGAGAGATAAAGGGTAGATGATTTAAGGATTTAAGGGTTAAGGGTAGAGGGCTAAGGGTAGAGTGGAGAGAATTAGTGGAGAGAGAGAGAGAAAGAGAGAGAGAGAGAGAGAGAGAAAGATAATTAGGAGGGGTAACAGAGAGGGGAAGATGGGAGGAAGGGGAGAGAGAGAGACCTGAGAGAGGGAGTGGTGCTAGGATGAAGAGACTTTAAAGAGAGAGAAGGAGGGAGTGGGAGATAGAGGGAGAAAGGGTTAAGGGAAGTGTTGGTGTAATTAAATGTCTTGTACCTTGTCCTAGGTCATGATTACACCTTAGTTAAGTTTACTTAGGGACCACATAGGAGGTTGTTGGAGATTTTCCACTTTTGGTGGACTTGACATCTCATTACTTTATCACCTCCACCTTTTGTGGACACATCATGTGATTATCTCTCCACCTTTTGTGGGTGATCCACCTTTTGTGGAGATTATCACATTATCCTTTTCCTCTTTAGATGGAGTGATAACTCTTCATTGTTGTCTCATGTCATAAGATTATGACACTTGTCATAATCTTATGCCCTCCTATGTTCTCACCTTGGCTATATATCCAAGGGGTCTCCTATGTACATTGTATTGAGTACCATTCTATTATATTATTGACATTGAATACAGTTTATTCTTGTCATATTCTTTTCTCTCTCATTTGTGCTTTCTATTAGGCCTCTAGATCTTGGGTGGCTACCTTCATAGCCAATTCTTACATAGTATCAGAGCTTTTGGAGTGCCTTTGGTTAGTCATTTGAAGAGTGGTGTATTTTCAAATATGTGTTGCAACAACACTTTGGAGCATCCTACGCCAAATCTAAGTCCACCATTGCATTCGGGAGGCTGTTTCCAGTTGAGATTGCCTTTCATTTCATCCAAATCAGATATCAAGAGCTCCATATCTGAAAAATTCACCAATTTGGGTATTTTTTCAATTTTCTGAATTTCTCTATAGTTTGGAAATTTTGATTTCAGCTAAAAAAATTTTAAAATTTTTTTACAAAATTTTTTAAATTCTGCCCATATAAATTCATTTGTAAACAATTGGCAGATTTATTTTGAATTTTGATTTTTATAAATAAAAAATAAAAAAATTTGTATTATTTTTTTTATAAATAAAAAAAAAATAAAACAAAAATAAAACAAAAATATATATTGTACCATGCGTACGCAGGGTACTGTAGACCCTGCGCAGCAGGGTACCTCGGCCGCCGCGGCCCACCTCCCTCAACGGCAACAATCCAACATCTGTTTTCCGACCACCGGCGGCAACTGTTTCAAACGTTTCCGGTGCTTCTCCACCACCAGCAGCAATTTACAATCTACCCGCACTCCTCCATTAGAACTCCAGCGAGCTCTTCAACAAAATCCGGTGTCGGTCAACAGAAAACTCTGGCAACATCTTTCAATTTTCCGGCAACGACTTCTGAAAATCTGCAAGTATATTCCGGCAATATCTGACGGCGAATGGTGACGGCCGTATAGCCGTCAAATTTAAGCTCGCGGAATGATGACGTCAGCATGATGTCAACCGAGATTTTCAAATTTTCTACCCCCCTCTCCAATGGGCTTTTTGAATTTGCAGTTCAACTTTGGAAGGCCATATCTAGCTCATTTTTGCTCTTTTTTTTGAGCAATTTTTTTGATTTGGGCTAATTTTTCATGTACTTCACAGTGGTGTACTCGGTTTCTGATTTTGGTGGACAGATTTTCCAGAATTTTTAGTTTCTCATGACTTTACCTATCTTGTCACTGTTTCTGCAACTTCAGAGGCTTCATTCAGGCTCATATGAACTCCTTTTCAAGTGCCGTTTTTTTTTAAAGTGCATGATTTTTTGTCTACTTCTTGAATCTGCAATCAGTTTGAAGCGATCTTGAGTGGATTTTGTACTTTCAGCATATGGTCATTTTTGGCCTATTTGGCATTTGTATTGCATAGATATGAATTTAGGTCTTTGCTTATTTGTTCTAGTCTATTATTAGCCTCTTTATTGGAAAGTTGTAAATCAGAAATCATAAGCCCAATTAGCCAAGTTGCAAGTAGCATATTGTACACGCACTACATTATAAAGTGCCAAAATCATCTATTTGTGGGGGGGTACTTTGATTGAGTGAATTTGGGGGGTGTCTCTTGTGTGATTGTTCCTATTTTCTCTCTTGTTCTCTTTCATTCCATCATGGTTTCATCTAAAGTTCCACTCTTAACTGCACATAACTATGGTACTTGGAAAGTACGTGCATGGAGTAAACTAATGGAAAAAGGTTTAATTTACTACATTGATGGAACCATAATTGGACCTTCAGATCCTAAGGCAGATCCAACTGCATATATGGATTGGCTCACTAAAACTTCTATGGCATTGGGTACACTAAGAAAGTTCATTTAAGATGATCTCATTTTCCATGTTGATAAATGTACTACAGCTAAGGAAGCTTGGGATAAGCTTGCTGCTTTGTATGGCAAGGTTGATAAGGTTAAGGGATACAAACTTGAACATGATCTCTTAAGCCTTGATCCCAAGGATTTTGATACAATTCAAGATTATGTCACTAAGGCAAATGAATTAAGAGCACAACTAAAAGATTGTGGTATTGAAAAAGAGGATGATCAATTGGTCTTCAACTTGTTAGATAAACTTCCAGTTGAGTATGCAGCCCTTGTTTCAAGTTTTCAGACTCAAAGATTGACAATAAGTAACTTCACAACACCATCTTTTGAGGCTCTCACAGATCTTTTGATTCTTGAGCAAAATAAGTTGATGAAAATGGGTATTCTCAAGTCTTCAACTTCAAAAGCATTGGTGGTCAATCATGGAAACAATAAGCAAAGCAAAGGGAAAGACCAAAAGCAATCTTCACCAAAGCCACAAGGAGAGAAAAAACAATCCACTCCTCCACAACAAAGTTCATCAACATCTTCTTCTTCAAAGAATTACAACAATTCAAGCAAGAGGGAGCAACCAACATGTGCATATTGCAAAAGGATTGGTCATGATGAGCATCGTTGTCATGTTAAGCAAAATTGATGAGTTGAAACACATCCTTAAGAAGAACGACATCAACTTGCCAGCTGCATATCAAGAGAAGGACTCATCTCCTTCCACTTCTTCTAAGGGAAAAGGAACAACTCTCATGACAACAACATCAATCTCCTCTCCTTCTTCATCTCAATATGGAAAACATAAGGGGCAAGCATTTCTTGCAGTTGCAGATTCTAATACAGATCAGTGGATCCTTGATTCAGGAGCTTCACATCATATGACTTCGTCCAAGGATATGTACTCTTCATTTGATTCTTTTTCATCACCACCCATTTTGATGACCAACAACACATCTTTGGTAGTTTGTGGGAAGGGTTCTATTGATGTTGAAGGTGGAGCATTTAATGATGTTCTATGTGTGCCTACTTTGTCAAGGAACATCCTTTCCATCTATCAGATTAAACATAGTGGTTTAGGAAAGAGTGTAGAGTTCACACCAGATTCTATCATTGTTCAGGATTTGCATAGCAAGGCTCTTGTTGCAGTTGGGGAGGTTGATGATCGTTCTTGGTTCTACACCTTCTCATATTTTGCTCCTATTGATGATTCAATTCACCCTAGTGTGGACACACTTGAGGAGATTGAGTATGGTTACTTGAATCTTGGAGTGCTCACTAGTGCTAAGGTTCTTGAACCTATTTTTGATACTCCATCTCCTACATTGACTGATGATACTTGTGTTCTGACAGTTTCAGTTCCATGTGATTCAGTGCAACAGTGTATACCTTGTCTTCCAGCAACAGTTTCATGGGATGACCACTTGACAGGCATTGACAGTTTGTTTGTGGAATCCTACATTACAGACTTGGGAGACACATTTGATTACTTACATCTTCTCTTTGATGAAGGTGATTCTTCTTCAGTTGTTGTGAGGGAACACTCTGACCCTCCTCTACATGATCAGTCTTTCGAGGTTGATGTGATTGTGGATGCATGTGTACAATAGTTGGAGGAGGCCACTATCTCTTTTGAGGAGACATTGTCTTTGAAGTATGTTCTACCTTCATCCTTGCTAGATCTTGAGTTGTCTTTTTCAGAAAATGAGAGTGTTGTTGCAAAGGGGTTCTCACAGGTTCCAGGAAGTGACTACACTATTGCAGCTTCACATGGTTTGGGGAAGGCATCTTTCAACATCAACATAGGGAACTTTGAGTAGATTTCAGAGACTTCTTACATCTTGAGGTTTCTTCCTTCTTCACTTGTGGATTGGGGAGACTTCATTCATACACCTTTGGTATTGTTTCTTCCCAAGGGGAGCAACGTTGTTCGACAGTTTTGGAGCAGCTTCTTCATTCCTTCTCGAGCATCTTCCATGGGTGATCTTTATACATTGAAGTGGGGCTACCTTGTCTCTTCTTCTTCTCTTGTATGGGGGGGACTTTTTCCTCACATGTTTTTTTTCCTTCTCATGCTATGTTCATAGCTTTTTGTATCTCATCTCTCTTTTGGGGGGTAGTTTTTTCCCATTGGGTTTTTCTATCTTTACTCCACTTGTGAGAGATTTCATTGCATTTGTACATGGGTACCTAACATGGCCTAGTAGCCGGGACCCATCTTGCATTGTTTTCATTTGTGTACATTCTCCCTAAGTTGCAATTAAGGGGGGGTGTTGGTGTAATTAAATGTCTTGTACCTTGTCCTAGGTCATGATTACACCTTAGTTAAGTTTACTTAGGGACCACATAGGAGGTTGTTGGAGATTTTCCACTTTTGGTGGACTTGACATCTCATTACTTTATCACCTCCACCTTTTGTGGACACATCATGTGATTATCTCTCCACCTTTTGTGTGTGATCCACCTTTTGTGGAGATTATCACATTATCCTTTTCCACTTTAGATGGAGTGATAACTCTTCATTATTGTCTCATGTCATAAGATTACGACACTTGTCATAATATTATTCCCTCCTATGTTCTCACCTTGGCTATATATCCAAGGGGTCTCCTATGTACATTGTATTGAGTACCATTCTATTATATTATTGACATTGAATACAGTTTATTCTTGTATTCTTTTATCTCTCATTTGTGCTTTATATTAGGCCTCTAGATCTTGGGTGGCTACCTTCATATCCAATTCTTATAGGTAGAGGGTAAAGGGTTTAAGAGTTTAGGGTTTATGGGTTAAGGGTTAAGGGTTTAGGGTTTATGGGTTAAGGGTTAAGGGTTTAGGGTTTAAGGGTAGAGGGGAGACACATAGATGGAGTGAGTGAGAGATAGAGAGAGATATAAGAGAGGGAGAAGGGGTAGGAGGGAGAGACTTGACAGAGAGATAGAGGGTAGAGGGTAGAGGGTAGAGGGTTTGGGGTTTAAGGTTAAGGGTTTAGGATTTAGGGTTATGGGTAGAGGGGAGAGACATAGAGGGATTCAATGAGAGAGAGAGGGAAGGAGTGGGAGAGAGATAGAGGGTAGAGGGTAGAAGGTAGATGGTTAAGGGTAGAGGGGACAAATATATGAGTGAGAGAGAGACACCTGAGAGAAGGATAGGTGGTAGGAGGGTGAGACTTGATAGAGAGGGAGTGAGGGAGGGAGTGGGAGAGAGATAGAGGGTAGAGGGTTTAAGGGTTTAGAGTTTAAGGGTTAAGGGTTTAATGTTTAGGGTTAATGGTAGAGGGGAGAGAGATAGAGGAGTGAGTGAGAGAGAGACTGAGAGAGGAGAGAGGGGTAGGAGAGAGTCTTGAGAGAGAGAGAGAGAGGGTAGAGGGTTTAAGGTTTTTGGGTTTTAGGGTTAAGAGTTTAGGGTTTAGGATTATGGGTAGAGGGGAGAGATATAGAGGGATTCAGTGAGAGAGGGAGGGAATGGGAGAGAAATAGAGGGTTAAGGGTTAAGGCTAGTGATGGTTGTTTTTACTGTAACCAGGTTAGTATTTTAATCTACCTATGGAATTTCCAATTCTAATCAAGGGAAGCTCAAAGGACCTGGACCAACTGACGAGGATTTTAAAGACCTCCTACACTTTGGGCTCAGCATGACCCGGGAGGGTGATCCCTTAATGCATTTACAACCTCTGCACCATTATCGTAAACAAAATTAACAATAATAGATAATCTCATTTAATAGCTCAACATAATAGGATAATACTGAATAGAATTGGTTGTTCATCAGTAATATCAACTATTTGGAGCATGAGATAAATACAACACATTCCACAATGTAAAATAGTCATTGATTTGCAATTTGTAGCAAGCGCTAGGTAAAGACAAACAAAATAATGAACCATACATATTAGTTCAACTTAGATCAATGCCATTTATCCATTAAGGGAGTTAAATTCATAAACATCTAAGGGTTTATGATAGATTTGACACATAACATATAAGATCCTTGAGAATATTTCTTTACAATTTCATCAACATGTATTCTAACCCAATACTACTTATAAAATCTTTATACAAAACATATCCACCTACAATCCCATTCAAGCATTTTAATTAATTTCTTGAATTAAAGCCAAAACATAAATCATACACACCACAACAATGAGATGAATGAGACAACCCTTGATTATCTTATTCAAAATTTAGATATGCATGTACAATGGAGAGACATGAGTTTGAATTAATCATTTCAATTCAAATACCAGTACTATTATAAAACGTCAAATCCCCATGAATTCAAAACCTACTACCAAATGAATCAAAACCTAAATTGCATTTTCCTTAAAACCATAAAAATTTATAATTTGCTCTACAACTCTACCTAGACTTGACCAAAAAATATCTAACTTTCTAACCCGTACTTCTCACCTTGAAATCCTTATAGAAAATGAAGGAACAAATAAGCATCGAGCCAAAAATTACATGTCACCAACCAATTAAAACAACTGGTGATATTCCAAAAATTGTTACATCAATCACCCTAAAGAATCTTCTTGTTCATAGTGTCCGCTAAGAATGGTTAATGCAGTAGAAAAAAACCTAAAGAATCTCGTGCCCAGACTGGCACCAAAAATAAAATTGGAATCCGTTGTAACTACAATAGGTGATTTTCCAACCATTAGTAGCTCACTCCTTTTAATCGTTCTGAGTTAAATATTTATTTACCCATTTCTGGTATTCTTCATCAGTTGGCCATTCAAAATTAATTACCTCATTCACCTTGACATTATAAGGTGTGTATTTAACTACTACCTGATTTGCCTCTCTTTCAAAAGATTCCAAAAATGAGCTAGTGCTAATGATTTTGTCCATACAACTCACCAACAAATCATAATCTGAGTCATCAAAAATTAATTTAATTTGATCATTGATGACCTCATTTGTTTGATCCTTCCACTGTTGGAGTGACCTGATATTCCCCTGGTCATCAATTATGTCAGGTAACAATGTGTTACCCCAATCATCAAAATTCTTCACCAACTCTTTGATCATCCTACTCAAGTCATCTGGTAAGGTCTGAAAACCTTGCAATGCTTTAACTAACACTTGAGTAGGATTTAATGATTGGGGCCTAATATTTATATCAAACCTTGAGGCCTTATACATTATATCTAAATCACTGGCCCTAGGGATCCAATTTTCAATTAATGGTATAACTACTTCCTGATCCCTATCAATATTCTTTATTGCATCTAATAATAAATAATATAAAGAATATATAGATGATAATCTATTATCAACTTTCTCATTCAAATACCTTAAGACAGTAGTAACAATCTCCATTTTATTTAAAAGGGATCCCTCCTCACTTACCTTCAATGATGCCTATAATTCTTCAATTTTGTGCATTATTTGCTTCTTCATAGGATCAACAGAGCATTCTACCTCTTCATCAATTTGTTCTAAAGAAGGGGCGAGGGAAGGATTTTGACTAGGAGACCCTGGTGTGGAAACAATAGGAGAAGCAGGAGGCACTGACCCTGATGTAGAAGGAAATGTACTGATCCTTGGAGCACTTGATGTTTCCCCAATCTATTTGTACCTTAACCTATCCACCTCAGACTATAGTTCAATATTTCTTTGTTGTATCTTACTATACTCCTCAATTAAAAGATTATATTTCTCCATTAGGATTTTCTTTTCAACCTCCTCTCTTTCATCAATCTTTTGGGCCAATTTGGCCACATTTACAGTTAAATTAGTAGCCTCAGTGGTTAAGGTCTCTAAATTCCTCTTTATTATTAAACCTCCTCTAAAATTTGGTTTAATATCAGTAACATTTGGATTTTTCCCTTGAGGGGCCAATGCCCAAATTGCCATGGTCTCATATTCTTCACTGAAGGAAAAATCTTGCAACGCTACCTTGACCTCTTCTTCAAAGTCTTGCAAGGGATGCTTGGACTTTAGAATAGCATTAAAAGCTACAACATCTGCAATGTCCCATTTAGGTAAAATCAGGACACCAGCCTGGCTTACCAATTTTATTCCTTCCTCAGGAGTGATGTTTTTGAATTCATCCATTAATTCAGCTTTCACTTTATCATCATTCTTCTGGTCTGACCTGTCAGGCCTCAATTCTCTTCTCTTCTTACACATATCCTTGTATTCTTCAAATTTCATCCTCCATACCAATTGCAAGAAGATAGGATTGTTTACAAATACATCATCTAGAAACTCCTTACATGCTTCCATCCTTGTATTTTGCAATTATTTACCTTTCATATCCAAGTCAGATAAAACAAATTGAGTTGGCCTAGGAGGGGAAGGCATACCAATCTACATATCTTGATCAGTAACAACAATTTAATCCATCAAATCCTCTTGTGGTTGATCAGTTCTTTGCCTCTTAGGGCTTGGCTCAGATGGTGGTGATGAGGGACTATCCACAGGTGATGATTCCAAATCAATGATTTTAATTGCCCCAAGCATTTTGAATTTTGGACCTGGTTGTGTAGGAGATTTCATTATTTGTTTTCCTTTTCTATCCACTTCCTCCTCATCACTAATGTCATCATTTTCCTCCTGTAAATGGGCCACCTTTCTATAGGTTGGTATGTTGGCCTTGTCTCAATTGGCCTGGCACCCTGTTCCTATACACCCAGACTCAATTCTAAGTGTAGACATCCAAATTTGGACAAATTTACCACTTTTCATCTAAACATCCTCTTATCTGAGTTAATTAAATAATATTACTATTATTTAATTAATATCTTTAATTCTGCCAAATCCCTAAGGTATTTAATTAATAATTAAATACCTTACCCTCTTTTAATCCTCCTTTCATCAAATAAATTAAATAAATATTACATTTATTTAATTCCTCACATGTCATTTTCATCTAATCCTAATCCATCTCCTAATTTCTTCATTAGGGATGTGCACATGCCTAATCCTTGATTAGGATGTGTCACATCCTCCAACTTTTGCAAGTTGGCTTCTAATCCTCATTTATCTTCTAATTACTGATTAATTAAAACCTAATCATTCCCCAAGGAATTTTTAATTCCTTTTTATTCTTCCTAGATTCCCCTCCTTTATATGTGAATTTTTAATTCACATTCCATCCTTCCAAGACTTCTAGAACCTTGGACTTGTCACAATCTCCACATGTGACCAACCTTGGACTTGTCACAATCTCCACATGTGACTAAGTCCCACCTTTTTGGAGCCCACCTTTTATCCTCTAGATCATCCTAGGAATGTGAATTTTTAATTCACATTTATTTCCCCAACCACCTTTCCTTTTCCCATGTAGATTTTGAGGAATTCCAAAATTCCTCAAAAGTCCCTTTCACTCCCACTTGGGGACAAGAAATCCCTTTTGTGGAAATCTCTCACTCCCCAAGGTGCATGTCCTTTTTCCACCTCATGTACCTTCTTGACACCTCACTTACACCTCATCTTCTCTTGGCCACTTCACCCTCCACATGTCAAGATGTGAGGGCTTGTGGGTTCTCAACCCACCATAGCCCTTCATCTTGACCTTGTTGGATGCATCTCAACTGTTGAATTCTCTAGAGAATTCAAATTCTCCTATAAATACCCCCTCCTCAAGGGCATTTTCAACACTTTCATTTGGAGCAACCTTATGCTGTCAATTTTCCTTCTCAAACACTTTGCATTCTCATAACTACATGCTGCCAATTTGAATCCTCAATCCTTTACCATCATCTAGCCATCTTTTTAATCATTTGCACCTCTAATCTTGCATTTAGTCACTCAAGCAATCATCTAAGGAGCACACAAACCAATCCAAGCAAGGGGCAATCAAAGGGATATCAACAGCAAGGGAGGTAAAATTGTTTGTGTTTTCTTTTGTCCATTTTCCTTATTGTTATATCACTCTTTTGGCTAATCTTGAGGTGTCCTTGGTATTTTGTTATTTACATTTCTTAGTTATTTTGCATATTTAGAGAAGGATAAATTCCAAGGTATCACACTAAGTTTATCTTCTTGGTCCTCAAGGTGCCCATAATTTCTTTGAAGTTCTCCATCAGAAAGTCAATTTTCTTATGGTGTGGATTGAACTCCAACAATGGATCCATTTTGTGCATAATATCCAATAGCTTATCATAAGCTATCAATTTCTCATTGTTCAACTCCTACCTATTTAGGTGAAATTCATTTCTAATCAAATCCTCAAGAAAGTTTAACACATGCACAAACTTACCACCTTTTATTCTTTGTCTGAAAAGGGAAAATAAACCCTCAGGATCATGCTGCCACTTTGGACCACACCTCAAATTTTAATCTTCAAAGAATTTTCCAAAATGCACCCAGCCTCCTTTTGAAAATACAAAATTTGATACCACTGTATAATCTAGGAAAAAAGTTCCTTTACCCTTCCCAATAAGGTTGTCCTCATGGATACAACCAATCTACCACATAACCTCTACAAACCCCACTCTTGGTGGTAAATTGTATGGTAATATATGAGGGGTCCCTTGAAATCCATACACCCTCAAAACAATGCTAACTGGGTATGGAATAATGTCACCCCAGTTATGGCAGAATTTCAATTATGGCCTCCTCCCCTTTGGTCTAAGGAAGTCATGCAATTCCTCAGGAATCTTGGGTACATTCACCATCAGTCTGGCCCTCAATCTAGAAGCAAAAAATAATAAAATTGCACATAACTGGTTCTTTCCTTATTACAAGATAAATCTATAGCCCATATTTGTACTAGAAATCTTTCTCCATCAACTAATTGCCTTAATTCCATCTTCTCAGAGAAAAATTCAGTATTCTTGAACAAGGACATATACATTAACAAAGAATACCAAAATAATTGAGTGCCTATATCATTTTTTTGCAACTTCGACAAGCCTTCATGTATCCTTTTAGCCAAGAAAGAAGCAAATTCATAAGTTACAAAGGAGTCAGGGTGTTGTATTTGCACCCCCATGAACATGTAAGCAATGGGCATCACAGTACTAGGATTAAAACCTAGAATCTGGCATAATGAATAAAAAGTGGCCAAGAAATGATTCGCAAAATAGTTTAATCTAAAAGGTTCTTGGTCACTAGGGCTAATACAAAATCTTGAACCTCTTGCCCTATCCAAATGAGGTGGGAGCAACTTGGCTTCGAAAAGTGACTGCAACTTCCCATATTCCTGCTTCATCTCCTCAAGATTGATCGAAACCAAGTACACACTAGGCTCACTAAAATCAAAAACTTGTTGGAATTCTTCTCTGTTAATGCATAACAACCATTCAATCATTATCTCTGATTACTAGTTTGACAGGGTCATATCGTGCAACAACTACCCTAAGCAAGTCTACATCAGGGAACACATTTGGCACCACTATCTTCCCCAAATCATACATCCAACCATTTGAAAAGGGGTAAGGAAAATTCCTCTATCCATACCACAATTTGAACATCTCCAAACCTGTGAGAGGAACCCTAGCATCGGTTATATTGGAACAATTATATACTAACCCTTCCCCTAGGATTTATCCTTGCATCAAAACCAATACCTTCTTCCTATCATTTGTTGACAAGGGAATTTGATCTAGGAATTCATCATATAGGTTCCTATTTGAATAATCAATTTGGCCAGAATGTTGCTTTGGCAATGCCATCGTAGATAAACTAGGGCCTCTTTACAATTTCAAACTTTAAAAAACTAGGACTAACTAGAAATATGAAATTACAGAATAAAACCCTGCAATTTCTCACAATTGAGTTAACCTATAGCCCTAAAACATTTATCAACAAGCCTTACGAAAAGCACACAACAAATTTTCCCAAATTCAAGTTTAAAATAACCAGGAGACACAGAGATTAACTCATGACTTTGTGTTTGTAGAAACTCCAACTTCTTGCTGTAGCAATTCTTAACTTCATCTTCGGCTTCAAGACTACTTCACAAAGATACTTGAATGCTTTATGATACAATAAAAGTAGGAGAATTATTTTTATTTTGATCAAATCATGCTAGCAAGTGTCTCATCTTCCATTAAAGCTCACTCGTGTGTTGCATGAATGGCTCCAATCGTATTTGATGCAGATTTAAATATTAGTCGTCCATCCTTCACTTTGTTCAGATAATTGAATAGATGCCTTCAAAACAACTGACACAATCATCCACATGGCCATAAGGGCCCACCATACCATATGCTGCCAAGGAAACCCATGTGGTGTTTTCTCGCGATATCGTGATTAGTAAATATCTTGCAACTTCTGATCACGCGATAGCGGGCAACTGTAGATCTTGATCATCAGTAATCTTATTCTTTCAATATAGTCACCAATTTTTCCATTAACCGTCGAGCATATTCCCTGCCGAGATCATAACATATTCACTAATTTGAAACACATGCATCTGACAAATGATTTAGCAACTTGCTTCATAATGTATTAAAGGTAAATTAATTTACCAAGGTATTTCATTGTTCCTTCAGCTTCACCAAATGAGACATGTGGCACTTGCTTGTGATATTGCAATCAACCAAAGCAATGTGGTGGGGTCATCGTGGGATGGCAGGGAGTGACTGAGATCAAATGATAATTGATCAACAGTCACACAAATTTGTCCCCCTACAAAATAAAATATTTATTAAAAGAACAAGGGGACATCACTAAGCAGACGATAAACAACGACATTAGTTGTTTTAAAATGATGAAACATGGGGCCATCCAAGACTTAGGGAAAAATAAAATCATGCAAAGCAATTAAAACAATAAGACCAAGAGGACCTAGCCTAGATGAAACGATGGGGAATAAGTTGTTTTTAAAACCCCTCCAAAAGTAACAACAAAATAGATCCCACCCAAGGCATAAGATAAACAATAGGCTTTAACATGAAGACAAAGACAAAACCCCAACCTTAGGATTTTCCCAGCACCATAAAAGACCAGTAACATAAGACAGGACAAGAAAGGAACACAAGGAGAAAAAACTAAAGCTCCATCAGGCTATGTTGGAACAATTATACACTAATCCCTCCCCTAGGATTTTTCCTTGCATCAAAACCAATCCCTTCTTCCTATCATTTTTTGACAAGGGAAATTGATCCAGGAAGTCATCATATAGGTTTCTACTTAAATAATCAATCTGGCCAGAGTGCTACTTTGTCTGTGCCATCTTAAGTAAACTAAGGCTTCCTTGCTATCTCAAACCTTAGACAGACTAGGGCTAAACAAAATATGAAATCATAGAACAAAACTTTGCAATTTCCCACAATTCATTTAACCTATAGCCCTAAAACAATTATCAATAAGTCCTACGACAAGCACACAACAAATTTCCCCCAAATTCAAATTTAGAATAACCACAAGATACAAAAATTGAACTCATGGCTTTGCACTTGTGTAAACCCAAATCCTTCTTGTAATAGCATGTGACTTCATCCTCGGCTCCACGACTACTCCACAAAGATGTTTTGAATGCTTTGTGATACCAAAAGCAAAAGAATAGTTGCTTTATTTCAATCAAACCAGGGCGGTAGATGTCATGTCCCCCATTAAAGCCCACTCGCGTGCTATAGGAACGACTCCATTCGTATTTGATGCAGGTTCAAATATTAGTCGTCGATCCTTCACCTTAGTCAGATCATCAAATGGCTGCTTTCAAATCAACCTCACACAATCTCCATCATGGCAACAAGGGGCCCACCATACTATACGCTACGAAAAAAATCCACGTGGTGCTTGCCTACGATATTGTGATCGATAAAGACCTTGCAACTTCTGATCACGTGATGGTGGGAAACTGTTGATCTTCAACCATTGGCAATCCAGTTCATCTAACACAGTCACTAGATTTGTCATTAACCATCGAGCATCTTCCCCACTGAGGTCACAACACCTCCACTGATTTGAAACATGTGCATCTCACAAATGCTTTAGTAACCCGCTACATAATGTATTAAAGTTGGATTAATTTACCAAAGTATTTCCATCATTCCTTCGGCTTCACCAAATGAGATACAAGGTGCACACCTGTGATATTGCGATCAACCAAAACAGTGTCGTGGGGTCATTGCGGGATGGAAGGGAACAACTGAGATCAAATGATGATTGATTAACAGTCATGCAAACTTGTCCCTCTACAAAATAAAAACATTTATTAAAGGAATAAGGGGACATCACTAGGCCAACGATAAATAATGACATAAGTTGTCACTCAAACGAGGGAGCATGAGACCATCAAGGAATTAGGAGAAATAAATTCAAGCAAAAGAAATAAAATCATAAAAAAAAAGAGGGCCAGACCTAGACGAAGCAATGGGACTTTAGATTTTTTAAAACCTTCCAAAAAGTAACAGTCAAATAGATCCTTCCTAAGGTGTAAGATAATACTAGGGTTTTACTAGAAGACAAAGGTAAAACCCCAACTTTATGCTTTTCCCAAACACCATGGATGACCAGAGACATAAGGCAGGGTAAAACTTTGAAGCTCCATCAATTCCATCACTCCCCATAACCCTAAACCCTAAACCATTAACCCTTAACCCTTAAACCCCAAACCATTAAACTCTCTACCCTCTCTCTCTCAAGTCTCTCCCTCCTATCCCCTCTCCCTTTCTTAGGTCTCTCTCTCTCTCACTCCCTATCTCTCTCCCCTTTACCCTAAAACCTAAACCCTTAACCCTTAAACCCTTTATCCTCTATGTTTAACCCTCTACCCCTTATCTCTCTCCCACTCCCTCCCTATTTCCCTCTCTCTCTCTAGTCACCCTCCT
>VDFB02270651.1:782269168-782311703 GCA_007258455.2 Sequoia sempervirens
ACTTTGTGCAAGTAAAATGGAATGTGCAATGACAATTGGTCTCGAATTCAAATCTGAATATAAATACATTATACACAAGAAGATGTTATCTATTCTATGATTTAAAAAACCCCAAAATAAGAAAATTAATAGGTTCCATCTATTTACTTGCTCTTAGACACTTGTTTAATCGACGAGACCCTCAAAATGTCTTATTGATAAACCAACAGTGTTCAAAACTCCTTAAGAGGTAAGATCGGTGTGACATTGGATCTGTCTTGCTGACGGAAGTCATCAACAAGACATGGACTATCAAAATGAGTTTTCTATCCTATGCTGATGATTGATCTCTCACCAATGGGTTGGCTTCGATGGTAATCGCCAAGAGTCTCTATGATGACATGGTGTAGGTCTATTTAAAACTCTTGAAGAGGTCAGATCGGTGTGACATTGGATCTGTCTTGCTGACAGAAGTCATCGGAAATACATGGACTATCAAAGTGATTTTTCTATCCTATGTCAATGATTGATCTCTCACCGATGGGTTGGTTTCAGTGGTCATCACCAAGAGTCTCCGCAATGACATGGTGTAGGTCTATTTAAAACTCCTGAAGAGGTTAGATCAGTGTGACATTGGATCTGTCTTGCCAACGGAAGTCATCAACAAGACATGGACTATTGGAGTGAGTTTTCTATCTTGTGTCAATGATTGATCTCTCACCGATGAGTTGGCTTTAGTGGTCATTGCCAAGAGGCTCAGTTATGTACATTTCAATGAATATTTTTATAAAAAAAATTGCATTGTTTCATCGTAATTTCAACGAAGGCCACCGACGAATCACCAAAAAGGTTCAACGAAGTTGCTATAGCTGTGAAAAAGGCTTCATCATAACTCCTTGTCCATTTCATTGAATGTGACGAAATTTTGGTGTTGTTTCGATGCTTTGGAAGAGCCATTGCAATTTCATTTTGGTTGTAATTTGTCAGTGGATACACAAATTTTTTGTTGATATTTCGATGAACATTTGAGTCATTTTATGATGCCGATGACCGACAAATCTACGCCGTTATTTCAACGTTTAATTTTTCGTCATAATTTTGACAAAAAAATGGTGATGAGATTTTTTTCATCAATTCATCGATTGTCTGACAAATGTTTGTCGAACAACCGACGAATGTTTGTTGGAAAATGGAGTCAAATTCAGTAGTGAGAATATGAGGTCACTGCTTCCATGGTTTAACAATATATGTATTTTCACCCTACTTATCTTCTCTTTTGTAGTATTTCCATTTAGTAAATTAAAGGTCTAGATATACTTCTCAGTAAAAATGTCATAATTGAACTAGCCATGTACAATCCATGAGGATATCTAGGTTTCATTTTTTCAATTTGACCCATAAACCTTGAATTGCTTTGGTGCACTTGTTAAATCATATGACATGCTTTACTCCAATAAAGAGCACATCAATCGTTAAAGATTATATTATATTTTTATTTAAAGTAAAAGGCTGAAAATTAGTAAGAATGAACACTTTGTAAGACTACCGCTAGAAGAGAAAAGCCCAGTTGAAGAGGAAAATTCGTAGCAATCCCTAGGAGATTACTCAAGTAGGTTAGACAAACAAGAAGAGAATATTAAAAAAATAGAAGAGAGAATGCTTATCCCAGTAATATACTTTCAACATTCCTCAAGGGATAGAGCAAGAAGGAAGATAACATAACTATTCATCAGGACCAAACACTAAACATGACAAAAATTAACTCCTAATCAAAGGGATACACTCACCATTCAAAACCTTCAATTTAAGTAATATAGCACATGAATAGTGGGGCTTATAAACCAAAACATTCTTTAGGCTTGTCTCTCTGGATGACATGATCATGCGATAAGTATACAATGCTTTAAACTCTGGTAAGCTAAACTGGCTTACAAGCAGATGATGAATTTGAAGAAGTGGATATCTCTCCAACCTATTACCCAATCAAAGGATAGGTAGAGTCTTATCATGTTACAATGCAGCTCTTTGATATAATAGGGATTCGTTTGTAAATTTTCTTTCAAATCATGTGATATAATAAGGATCAGTTTGTAAAATTTCTTTCAAATCATGTGATATAATAAGGACTAGTTTGTAAAATTTCTTTCAAATCATGTGTTGATAAACTTCTAAATATTCTCCCTTATTTCAAAAGTTTTTCTCAATTTTTTTATAGATTGAAACATAGAAAAAGAGGTTCACCCAAATGGGGATTCACAAAATGGATGAACCTAATTTTTCTTAAGTGTTTGTTTCATTCAATTATGAGAGATAAAATGCATAAATAACAATTAGAAATCAATCCTAACTATTATAACAACAATAAGGAAGGTTTTAATTTGTTGAAATGATGTGTACCTTATTGAAAAAGTGTTGTTTCGGGAGTCACTAAGGACTCATTCGCTCATTGGTGAATGGGACCCTGCTAAAGTTTTCTAGAAAAGTGATTTCTAGGTTATGTTATTCAATCTATGCACTTCCAACTCTTAGGTGATCAGCTCCCAAAATTCAGAAATAAATTATCTAGAGAACTTTCCATGATCTTGCAACAAAGATGACAACTTTTTCAACTTTTATTCTCCACTTGATCTTCAACCTAAAAACCTGTAATCACACATCAAGGAAGAAGAAAAGTTGTTGTTTGTTAGGGAATAGGGATTTTCCTTGGTCAAACCCCATTTAGGTAATTAAACCTTGAATTGAAATAATGCATAGAAGGAAAGATGAATGAACAACAAGGTGTAGCAATTCACCAATCCTCAATTGAACCGTGGAATGCAAATATAAAACTTAGCATGAAGTGGACATAAGGAATGTAGATCTTGATCACAACACTTGATTAGAAACAACACCTTGAATATGCTTGAATTGCATCTTCAATGCTACATCAATTGGATCTTGAAACTACATGCAAGACTTTGACATGATGAAATGACCTTTGATTGTTGCAATAAAACATTGATAATCTTCTCTTGAATGCTTTGTAATTTCTCTTCAATGCTCTATAATGCTCTTGTGAAAGTACTCTTGATTGCTTATTAAGATCTTCTAGGATGAAACTATGTGAATTAACCTTATATTTATACTTATCTCAATATTTAATTCTGAAATTCAAATAATACAAGCTGACTTCAGATCTAAGATTCAAAATCATTAAAATCCTTCCAAGAATAAGTTCAAAAAGGGGTGTCCTAAGTTAAGGACTAACCCATTCGCCACCTTGGGTGAATGGGTCCTAACATAGTTAACTAGGACCAATTTTGAGGATTATGAAATATTATTGAAAAAGGGGGTGTCCTAGGACATAGTGAGGACCCATTTGCCAAGTGGCGAATGGGTCCTAGGTCACTATCCTAGGACTCAAACCTTTCCAAATTCAATGTTATGCAACATTATTAATGAGTGTCAGGATTTATCTTTCAGAAAATGCAATAAATAAGGCTTGAATTTGAATTTAAAGGGCCAATTAAGCTCTAATTAGCCTCAATTAATTAATAAAGTCCTAGATTAGTGTAAAAGTGTAAAGAAACACTTTACAACACTCTAAATAAGGCATCATTAAGTCCATTTTATTAAAAAGGATCCTAGAATTAATGTGAATATGTAAAACACATTGCAACACTAAATCAAGACAACATTAGGTTCATTTATTATTAATTATTGTATACACCTAAAAATGGTCACATCACAATAGTCTGGTAATTAATTAAGTATTTTTAAATATTTAATTAAATCTCTGCATTCAATCTGCGTATAAATAAATTTAAATAATTTATTTATATTGTTCATTCTTTCATTTAGATTAAATAAATAAGTTTATTTAATCACTTTTCTTATTTATTTCTTAATTAATTAAATAAACATTACGATTTATTTATATTAATTATCATATAATCTTGCCTTGAATATTTTATTCAAATAAAGATTAAATATTCTTCTCTTCTAAAAATCATTTAAATTCCATTCACAATTAAATATTCCAAAATATTTAATTGATTCTTCTAAAGTTTTTTCGAAATTAAATATTCCAAATATTTAATTAAGTCTTCTATAGTCCTAAAATCAAATATCAATTCACACAAAATTAAATAAATTTATTTATTTAATATTGGATTATCTTCAACAACCGTGAAACAAACTTCCAAAATAGAAAATTAAATTCCTTTGTTCCTAAGCAAGCTTGTTCCCATGGATTGAAGACAAACCTCCATTCTTCTCTCCAACCTCCCAACATCTTCCACCTTCCTCTCAACCTATCCATCTCTCACCATTCAAAATTACCAGACAATCTCACAGCCATTGATCTTTGCCAGCCAGGCTCTTGCCTGCAAAAATCTATAAAAAGGATTGTCGGGTCTCTGAAAAAAGAGAAGCTTTCATACAGGAAAACTATAGAAAATTTGTAGTAGCATAGCCTTCTAGTATTCATAGCATTCTAGCATCATAGCATAGCATAGTAGTATTCCATATCATGGCCTATCCACCTCATATCATAGCACTCATAATCCACAACCCCTGTGCATAATCTACAACCCCTGTGCATATTCGTATATCACAGTTCACTCCACCAGCATATAGGATAGAGAAGTACTCTCCCTTTGCATACTCATTCTGTAGGTTGCCATTTTGAGAAGATCTGCTGACACAATTTGAGAGCAGCAGCTTCAAGCAAATCCTTGGAGATAGAGGACAATGGAACGACTCTGAAGAAGCTCTGTTTGTTTTCTTTGAATTCAATTTATCTTGCTTTCTTTAGTTTAATGTTTCATTAGTGTTTTTTTGTTATTTTACTTTGATACTAACATTTCACAACACACAATTATTACCAAATTAAGTAAGAAAAAGGGATACATTTTCTGTTACTACATTTTCCCCCACTTTAGTGAGAATTTTCCCCCACAACAAAATCACACTAAAGTAGAAATTCAAGACACTTATGTATGCAACAATAGAAAAGATACTCGATCATAACCTATCAAAGATGAAGAAAATAAAGACAAATAAAGGATCAAGATTTAAAAATTCCAACACGATGTGGAACATGGTTGCTTTTTTGAAACAAGGATCAAGCTTTGATAGTCTTTCCAACACGATGTGGAATAGGTCTAGGTTGTTTATTCATAACGAGGATCAAGCTTCGTCAGTCTGTCCAACCTGATCTGTACTAGGTATAGGTTGTTTGTTCATGGCATGCATGGTCACTATAGGGTAGTGGAACCTTAGGTCATCCACTAGGTGAGTTATCCCAAAAAAAAAGGGTGGCAAATGAGAGAATCATATTAGCCTCCCATACCATATCAAAGTTGTCATCCTGATAACTTCAATAAGGAACCACAATGCTAAATTATTATGAATGTCATGCCTATAGGTTTTTGTTTTTGTTCAAGGGGATCTTGTTTCATGTAAAGTCTTCTTTTTATGGAACATCATGCCTAATGTCTCCAAGAGAGGACAAGTCTAGAATATCATATTGCCACTTATGGGATGCCTCGTTTCACATCATGCTACTAAGGGAAATAATACGCTTAGAAATATCACACTCTTGGAGGACATCAAACCCAATGAAACCACCAAGAAAAGGACATGTCATAAGAAAAAATAAAATCATGCCATAAAATATGCAAAATGTAAAAATATATCATTAATGTATGCCCCCACATTAAAGCAGTTGCTAACACCATTGTTGTGAGCAACTACTTTAAAGTAGTCAATATTCTCTTCTTAGACATGAGAGCTTTCCTTGGAAACCCCTATGCCAAGTCATGTTTCTGAAATAAAGATATGCCATGGAAAAGGAAGGAGAGGTTGCCCCAAAAAATACATAAGGGATTTATGGATTTATAGAGCTTAAAACTGTCAGCATTCCCCAAATACTCATAGAACTGGAAGAATGACACATAGAGAGTGAAAACCAAGAAAAATCCTTCGGGTCAACATGAAAGAGACCTAAATGTCTTGATGCATTGTGTCATACCCAAGAGGAAAATACAAGACAAATGAAAAAGATAAAGGAAAGCTTTTGGGTTAACATAGAAGAGACCTAAATGTCAACGACTTGCATCATCCCCAAAAGGAAAGCATAAGACAAATGAAAAAGATAAAGGAAAGCTTTTGGGTCAACATGGAAGAGATCTGAATATCTCAATTCCTTGTGTTAGATCCCCAAAAGGAAAACACAAGACAAACGAAAAAGATAAAGGATAAACTTTTGGGTCAACATGGAAGAGACCTAAATGTCTTGATGTCTTGCGTTATCCCAAAACGAAAACACAAGACAAAGAAAAGATAAAATTTCTACGACATAGAGAAGAATGTAGATACATATAGAACAATGCACAAAGAGAGAGAGATATATACATCAAATTAAACATCATGAGGGATCACATTACACACATGCAATCGCATAAAGAAAAAAAAACAAAAGACTAGTAAGACAAATGCGTGTCAACCTATAGCAGGTTGTTCGCATCTCAATCTCGGTTGGTATAAAAGGAAGGAAGACAACTAGCCAAAGGGAAAACAACAAGTGTTGAGATAGGGGAAGCACCAAGTTCAACACTCTTTTTAGGAGATTTTTCATTTAAGCTCATAGGAGAGGAAAACAATGTATTCAATTCATTATGCACTTTCTCATCAATCTTTGTAATATCAATGTCATCATCTAAATTAATAATAATAGGAGGTTGAATGATAATGTCTCTTGAAGGTTCTTGTTTATGTTGCAGTGAGGGTATAGAGTCAACATGCATTGCTTTAGGTAAGTTCAAATTTTGGTTTTCTATGTTGTTCTTTTCTTCTTTAACTTGTAACATACGAGAAATAGCACGAAATATACACCTACACTCTCTAGCATTCAAGTTTCATTTCAATTTGTTACTAATTTGTGTTTGTGTAGGAGTGGGTTTGTTAACCATAGGCTTCTTCTCTTCCTTGAAAGGAACAAAAGAAATAATAGGAGGTTATTCAACCACTTTCTCTTTAGCTTTTTAAACTTGTTTCACTTTAGGAGGCACAATGAGATTGTTTTGGTTTTCTCGTGGTCTCTTGTAGGAAATTGCAAGAAGTTTTTTCATACGAAACTCTTGGATGGTTGGAAAGACTTTCAGTTCAATCATTGTTTCGTCAAGGATAGGAGGCTCAATCACGGGTTGAGGCATGTTTTGAAGGTGTACGAACCCTTTTCCTAATACTTGCAAAATAACATGAATAAGCGAGTTAGACAAGGAATTACAAGCTAAAAGAAGGATTCCCCATGAAATCCATTTGCAAACTCAAAATAGGAAAGAAAATAAGCAAGAACACAATGAAAATGATAAAAACTAGATTTAATCCTAATTTAATGTGCAAACTCTTAATCCCATGGGGGAATTGGTGCCGATTTGATGTGAAAATTGGCCCTTTCCCAATTCCTATGATGCAATATTCGAATGTTGAAGAGATTGTTGATCCACTTTTGATGAAATGGTGAGAGCTCCAAGCCAAATCTGCAATAACATAGCTAAGAACTCAAGATTGATGAATGAAAATGGCTAAGTATTTTAGCATGGTAACTTTGCTTGGATTGTGGATGATAAAATGAGGAGATGAGCTCTTCATTTATAGGATTTCAAGATGGATGAATGCCCAAATTTGAGCAATGTGGGACTAACATTCATCCAATGATATGGTGCCACTTGTCAAGCTATGAATGGATAATGGTTGTGCAAGATTTGGGGTTTGTGCCAATAAATGCGAATATTTGAAATTCAAATTTGTTGAAATGACATGTAAGGGGGGAAAGGAAAATGCAATAAATGCCACTTGGCTCAAGGCAAAGGACATGTAAGAGTTTTAAATGCCTTGTTGGATGTATATGTTGACTTGGAATTTTTGAATTCAAATTGAGAGAATATTCCAAAAGATGCCTTGTGAGGAAAATAGAGATTTAATAAATGAATTAAATCTATTTTCATGTGCAACTTGCATTATCTAGAGGATGTGACATGAGATGAGGTTAAATTAATCAAGGATTTAATTAATTTAACAGGAGATTAGATGATGTGACTTATTTGACTTAGATTTATGGATTTATTTAAATCAAATAAGAGAGGACTATGATAAGAGGCTAATTAAATAAAGTTTTTGATTTATTTAATTAAAAGGGATGGTGTTATTTTAAATCAAATAAGGTTTTAATTTATTTAATTTAATGGATAGACTTTAGAGATTTAATCAAATAAATTGATTATTTAATTAAATAAGGATAATTAGATCAGATGGATTGATTTAATTAACAAAAAAGATTGACTTAATTAGACAAAATGATTTATTTAATTAAGGGATGAATATTGATGAATTTAATCAGATAGGGGAATTTGATTAAACGGTTAGACCAAGGGATGATTAAAGATGAAACAATGTTAGTAAGTCAGGATCGAATGCACGATGTCAATCAGTATATTTTTGATATCTACATTTTGCCCCTCTTTGAAGCAATGCACTCGTTGAGTTGGTTCAAAGAATAAACTATATCAATCAAAGCCAAAAAAAATTGATATTTCGAAACTTGCCCCACTACCACATGTCGAGAGAAAACATGCCACTATGATGCCCCCTCGAGGGATCAGATGAAAATTTCCATTTTTTTGGGTGATCTCGCGAAAAAAGGTGATAAAATGCCTGATAGGTCTGAAAGGGGTCCGGGAGGCTAAAAATGTGTCTAAACGCAATAAATCGATGAAAAACAAGCCTTGAACAAACAAAAACAAGTCTAGGGGTGCAAAATCCTAGCAAGACAGCCCTAGAGGGTCAAAAAACCCTAATTTTTAGGCTTAAAGGGGCCCGAGGGGTCACTTTCAAGTCATTTTCACACACCTCCATTATCAAACCATGAGATTCGAGCTCTGAGCTCCTAACAATATGGCACAATGATAGCTTCCTCTGCATATTTTTGACTGAGTTCGGACCTACCAGCAGCCTCCTGGCATTGATGCCCCAGTATGTGGCCCTAATTGACGCTTCATTTTTTTGTTTTAATGCATTTATTGCATGTTTAAGGATGAGCTTGCCTCCAGCGATGCTATTATAGCGTCGCTTGGTGTTTAAAGTGCACCACTTTTTTCCTCTTTGCGCCGCAGTGACACTATTTAGCGTCGCAGCAGTGCAACTTGGAGTTTAGAAACTCCACTGCTGGGCTCAAACTCGGCGGGCCAGTTTTGGAAAAGTGCGCCACTACGGCGCCCTTTTCATGAAAACTGTGATGTTGGGGGTTAAAATGCGTCATGACGGTGCTATTTGACTAGATTCTAGGTCCAACGTAGGAGTTTGAGGAAACTCAAACTGCGACGCCTTCACAAACTGCGCCGCTGGGAGCGAGATTGAGGCGTTATTGATAGGGACATGGTTGGATTGAGATAATCACAATATCAATGCTCTGGGTCTCCAATTGATAACCCTTGGTGTTTCTCTCCACCACTCAACCTATAGGTCCCCAAAGTAATAGGGCACCCCTGGTCCTTTCTGCCAACCTTGGTATCAAGTTCCAAATCATTCACAATGCCTTAACCAAGCATTTCTTGGTGCTTTTCCTCTCTTCAACCAACTAGCCCTTAATCAGCTTAAAGACCAGTTAATCTCTAAATTCTTCCTAACCTCATTTCAGGGGTGCGCATAGGTTTTCAAAACTTCAAAATAGTCTAGGGAGGGTTCTTGTTCCACCTCCATACACCTCTTCCCTATCGCTTTCACAAAATCTATGTTTTTGGGTCTTGGGCAGGGCTACAAGGGTTGAGCCCCTTTTAGCCCTCTCAACACAAGGAATAGTCTAGAACTCTTTTCTTTCAACAGCTTGTGCCAAAATTTCTTCTGACACTCTAGCTCTTTTCCCAAGCTCTAGTAGATTTTTTTGGTATTTGGGACCTTTCCTATCCATACAAAGGTACATTCTAGTCTTGGTGGAAACTAGGGTTTCTTTAAACCTTTCCTTGGTCTATTTTGCCTTTTCCTACCTCCAATGGATCTAACAAGGACTGAACTCTTCCTGCCAACCTTCTTGGGACCTCCTGCAACTAGTATACACTCTGCTGTGTTAAACATTTTCCACCCCTGCCACGTTAGGGTTTGTTTCCAACTACCTTTTCCCAACTAGGCAACACAAGCTCGCCTAGGAAAAGATCAAAATCATGCTTACACAACTGTCAAAGACTACTATATCTACACTATATACAAGGGGGGAGTCTATCCTTGTTTCCATTGAGCCCATGCTTCTTGGTACGGTTAGGAAACCAACTAGAACTCCATATTTATGGACTTTACTAGTCCAAACAACAAAACAAAAAAAACACAGTATTTACACAAAAGAATAAAATGATGGAGAAAATAAGAAAAATTCCATAAGAAATTTTTTAAAATGATTCACTACATGCTATACAACTCAACAAAAGCTTTACTTAATTCATTCCTTGCAGCTGTCACACGCAAAAATAGAAAAATCAGACTTTTCCAACAAAAATCACTGTTTTATTTTATTGTTCTCCTAAACTGCCAACATATAAAGCTTCTAACCTCCAATACAGGTTGAGGATGAGCTTTTACCACCCAATAAATAGTTAGGTTTTCAAATTTTAGCCTAGGAATGGCCAAAAACTAACTGTTGGAAAACACAGTGTGTTTTTCAATCTTTTACAAAAGCTTAGGAAATGACCACCAAAAGACTTCCCAATTTATTCAACTTTTACCTATGAACCAAAAAAAGGTCCCCAAACACAAACTAAAAGGTATTTGAGACCTTACACAACAAAATGAAATTGATTTTTAAAACAAGACTTCAAAATATGCTTGTACTTTGGCACCTTGGCAGGTGCTCCTGCACCATTCTCCCCCTCTCAGCACAAACACTAAGAACTGGAAGGGGGAAACATTTCTAGGTCAATTCCAAGTTTCTTGAGCTGATCTTCTTGTACCCATGTAGCTTCTGAGTCAGTTTTTCCCTTCCACTTGATAAGGTGCTCCATGTATACCTTATTTCTTGTAGACTTTTGCACTCTGGACTGTAAGACCTTCTCTGCCTGAAGCTTGTCTTGTTGAGGAAAGTTCACATTACTAATTTCTTTGAGAACTTCTTGACTGTTCTGACCCTCATCACTGACTGATCCTTTGTACTTGATCAAATCAGCAACATTGAATACTGGAGAGATGCCCAAATATGATGGAAGCTCTACCTTGTATGCATTCTTTCCATACTTAGCTAACACCTTGCATGGTCCTACTCTTTTCATCTGCATTTTGGTTGTCATTCCCTTCTACATCCTTGCTTTTTTAAAATGAACCATCACAAAATCACCTACTGCAAACTGCACATCTCTCCTTGACTCATCAACTTTATCTTTCAATTTTTGTGTTGCTGTTGTAATTGTCTTCTTAACCTACTCATGAATCGCCTTCATGCTCTGAGTGAAGTCTTCTGCATGTCCACTTCGATTCTCCTAAGATCCAAGGTCTCTAAGTTCACAAATTCCTCTTGGGTGCATCCCATACACAACTTCAAATGGACTTTTTCCTGTAGTTCTGTTCACACTATCATTATAAACATACTCAGCTTGAGAAATTACCATATCCCATGTTTGTCCATATTCCTTTGTCAAGCACCTCAATAGGTTACCTAACACTCTATTAACCAACTCTGTTTGACCATCGGTCTGAGGATGGTAAGCTGATCCAAATGACAAATTTGTTCCCAATCTGCTCCATAGTGTTTTCCAAAAATGGCTCATGATTTTCACATCCGTGTCTAATACAATGCTCAATGGCAATCCATGGATTCTTACAACTTCCCTGAAAAAAGAGATGAGCTATGTAACTTGCATCATGGGTGGTTTTGCAAGGAATAAAGTGACTCATCTTGCTGAATTTGTCCACAACTACATAAATACTGTCAAAACCAATTTTCGTCTTAAGAAGACCTACCACAAAATCCATGCTCACACACTCCCATGGTCTGTTAGGAATAGGCAGGGGCTGATACAAACCAACATTGCTAGCTCCCCCTTTGGATTTCATGCAAACAACACACTGTTCTACATACTTCCTAACATCTCTTGCCAACTTAGGCCAGTAATAGAACCTTTGTACCAGCTCTAAAGTTTTATTTATTCCAAAATTCCCACTAAGACTGCCATTGTGTTTCTCTTGGATCAGATTTTCCCTCATTGATCCTCTTGGGACGCATAACAGATTACCCTTAAATAACAATCCATTTTGCAATGTATACTTAGCATACTGACTATGGAAATGATTTTCAAAATCTGAACATACCTTGTAGGCTTTTGAGAAATCTTCATCCTCACCATAGAGGTCTTTGAAACTCTCCAATCCAATGCTTTTCAGCTGTATCTCTTGGACTGTCAACATTCTCCTGCTTAATGCATCTGCCACCTTGTTTTGATGTCCCTTCTTGTGCTTAATGGTAAATGTAAAGACTTGGATGTACTCCATCCATTTCAAATGTCTATTGCTTAACTTCTCTTGGGTGTTGATATAACTGAGTGTCTGGTTATCAGTGAAGACCACAAACTCTTTGAGCAATAAATAATGCCTCCACTTCCTAAGGGACTGCACTAAAGCATAAAGTTCCAGATCATAGGTGGAGTATTTTTGTTTGGCTTCTTTGAGCTTTTCACTAAAGAAGGCTACAGGCCTACCTTCTTGACTAAGGACTCCTCCTACTGCTACTCCACCTGCATCACACTCAACTGTAAACAACTTATCAAAACTAGGCAACAACAAGATTGGTTGAGTTACCACTTCTTGTTTCAGCTTTTCAAACTCTCTATCAGTGTCTTGAATCCATTTAAACTTTGTTTTCTGACCACCCTTGATTGTATCTAGTACTGGTGCACATATACCACTAAAATTCTTGATGAATTTTCTATAAAACTGAGCTAAACCATGAAAACTTCTTACCTTTGTTGCCATGGTTGGTGTAGGCTAGTTTGGGATGGCTTCCACCTTGCTTGGGTCCATCTTCAATGTTCCTTGGGATACCACAAAGCCTAGATACACAAGCTCTTGTTTGAAGAACTCACACTTTTCAAGGTTGATTGCCAATTGTTCTTCTTGCAGCCTTTTAAGAACCATCTCCACATGTTTCAAATGATCTTCTGCTATCTTACTGAAAATCAGTATGTCATCCAAGTAGACTACCACAAAAATTCATGTGAAATCCTTAAGCACCTCATTCATTAGTCTCATAAATGTGCTAGGGGGATTTGAGAGGCCAAATGGCATCACTTTCCACTCATATAAGCCATCATTTGTCTTAAAAGTTGTCTTCCACTCATCACCCTCCTTGATTCTGATTTGGTGATACCCGCTCTTAAGATCTAACTTGGTGAAGAATTTTGCACCTCCAAGGCAATCCATTAAGTCTTCAATTCTAGGTATTGGGAATCTATACCTAATGGTGATCCTATTAATTTCTCTAGAATCAGTAAAAAGTCTCCATTTTCCTCCTTTTTTTGTTGCTAAAACAATTGGGACTGCACAAGGGTCGATGCTCTTTTGAATTAGAGCTTGATTCATAAAATTCTTCCACTTGCCTAGCCACCTCTTGGTTTTGCTCAGGTGTAAGCTTGTATGCTGCTTTGTTAGGCAATGAAGCTCCAGGTATGAAGTCAATTTGATGACTTATTGCTCTCTTTGGAGGTAGTGTTGTAGGTGTTCCATCACTCACTATGCTCTTGTACTTTTCTAGCAGCCTTTGAACTGTTTCAGGTATGATTGTCTTCTCAACCTTTTCTTCCTCTTTGGACTGCATAACAACCACATAACCTTCATTCCCTTGGTGTAGATCCTTGATGAACTCCTTGCCACTGCTCAACATAATGTTAGGAACCTTGGACTGTCCTTCATCATCCTCAATCAATGATTGCAGCTTGAAGGTTCTTCCATCCTTCTTGAATTCTATGGTGTTCTCCTTTCCATGATATATAGCACCTTTGTCATATTTCCATGGCTTGCCAAGAAGAAGATGGCATTCATCCATGGGTAGTACATCACAAATCAGCTTGTCTTTGTAGCCTCCAATTGAGAATTCCACTGTAACCTGCTCATTCACCAAAACACTATGCCCTTTGTTCAACCATGTGACTTTGTAGGGATTGGTATGAGGTACCTTCTGCAATTTTAACTTAGTTACTACCTCCTCAGAGATGATATTATTTGTAGAACTAGAATCTACAATGACCTTGCATACTTTTCCCAATATCTTGCACCTTGCTCTAAACAAAGCTTTCCTTTGCTTGGGTTCTTCCTTGACCAGTTGTCTGATCAGCACTCTATTAAACATCAAATTTTCACCTACTTCTGATTCTATATGATTGATCTTAGGTGATTTGACACTCATGGTGTCCTCTTCTGCATAAGCTACTCTTTTCTCATTGCTAGATGAAGAAGCTTTCTCCGAGCATCTATAAGTTGGATGACCTAGCTGATTACAGTGATAACATTTCATGGTGGCAAAGTAAGAGTTACTTCTGCCTGCTCCTCTTCCTTTGTTTGAACCTCCTTGAGGTCATCTTCCTCTATTAAATCCTCCTCTTGAAGATGTTTCACCTCCATGCTCAGTAAGCTTAGATTCTCCTTGGTTTCTTTGATCATTACCTCTTCCATGGTAACCTCCACGCTGTCCTCTTTGATCTCTGCCTCTGCCTCTGCCCTTAGAGGACTAATCATGCTTCCTTTTATTCCTCTCTTCAATCTTTATAGCCAGCTGATAACATTGGTGGACTTTCTTGGGGCTGAGTAAAGCCATCTCTTCCTGTATGTTCCACTTCAAACCATTAAGGTACCTAGCCACTTTTAGGCTCTCATCTTCTACCACATTTGATCTCAAGCAAAGCTTCTGAAACTCTTCAGTATAGGTGTTGACATCTTGATCTTTTTGTCTTAAACTCTGCCTCTTCTTGTGAAGTTGGATCTCATAATCATCTGGCATATATGCTTCTTTCACTTTAGCAACCATTCCTTTCCAGGTTGATATGGGCTGCTTTCCTTCTTTCTCCCTTTCAGTCTGGACAAATTTCCACCATGTCAAAGTTGATCCTCTCAACCTTGATTTTGCAACCTTCACTTTCTGTGCTTCTGTGACTCCATCACACTGAAAGTGATTCTCCATTCCATCTATCCAGTCCATGACCAAATCAAGATCCATCTTTCCATGGAATAGTGGTACACCTTCAAGTCCTTTTCCACTCAGGGATTTTAATGCCTTCAAGAAAGGCTCCTACTCCAGAACAGGGTCAGGTTCAAGGGCTTTGTCTTCCTCTGCAACCTCTTCTTCTTTTGGCACTTTCCCTTCCAATCTTACATCGTTCAATGCCTTCTCCAATTTCTCTATTCTTTCTTTCAAGGACTTGTTGTCCTCTTCTTGTTCTTTAACCCTCTTGGCTAACTGTGCATTTGTCACCATGTTGGGAGTCTCACTTGACTCAACTTCAGACATATAAGCTACTTTCCCAAATCTTTAGCTGTGCTCTGATACCAATTTGATAGGGACAGGGTCAGATTGAGATAATCACAATCTCAATGCTCTGGGTCTCCAATTGATAACCCTTGGTGTTTCTCTCCACCACTCAACCTATAGGTCCCCAAAGTAATAGGGCACCCCTGGTCCTTTCTGCCAACCCTGCTATCAAGTTCCAAATCATTCACAATTCCTTAACCAAGCATTTCTTGGTGCTTTTTCTCTCTTCAACCAACTAGCCCTTAATCAGCTTAAAGACCAGTTAATCTCTAAATTCTTCCTAACCTCATTTTAGGGGTGTGCATAGGTTTTCAAAACTTCAAAACAGTCTAGGGAGGGTTCTTGTTCCACCTCCATACACCTCTTCCCTATCGCTTTCACAAAATCTCTGTTTTTGGGTCTTGGGCAGGGCTACAAGGGTTGAGCCCCTTTTAGCCCTTTCAATAGCTTGTGCCAAACTTTCTTCTGACACTCTGGCTCTTTTCCCAAGCTCTAGTAGATTTTTTTGGTATTTGAGACCTTTCCTGTCCGTACAGAGGTAGATTCCAGTCTTGGTGGAAACTAGGGTTTCTTTAAACCTTTCCTTGGTTTGTTTTGCCTTTTCCTGCCTCCAATGGATCTAACAAGGACTGTAATCTTCTTGCCAACCTTCTTGGGACCTCCTGCAACCATTATACACTCTGTTGTGTTAAACATTTGCCACCCCTGCCACGTTAGGGTTTGTTTCCAACTACCTTTTCCCAACCGGGCAACACAAGCTCGCCTAGGAAAAGATAAAAATCATGCTTACACAATTGTCAAAGACTACTATATCTACACTATATACAAGGGGGGAGTCTATCATTTTTTCCATTGATCCCATGCTTCTTGGTACGGTCAGGAAACTAGCTAGAACTCCATATTTATGGACTTTACCAGTCCAAACAGCAAAACAAAAACAACACAGTATTTACACAAAAGAAGAAAATGATGGAGAAACTAACACAAATTCCATAAGAAATGTTTTAAAATGCTTCACTACATGCTATACAACTCAACAAAATCTTTACTTAATTCATTCCTTGCAGTTGTCACACGCAAAAATAGAAAAATCAAACTTTTCCAACAAAAATCACTGTTTTATTTTATTGTTCTCCTGAACTGCCAACATACAAAGCTTCTAACCTCCAATACAGGTCGAGGATGAGCTTTTACCACGCAATAAATAGTTAGGTTTTCAAATTTTAGCCTAGGAACGGCCAAAAACTAACTGTTGGAAAACACAATGTGTTTTTCAATTTTTTAGAAAAGCTTAGGAAATGACCACTAAAAGACTTCCCAATTTATTCAACTTTTACCTATGAACCAAAAAAAGGTCCCCAAACACAAACTAAAAGGTATTTGAGACCTTACACAACAAAATGAAATTTATTTTTAAAACAAGACTTCAAAATATGCTTGTACTTTGGCACCTTGGCAGGTGCTCCTGCACCAGTTACGCTAGGATTTTTTCAAAGTTCTTAACACACTAACTTTTTATGATGCAGGACAAACTTAGGGAGCGTTATTCCTAGGAGCACCGGTTGCGAGATTTGGCAAGCATCCTACGGGACTTTAGCGATAGAGACCAGGATCGGCTGGGAGCTGTAGGACTATGGCATATTGCGTACGCAGCACCCGTGCGCACACACCTCAAGATGTTGTCAACGCTGGCAGAGCGGTGGCACAACGAGACATCGTCGTTTCATCTTCCCACTGGTGAGGCGACCGTCACATTAGAGGATGTCTGGTAGATACTATGATTGCCCATCCATGGACGCCAGGTGATCTATGGCGTGGATGAGGGACGCAAGTGATGTACCCGAGTCCTCGCCACTCGGGACATTATCTACTGTGAGGGATAGATTGAGTTGGAGTGGTACCGAGTTATAGCACCTCCCTTCCGCTGGGCGATTGCAGCAATCATTTCCAGTTTGGTTGCCCTAGGCAGGCGAGGGCGGTATTTCAGTCCTGGATGGGGATACTATTGGGAGTGGATGGTCTGGGACAGGTCGGTTCGGTTCACGTGGGGGCTCATCCTTCTTGCTTCACTTTACAAGGGTCTGCATGAGTATGTATATGCGGATGGAAAAATGCTGGGAGCTGGGGTGACACTTTTACATGTTTGGGTGTGGGAGCACATTTTTGTCCTACATCCATGGGTCATTCCGGTTCCGATGGGGTAGAGGATGCCCTCATGACACGATATAGAGGTGGTGTGTCCTTTACACACACTGGAGAGCATGAGATCCCCTACTGGAGGCGGGTCATAGATAAGATGCTTGTGTTCACTTGGAGACCATACCTCAGTCAGCTCGAATGGGCTGATGATGCAGATCAGCTCTTCTATTGCCATCAGGATCGATACATGCAGGGCCAAGAGCATACGATTATAGAGAGATACCTGCCCGGGTGTGTACAGCGTTAGTTTGGAGAGCTGCAAGATCAACCAGATGACGGCTATGTGGTCGTCTTTGCACATAGCATGATACAGGTGTCATGGGGTCCTGGTATTCCTATTGTGGAGGCAGTTGATAGCTTCTGACACTTGGTTGTCCGACCTTGGGCTTACGATCAGGGTTTGGTAGATCCGGGCACCACACAGGCCTACAGAGACTGGTTCAGACCTCCTCTTCGGTTGACCATTCCAGGTGAGGATCCAGAGGCATATAGGGTCAGAGGCAGGGGTAGAGGACGAGGACGAGGGCGAGTACCGAGGATCAAGATCTGATGGGACCCACCAGAGGTGCCCCCAGTTCTACCAGATCAGGAGGATATCCCCATGCAGGACCAGCAGCAGGATCCACCAGTCCCTCCACCATGAGCCGAGGGTGAGGGTCAGGTTCCCGCGCAGCCACGGGTACAACTAGCAGGGTAGGCAGACGCATGGGATGCCTTGATTTTGCAGTTACAGGCATAGGTACAGGCATTGACAGCCAAGAGGGACCAGGCACAGGCTGAGGAGCAGCTTAGAGTAGAGAGGGATCAGGCTATTCAGCAAAGATAGGCTGCAGAGCTACAGGCAGCGACAGAGCTAGGTCATAGGCAGCAGATTGAGAGTATGATAGCCTCCTCGTCTCAGGGTACTGTGCCGGTATGATCTTACAGAGATTTCGTTTGAGAGGTAGAGTACTAACGTTGGGCCTACCACGACCATGTACCTAGAGCATACTAGGTTCCCAAGTACTAAGAGTGGGCTAGCTAGAGACCACCAGAGGGTCACGGTGCTAGGGGCGAGGGCAGCATCCACAGGGATCGAGCCTGATTCCGATATTATGATGTATTCTTTTGTGCGTTATGGGCTCATTTTTTATAGCCTGATGGGAATTTTGTACTGATTGACACATGTGTACAGCGATCCGATTATTATTCTTTGTACTATGACAGTTGATATTTGATGATATGATATATATGAGCTGATTTTGATGAGATGTATTGTGTACTTTTATTCATGCATGGATGGTTTATTTCTATATGCATTGCAGTGATGTTTCTATGGATGCATTTATTTATAATGATGTATGTGATGATTATGACTAATAGATCTATTATGCTAACCTATGATATGATATGCAATAATGTTATCTATATGATGATTTATTTTATGCCAATGTAAAATGTTATATATGATATGATCTATGGTATACGTGATGGTGTGTGAAAATTATTATTTATGAGATGATTTATGGATGAATGTGATATGATGTAATGACCATGATATGATGCAAATGAAATGATGGTACGAGATACTTAGAATAACAAATGTTTTAATCCTAAATGATGATGTATGTGATGCACTGTTAATGCGATGATATGTATGCCTAATGAATTAAATGCTTATGTTCCTGTTGTTTATGATTATGAGATGCTTCTGTTTATGTTATGTGATGATTTATGTAATGGTAATATGAAATGTTATGAAAATGCAAATGAATGCTTATGCCATGATCAATGTAATGCCATGAGGTACCATGTAATGGGTGGAATGCGGTGTCATGAATGCACCTATTTTAAAATGCAATGTGTATGTTTCCTATATGGTATTCTTATGCAATGATTTCTATATGATATGTTTGTGCAATATGCTAATGATTTGTGGATGCAGGATTGATGACGATGATGGTGATGGTGATCAACTGTCATAGTACTTTGTTAGTGTGATTAGTAAGAAAAGAAGAAGTCATTTCAACCAGATGCATGATGACACAAATGCAGATGATGATGATGATTATGATGATTACTTCCTGAGGAATTGGGATTTTCAAAGGGCCAAAATTTTCTTATGTTTGATAACACACGTGGTACAATGCATCGAGGTATAGCAAACCAGGATGGCATGGTACCTAGTGTGATGGACTTTGACTCGACAATTAAATAGGAGTATTCTTGTTCACACCTGACATACGGAAACCTTTCTAGGATACACTTCAGAAGTTTTAGATAGCTCGGGCCAAAACACGGAAAGGTAAACATATCCCTGTAATAGTCAACAAGTTGCCCTAGACTTCTTCCACACATACATAACAAAGCAAGTATTCGCCAAGGTTATGTTGCAAGAGCGTCCAACAAGAACAGTAGACAAAAGATAATGATCATTGCCCCATTCCTATTTCTCTAAATCCGTTGTTTTGGGATATCATCAAGACGTCCTTGGAATGAGCGCAAAATAAGATAAGTCAAAAGATAAAGACCAAGTAAACATACAGATTGATGCTCTTCAATACCGCTAACAAAAAGAGGATATGTTTTTTAAGGATGATGAACGAAACTTATTGACAAAAGATAATGCCCATTGTAGGAAGGATTCATCCTAGGACATGTTAGTGGATGGCAGCACGCCATTCCATTTATAAGGGATGATTGTTATGGGACCAAATCAGATGATGAGTTACCAATATGAAGAGATAACCAGCTTGCTTACATATCGACTTAGACTTTTGACTTGACGCTTTGGGTTCTACCTTTAAATGTGCTAGACTTGTTTCCGATTGTTTCACCAAAGGTTGATAATGACAATCAGTTTATTATGAGCGATGTTTATTGCAGGTGCAAGCAATATGAGACGGATGGAATTTTTCAAATATTTGAATGTTTTTGATGTTTTGAGGTTGTTTTTGGTATTTTTCAAGGTTTTGCAAATTTTTTTGGGATTTTTTGAGATTTTGACCAAGAGACTAACCTAAAGACCTATCCTAGGGGCCTCGAGGGTTGATCGATAGATTAGCCTTGCCTACATTATACACGCAGAGACCACGTAGTTCAACTGACGACTCAACCGATTTTACAAATGATGATATACATTATGAAATGCTAGTTTATTATGACGGACTCCTAAAGGACTGACCTAAATGTCTCGGGGGATGATCAAAGATCAACCTTGCCTACGTTCAAGCTCAGAGACGACGTAGTTTGAGAAGACGACCTTGTTTTTGGCTTTTTGAATGACTTTTTGACTTGTTTTAGGATTTTGATATGTTTTGAATGTTTTTGGATTTTCTGATGTTTTGATGTTTTTGGATTTTGAAGATTTTGAGGATTTTAAGATCCTACACAAATCCGATCTAATGAGAACATGCCCCCAGCGTGATGCAATAGACTACCCTGATAAAGGCAGGACAAACTGACCTTGAGGATGGGCCAAGTAGTACTAGGAGGGATCATGATACGAACACAGGACCAAGCTATGGTGCGGACGCGAATGGATGAGTGATGGATGGAGACCTGAATGCGATGGATGATGTAGAACAAGCCATAAAAATCCTGGTGGATGGAATGTGATTATTTACACAAGGCACCTGTTTTCCAAGTTTTCACCGAGGTACTTGCCCAAAGTGCCATCGAAGTAGTTTTCATTAGAGGACGATTTTTTTGATCCTTTTTCTAATTTTTTTAGATTTTTTTCTTTTTGATTTATTTATTTTTGTCACCAAGATGCCTGTTTGCCAGGTTTTCGCCGAAGTAACCATTTTTTTAGGACTTTTTTGGATTTTTTGGATTTTTTGGTTTTATACCTTGGAAGAATTAGGCATAAAACTTTTTGAGATGGGAGCTATTCACGGGCTCTTGCAGAGGTTCCCCTTCAAATGTTGATAGCTGATATGCCCTTGATTTATAACTTGTTATGACAAACGGTCCTAGCCAATTAGGTTTGAACTTTCCTTTGCTGCTTGGGTTTGGGACATTCCTCTGATTTTCTTTTAAGAGTAGATCTCTGACTTGGAAAGTCCTGCTTCTGATTCTCTTGTTATAGCTCTATTTGAGTCTATTTTGATAGACTTTTAGATGGTTTAAAGCATCTATGAGTTTCTCATCCAGTAACTCTAGCTCATTTAGTCTTGACACCTGATATTCCTCATCCATGATGAGGTTTTGCAATTATATTCTAAGGGAAGGGAGCTCGATCTCAATGGGAAGGATGGCTTCTGATACATAGACCAAGGAGAAGGGGTGGCGCTAGTGGGTGTGCAGATGCTAGTTTGATAAGCCCAGAGGGCGGGATTAAGCTGCAAGTGCCAGTCACGGCCTACGTCATTGACTATTTTCTTAAGGATTTTGAGGATGGTTTTGTTCATAGTTTCTCCTTGGCCATTGCCTTGGGGATAGTATGGGGTGGAGAAGCGATGCTAAATTTTGAATTTCTCACACAAGTCGCGAACCTCCTAGTTCTTGAATGGTGTCCCATTATCTGAGATAATGGCTTGTGGAACACCGTAATGACAGATAAGATAGTTCAAGATGAATTTTGAGATTTGATTCCTAGTGATATACGTCATGGGTATGGCTTCCACCCACTTTGTTAAGTACTCAGTTGTAGTGATGATAAATTTATGGCCATTGGATGAGGTGAGTGTGATTTTTCCAATGAGATTGAGTCCCCACTGCGAAAAGGGCCATGGTGTGATAATAAGATGAAGCTCTTGACCTAGAGCATGGATGAGGTCCCCATGCTACTGACATTGTAAACACCTTTTAGCATGATCATGTGCTTCTCGCTCCATGGTGGGCCAATAATACCCCATCCTCAGCAGTTTCTTGGCGATGGTCATTCCACTTGAGTGTAAACCACATATACCATTATGAACCTCGATTAGAGCGGTTAATGCCTCCTTAGCATTTAGACAGTGTAACAAGGTACCTTCTATGCTTCTACGGTATAAGGTATCACCTAGGATGACAAATCTAGATGCCTTTTTGATAAAGGTTCATTTTAGGCTTGATGGTAGGTTAGCGGATATGACTTCTATGCGAAGATATGTGTAAATGTCATGGTACCAAGGATCACCTGGACCAACGATTTCACACACAAATTCTGATTCTGGTACCTCGAATGTGGGAACAAGAAGCTGCTCAATCAGAAATTCATATCTTGGAACATTGTTGGGAATATTCAGCAAGGATCCAATTGTAGCCATCGCATCTATTGCTCTGTTGTTTGTTCTAGGAATCTACTCAAATGTTATTTCAATGAAAGATTCTTTGAGAGTGCACCAATTTCTTGTATGGAGTGAGCTTATCATCCTTTGTCTGATATTCATTATTGACTTGATTTATGATCAACTGTGAATCTCTGTAGACCTTAAGAGCTATGATATTCCATTGCACTGCTATCCTAAGACCTATAGTCAAAGCCTCGTATTCTGCTATGTTATTTGTGCAAGGAAATGCTAGTTTGTATGACCTTGGTATGCAGTCCCCCTGTGGAGTGATGAAGAAGACACCAGCTCCTGATCCGTGTTGTGTATATGAGCCGTCAAAGTATAGTTTCCAATGATCAGTGATGTTGAGGTTAAACATAGACTCATCTAAAAATTCTGAGACAAGAGGGTTCTCAAAATATATGGGTGCTTTTGCTAGTTGGTCTACAATAACTTGACCCTTGATGGCTTTTCTTTCCACATACTTGATGTCATGTTCTAATAATATCATGACCCATTTTTCCATTCTGCCTGTGAGCATTGCCTTTGATAGGAGATACTTGAGGGGATCAATTTTTGCAATGAGCTTTATCTTGTGTGCCAACATGTAATGTCTAAATTTTTGGGATGCGAACACTACTGTGAGGCAAGCTTTCTCGATGAATGAGTAATTTAGCTGGTGACCCACATTGTCCTACTGATTTAGTAGATGGCCCTCTCCGTTCCATTTTCATCATGCTGAGCTAGGAGAGCTCCAAGGGTTGTTGTTGTTGCTGACACGTATAAGATCAATGGCTTCCTTGGGATAGGTGGCATTAAAACTAGTGGTGTCAGTAGATATTCCTTGATCTTGTTGAATGCCTCTTCACATTTTGTATCCCATTTGTACGCTACCCCCTTGTGGAGTAGGTGAGAGTATGGGTTCTGCTTGTCTTCCAGTTGTGCTATGAATCATCAGATGGATTGAAGTTAGCCTTGGAGACCTCTCAGTTGTTTTAATGTCCTTGGTGCTTCCATCTCAAGGATTGCTTTTACTTTTGTTGGATCCACCTCGATACCCCTCATGGAGACTATGTATCCTAGCAATTTACCTAATTGTACGCCAAAGATGCACTTCTTGGGATTTAGTCTGACCTTGTATTCCTCCAATCTATCAAAGATAGCACTTAGGGTTGCTATATGATCTTGTCTTTTTCTTGATTTAGCTAGGATGTCATCCACATAGTCTTCGATTGTTTTGTGAATCATATCATGAAATATCAGTGTCATGGCCCTTTAATAGGTTGCTCCTGCGTTCTTTAGGCTGAATGGTATCATGTTCTAGCAGTAGGTCCCCCATGGAAAAGTGAAAGTCATCTTATATTGATCTTCCTTTGCTATCATGATCTGGTTGTATCCTGAAAAATCCGTCCATTAAGGATAGCATCTCATGCCCTACTATCATGTCTACTATCATGTCGATGTTGGGAAGCAGGAAATCATCCTTCGGGCATGCTTTGTTCAAATCTCTGAAGTCTGTGCAGATTCTAATGGCTCCATCAGGTTTTGAAACAAGTACAAAATTTGACACCCATTCTGGATAATCAATTGGTCAGATAAATCCTACATCTAACAACTTTTTGAGCTCCATTTTGACTAACAAAGAAATTTGACTATGCATTTTTTAGAGTTTTTGTTTGACGGGGTTTGCTTCTGGATAGACTGCTAAATGATGAATCACAATTTTTGAATCAAGTCCTGGCATGTCAACATAACTCCATGCAAAATTTATTTTCCTTTCCCTTAGGAATGCTGCTAAGAGTTCTTGCTCTTCTGATAATAGTGATTCTGCATAGAATGTGATATGCGGGGCCTCCTCGGTTCCTATGTTGACTGGATTACACTTTTCAGCCAAGACTGTTGACTTCTCTTGATGAATGGCTCTTAAAGGAAGATTGAATCCTTCATCCTCTGGCACCTCAGAGAGGTTTTCACCGTTGGATATGTCCTTTCTTTTTACTTTTTTCTTGTTAGAGAGTGCCATAGTGTGGTTTTCACTCAAAGACTTGGATAGATTCTTAGTTTCTCACTTTTGCGACTAAAGGATTCAATCGTTTCCCCATAATAGGCATGTGTGTCCAACTCCATTATAAACCTTGCCTTGTGATCCCCATTTGGAATGTTATCCCTCAATCCCATGAATTCTGAGAGCGCCTCATCATTTTTGAATGTATCAAGAATTGGTGGTCCTTGTTGGTCATAGTCAATCAGTTGGGGGTAGACTAAACGGATCTCATGATTTTGACTATCTGGTTCAAAGGATATGGTACAAATCATACACAGGGTGGTATCTTAAAATAACCTAGGTAGATTGGTCAAGGTATCTTCATCATCGCTACTAATATAGGGCTTAGTTATAAAATTATGTGTTTCTTCACCTGTGGATATTGGTGAATGTAGTTGTGTTAGCACTGGCTGAGGAGAAACATTAGCCATTCTAACTGGAGGACTTCGGCCACGTATGGTTATTCTCAGAGTGGCACATCCAAGACCAAGATTTGTTATGGGTCACGTCTCAGGCATGATAGGTATTATGAGCCCATTATCATTTTGTCCCAATCTTTGATTTCTGTTGTAGCCCATTGTAAGCATCATGTGTAGGCCCTTGCTTCTTTCATCCATTGGTAAATTAGTTTCTGGTCTTTCATCTTGATACAACATGTTTGATGGGTCTACTTCAATGACCTCATGACCAAGGTCTCCCCATCTTGTGAATTCGGGATAGTTTTCAGGATAGTTTTGTGATGGAGAAGCTTGATTTTCTTACGGACGTCACCATGATCTAGGAGATTGTGGTAACTCCCCTATCACAAAAGCATTGTTAGGGAGTTTGTAGCTTCCAAAACCATCCTCCTGGATGATGAGCTTGATATCAGAGATGGTGGGGATGGTGGGGATGGCGGGTGTCTCTGTTGCAGAAGTGGACGCGAGAGTGGCGGGGTTGATGTATGGTGTGGATAGGCCTTCATCATTCTTTGGCACTTGGGGTATTTTGTAATACTTGGCCTCAAGATTCTTGCAATATGAAAATGGCTCAGGATCTCCATGGATGGTAAACTCTTGTCCATTATGTGTAAATTTCACACATTGGTGAAAGGTTGATGCTACAGCCTTCATCGCGTGGATCCATGGATGGCCCAAGAGGATATTATATGGTAGTTCGAGGTCCAAGACCTGACATGTGGTTTCCATGAGTGTTGGCCCTACTTGGATAGGGAGCTTAATTGTGCCTTGAGACACTCTTTCTTGGTCATCATATGCTCTTATCGTGATGCCCTTTCCTTTGTCAATGGAATCTTCTGATATTTTTAACTACTTGATGCGGCTAAGAGAATAGATGTTCAAACCTGCACCTCCATCCACCAAGACCCTTTTGATTTTTCTCTTGTTGACAATTGTTTCTAAGTGAAGGGCATGGTTGTGAGATGGTTGGGTGGGGAAATCTTGGTCAGAGAATGTAAGGAGATTAGGCGTTATGATATTTCCGACCATAGCTTGGAATTGCTCTGCATCAAGATCTGTGGGTAAAGTGGATGAGGCTAATGCTTCCTCAAGGATCTTTTTATGCGCTGATGAGATTTTTAATAACTCCATGATGGAGATGTGTGCTGGGGTTCTCTTAAGTTGTTCTACAACATTGTAGGTATGTGGAACGGATCTAGATGAAGGGACTCTGTTAGGTTGGAATGATCCTGCAATGGTGATTTTTTCGCCTCTTGTGTTGACTCCACAATCTTCGGCATGGGCGCCCTTGATGGTGATGACCATGCAGTCCTCATTTAGGGAAGCAATGACTATTTTGTACACATGATTTACACTGCCCTTCCCTTTATCATTTTTATTCCTTTTGTTGCCATGATTGGGCATCGGATTCGTGTAGATTTTAAGATCTTGATTTCCCATGGGTTGTTCCATGTTTATGATTCTCTTGTCGATAAGGTCTTGAATGATATTTTTGAGTCTCATGCAGTTGTTTGTGGTGTGAAATTTGATTTTATGAAATTCACAAAGTTAGTTCTCATTGTACCAAGGAGATTTGACATCAGTTTCTTGGTAGTTCTCGAATGTGGGAGGTTTGATAAGTTTTTCGTCAATCAGTTTTTTCATTATATCCTCCAATGGTTCCCCCAAAATAGCGTATTTTCATTTTGGATAAGTTTTGCGTTGGGGTGGTCCCCTTTGGTCATTGAGATTGTTGATGGTGGGATTGTTGGGTTGGTATGTTATGTGATGAGTGTTTTGATGTTGTGTTCGGATTTGCGGTGTGGGTGCATTTTGGCGTGGACCACTAATGACCACCTTGGCATCAATGACGCCATCATTAGTAATGTTCTTGTTTCTCACCCACGTGCGAGGTTTATCATTGTAATTTGGTGGTGGGCGATTGTTTTGTTGCTCATGATATGACGTTGATTTGGCGGGTTGGGTCACAAGGGCTCTTTCGATGCTGAGCACCTTGGAGATCAATTGCTCATATGTAGTGATACCCTGAACCTTGAGGTGAAATGATAGGCGGCTTTTGAGGTTGGCTATGATTGTGTAGACTTTTTGTTCTTCTGGCATGGTCCACTTGCTCTGATTGGCCTTGGATTGCCATCGTTGAAGGAATGAGGCGAAAGACTCCTTTCCTTGTTTGAGAGTTGATAATTCTTCGAGACTAACATCCATTGTAATGTCACATGCATAATTCCTAATGAATGCATCTCTAATTTCTTCAAATGTTCTAATGTCTGGAGATAAGTGAGAGAACCATTCTATAGCGAGACCTGCCAAGCTCCTAGGGAATAACCACATCAGATACGTATCGTCATATGCAACTTCCATACAATGAACCTAGAATTCCCTGATGTGATCTTCAGGGTTTCCCATCCCTCGATATTTGTCAAATTTTGGGATTTCAAATCCCTTGGGGAATGGTTTCATGTCTAGGCTCCTATCAAATGGATAGGGACACAAGTTGTTTGGTGCTTTGGTTGTTCACCCTGATTGAAGGTCAAGCACTTGTTGCGAGAGCAACCTGAGTTTTGTCGTCACATCATTCTGGGGATCAGGGGGTGGGATGAATGTGTTTTGAGATGTTCCAATCGCTGGTTGAGTGGATGGGTTGTTTGGTGCATTATTTGGTGGTATATGTGTGTTCTGGTGAGCGAAGTAGGCTTCTACTTTCTTTTGGATAAACAATGCTTGTTGTTGATCTTGTTGTTGTTGCACTAGGATTTTTGCTTGTTGTTGTGCTTGTTGTTGTTCCAACAATGCTTCTTGTTGTGCTTGTTGTTGTTCCCACAATGCTTGTTGTTGTGCTGCTAATTTTGCTGCTTCTTTTTGCTCTTGGTATTGCTTTAATGCATGATGGTACGCTTGCAATTGCGCTGCTTGTGCAAGAAGTTGTGCTTGTGCTTGTGCTTGTTGTGCTTGATATTGATTTTGTGCTTGAGCTTGCGCTTGGGAAACTTGTGCTTGTGTTGCTTGTTGCTGCAATAGGAGTTGTGCTTGTGCCACCTTTTTTGCTTGCAATGCTTGTGTGGCTTGAGTGGCTTTTTGTTGTTGTTGTTGCAATAAAGCTTGAGCTTGTGCAGCTTGTTGCGCTTGTAATGTGGCTTGTGCAGATTTGGCAGCTTGAGTGGCTTTTTGCACGGCTTTTTGTTTCTGTACTTGTTGCTATCCTCTTTGGAAAACAACTTGCAATTTTGCATCATATTGACTTGATGTGGTGGAAGTTGGTGGTGGTGGGGGTGGTGGTGGATTCGGAATGGTGTTCGTGGTAAGCGATAGTGTTGTGTTGGTTGTTTGATTGGTGGATGGTGTTGTTAGTGTGGTGGTTTGAGTGATGAGTGGCACTATTGATGTGATTGGTCCTTGAGAGACCATGATTTTCCATGTTATGGGAGTGTTTGATGATGTTACCATTGGTTGTGTGTTTGTCATTTGTTGTTGCGATATCAACAACAAATTTTGAGCGTTTGGTATGATGTTTTGATTGATGGTTGGGATGTAGGTTTGATTGATACTTGGTAAGGGAGGAAGCCCTAGACCAAGGAGTGATGTGGATGATGATGACAATGGTGGAAGTGGCAGAAAGGTGAGGGGTGTGAGTTGTTGCGAGAATGTTGTGGTGTTAAATAAGCCCCCTAGTTCAAACATATCCCCCTCTTCTTTTGAATTTGTGAGAAGAGGTATTTGTGGTGTTGCATGAAAAAATGATGATGATGGATCATGATGGAATGTGAGAGGAACATTCTTTTGTAACAAGTTTTCGGGTATGCTTTGTTCCAAGGTGGTATTTGTATCCATGTTTTGATTATTAACAAGGGGATGTGATTGAAGAGCATTGAGAATGTGTTTCCCTTGTTGACATTTGGTTGGGTTGGAGCAAATGATGTTGTGATTTGTGGAATGTTTTGTGTGACGTTTTGAGATGGGGGTGTAGATGAAATGGGGATGGTGGATGAGATTGGGGGAAATGATGTGTCTACGATAGTACTCACATCAAAATCTGGTGGCAACTTGGCCCCTTGTTTTGCTAATTCAAGCATGTATAACGAAGGGTTAAGTCTCATCATAATGTTGATGATTCTATGATTGTCTGGATTTTGGAGCATTTCTTCCATTTCCTCATGAGACATTCTGAAAGTGAGGTCCTCTCCTTGATCTTCTTCTTGGGGATGTTGTGATGATGAGAGGGTCAATGGGTTGCTTGATTTTGTTGGGTTCATTTCTGTGTTGGTTTGGCTAAGATCACTTGAAGCGGGTGTTTCTTTGTTGGCTTCCATACTCTTCTTGTATTGAGATCTTTTTTGGACCATAAAACAAGGATCAAGAATATGGGAGATGAATCTCTTGATTCTTTGGTAATAATCTCTATTTTATGTCCCAAAGTGAATGTTTTTAGGATACTTTTGGATCAAAGATGATGATATGATGATGATGTTTTAGGGATGGATGATGTGGATGTTTTTTGCTTTTGATCAATATGAGACACTAGGCTTTTAGGACTTTGATTTGATTTGGAATTTGAGACTTTTGAGATTTTATCCTTGATTTTTGATTTGCTTTTGATTTAGATTTGGATTTTGGACAAACAGACCCCTAGATGTTGGATGATGATCTAAGGGATAGCTTTTTCCAAAGGATGATAATTTGAATATGTGTGAGGAGAAGGATGCATCTACCCACACCTATTCAAACAAGATGATTGTTTCACTAAGCATATGGAGAAGGATTCATCTACATACACTAAGCTAGACAAGATGATTTTGATAACTTTGACTAAGCATATGCAAAAGGATGCATTTACACATACCTAGCCAAAGGTGTTCTGATAAAATGTTTTCAAGGATTTTGTCTCAATGATTTGGATGATTTTGATTTTTCCATAAAGCCTAGTTTCAAGATTTTCCAAAAGGTGATGATGAAATGGATTTTGTTTTGATGTTTTGTATGGGTGGATGAAAAGGATTTTGATAATGTTTTGATCCTAAGATGAACCTAAAAAAGGACACTTTGTTTTCCTAGATCTAGGTATTGAAGAGCATGCAAATACTTCCTAAAGACCTTTGTAACCAAGAAATGATTCCATTTGAACATTCATTTTTGGATTTTCAATCAATGATTTTGTGCTTTTGGGATTGTAAAGTCTTTAACACACATGAAAGTTCATTTTGCTTAGCTTTGCTTAATGTCTTTATTTTACCAAAAACACTTTCTTCAATTAAGTTTTCAAACTAAGATGTACAATGTCTTAATTTCTTCAAACCCTACAAGATATGTTATGTGGAAATTTAATGAACTTAAGGCAAGGGGTTGTCCTATTGTTTACTTAAGGGGAAAATTTGAGATATAATCAAATGCTTAGAAACCTCTAAGGATGTGAATCCCAAGGGAAAGAAATAACATATGGATTGAGTCAATTGTATTTGTCCTCAAAAGGGTTTGAAATTTGGATGATGTTAAGTGTTTGTTTCCATGGTGTTTTCGAGCAAGCAATGTATTTTGTAACCCAAAACAAGTACAATCCTATGGATGTGTAAGACAATATTTGTTGGATTCCCACTTGGACAAGTCTAGCTACGCTTATCTCTAGTGGATGGTTAGATGCTTGACCCCACTAGCTCCCCTCCATGACACTCACTTATATGGGGCAGCCAAGCATCAACACCCATGAAACTCCCATGGCATGCTTTCCATCTCTACTAGAAGACCATAAAAGTGTGGGGTGGCTTCAGAACGACCATTCTTGCACCAACAAATAGATAAAGGATTTTGGAAAATTCTAGCACATGGGTTTTAGTAAGGACTTTCCATTCGTAGGAGTTGACCCAATGTGGTAAGAGTCCCCTTTCGAATCCATCTTGTCGGAGTCAACTGCGTGATATTGGCGTTTCTTCCAATATCCACTTTTATATCCCGGCTGGAAATACTCTTGGCTTTAGAGTGTTACTGGTTGAGTTGTTCCCTTGGGTGAGTACTTTTTCCCCAAGGCAGGCCCTCTAGGATAAACAAAAGTGAATGAAGAAAAATATTTGTAACTCGATCAATCCTTGTTGGCAACAAGGAAAGAGAATATATGCAACAAATCCCCCACTCACACTCACACAATGGTTTGTTCAATTTTAAGCCCAAATCAAAGTGTGGAGGTGATTGCTTTATCTCAACCTAAAGTCATGGAAAAGACCTTTTGATTCTCAAGATCGCTATAAAGCACGAGAGAAGCACATACGTCCTTTTCCAATGCCTTTAGTCTAAGTAAGCCCTCATGAAGAACACTACACTTGTTCTTTTTAAACCCTCAAAGCAATATGTGAGTTCATTTTAAAGCACCAAATCACAAGTGAAAGACATTTGTTCAATTGTTTAATCCATAAATGAAATCTAGTAAGTTGTTGATCCTAAGATTCTTTTTAATCCTTTTGCAAGAAATAAACAAAAAGAATCCTTTTTAAACCCAAATGAAAACTAGTGTTCTAATGAAAGAGAAGGATGACAAATTCTTGAAGAAGCGTTAAACAAACACATAAGTGTTTAAAAACACTTTGATTAGACCCAATATCATCTCCATGCTTCTCCTTCCTTTGTGTTTGGCTTCCAACCTACAAAGTAGAAAAATAATCAAATTCTGGAAAACACAGAAGTTAAAAAAACTAGAAAACAGTAGATAAATAAATCATGAACCAAAAGCACATGCTAAAAAATTCATTTCTCCCTTTTTCTGTCTTCCAGCGTCGCAACTCGTGAAGGCGTTGCTATTTTTTCCTCCTAGCGTCGCTCCTACAGTGCCACTTACCAATCAGCGGCGCTCTGTGTCGGGACAGAGAGCATGATTACGTCGCACTTTTTGCCCAGCATCGGAGTTTTAATTTTTTTGAAAATCTGTGTAGATCGGCGAGTCTAGCGATAGAGTTTAAGATTTGAAATTTTCACGGATGAGCACAACAGCGCTAAAACAGCAACGCTGACGAGCCCGCGGTGCTAAAATAGCAACACTGACGAGCCCGCGGTGCTAAAATAGCGACGCTGACGAGCCCACGGTGCTAAAATAGTGACGCTGATGAGCCGGCATTGGAATTTCCTGTGTGTCAAGAAAACACGGAAATTTTAAGGAAATGTTAGAAATTTTGATGTCAAGCCCTCCTAGTGCCATGAGACGAGGTTAAATTAATCAAGGATTTAATTAATTTAACAGGAGATTAGATGATGTGACTTATTTGACTTAGATTTATGGATTTATTTAAATCAAATAAGAGAGGACTATTGTAAGAGGCTAATTAAATAAAGTTTTTGATTTATTTAATTAAAAGGGATGGTGTTATTTTAAATCAAATAAGGTTTTAATTTATTTAATTTAATGGATAGACTTTAGAGATTTAATCAAATAAATTGATTATTTAATTAAATAGAGATAATTAGATCAGATGGATTGATTTAATTAACAAAAGAGATTGACTTAATTAGACAAAATGATTTATTTAATTAAGAGACTAATATTGATGAATTTAATCAGATGGGGGAATTTGATTAAACGGTTAGACCGAGGGATGATTAAAGATGAAACGATGTTAGTAAGTCAGGATTGAATGCACGATGTCAATCAATATATTTTCAATATCTAGATAAGGGATAATTATGCTATGCGCTTTGCCTTAAACTTTTGATATGATTTGAAAAAGAAGTCCTCACGAGATATAATAGGTTCCATAGGCTTAGGCCAAATGAAATCTAATGAAAAGTTCCCTCGAGAAGAGGTAGGATTAAACCCGCTATGATGCACAATAAAGATATCATTCCCAAAGGGGAACTTTAAACATTTATGCACAACCAAGGGGATTACATTCATGGAGAGAATCCATAGGTAGCCTAATTTCACACGAAATTGGTCTAATTGTGGGATGATGGTGAATGAGACATTTAATGTTTTTAGTCCAACTTTCAAAGGAAGATCTATCGATCCCATTGTAGGACAAGCAAAACCATTAGGTGTCTTGATCTGTGCTTTCGGTTTGTCATATGTATCTTGATAAAGTTCATGCAAAAATGGGATATCTTCAATGATCACATTTTCTCCACAGACGGGATCAATTAATATCCCATTAATAGGCTTGTTATTGATTCTTTGGGCTATGTAAAGAGGACCATTAGGTGTATGTTTAAGTATGTCTTTTTGTGAGAAAGAAATATCAAGAGGCTTTTTGGTTGAGCCCTTATGAGTTTTAGCTTCAATAAAGTTTACCAAGGCATGACTGTTATTATTCTCTTGTTTGTTTAAGTTCTCATTTAGGAAGCAACTAGGGCTATTGACAATTTCTATTTTGTTTCCTATTTTAAGCACTTTCCTTAGATTTTGTTAAGCAGGAATCATACTAATGTCCATGCTTTCAGTAAGGATAAAGTCTTGTAAGTTTTCTATGTTTTCATCTAATATTTTTATGTTTTCTTTCAAGATATGGACATCATGCACATCAGTGGAAGTCATGGGAAATGAAGTATGCAAACTATGACCCATAGAGAGTTGATTATCAACACTATCAGGAAGAGAGCTAGAAAACCCAAGATCCATGACAAATAGTATATCACAAGATGAAATGAGCCTCAAACTACGTCTAACAATAGTATTGATAATAGGACACCAATTTTTAAAGATCATATAAGTTTTACAAACTTAGTGTGCAAACCCAAAATGGAAAGAGGCAATGCAATGACCTAGAATGAAATACAATTTTTAGATTCTAAACAAGGTGATTTGTTGATTACACTATGAAAAAAATTGAAAATGAAATGTTGTAAATACAAATTTTGAATTTTGACAATGCACTAAATGAAGCAAATAAAGCTATATTTAATGAAATTAATGAAATAGAAAATCAACAAACTAAAACAGAGATGTAACAACAACAAATAGTACAAAACAGGAGTTTTCAATTTCTAGAAATTTAGATTTAGGTTTGATCAAGGACTCATTCACCCTAGGGAGAATGGGTCCTAAATTAGGGTTTTGAAGTTGACTTTTACTAATTTTTAAGCTTTTTCTAATGAATTTCAGATTCAGGTCTGCTACAGTAAGTTTCAAGTTTTAATTTTTGTAAATGCAATGTGAAATGCAAAATGAAAATTTGACAAGTGATGAATTACAAGACCTAGTTTGATATGCAATTTTGTTTTGATTTTCAAATGCAATTTTATATGATGTAAATAATATGCAATATGATTAATTTTTTATATTTTTCAAATTTAAAGAATGCCAACAATGCAATTCTAAAACCCTAGATGAGATGTAAATTTGAATGCAAAATAAGAAACCCTAAATGAGATCTAATTCACTGCAAATGAATGCAAGATCTAATTTAGGATGCAAATAGACTCTAAAATTAGAAAACTATAATGCTCAAAAAATCAGGTACACCAAACTTAAACATAGAAAAAGAGGTTCACCCAAATGGGGACTCACCAAATGGATGAACCTAATTTTGCTTAAGTGTTTGTTTCATTCAATTATGAGAGGTAAAATGCATAAATAACAATCAAAAATCAATCCTAACTATTATAATATCAATAAGGAATATTTTACAATGTTGAAATGATGTGTACCTTGCTGAAAAAGTGTTGTTTCGGTGGTCATTGAGGACTCATTCGCTCATTGACTAATGGGTCCTTGCTAGAGTTTTGTAAAAGTGATTTATGGGTTCTATTTTTCTATGTTTGCACTCCTAGCTCCCAAGTGATCAGCTCCCGAAAGTCGGAAATAAATTGTGTAGATCACTTTCCATGTCTTGCAACAAAGATGACAACTTTTGTAACTTTTCAATCTTGACAATTTTGCAACTTTTATTCTCCACTTGATCTTCAACCTAAAAACCTACAATCACACATCAAGGAAGAATAAAATTGTTTTTTGTTAGGGAATAGGGGTTTTCCTTGGTCAAACCCCATTTAGGTAATTAAACCTTGAATTGAAATAATGCATAGAAGGAAAGATGAATGAACAACAAGGTGTAGCAACTCGCCAATCCTCAATTGAACCTTGGCATGCAAATTTGAAACTTATCATGAAGTCGCCATAAGGAATGTAGATCTTGATCACAACACTTGATTAGAAAGAACACCTTGAATATGCTTGAATTGCATCTTCAATGCTACATCAACACTTTAGCTCAACTACATGCAAGACTTTGACATGATGAAATGACCTTTGATTGCTGCAATAAATCTTGATAATCTGCTCTTGAATGCTTTGTAATTGCTCCTGAATGCTCTATAATGCTCTTGTGAAAGTACTCTTGATTGCTTATTAAGATATATGATGAAACTTTGTGAATTAACATTATATTTATACTTATCTTAAGATTTAATCTCGAAATCCAAATAACACAAGTCGACATCAAATCTTGGATTCAAAATCATTAAAATACCGCCAAGAAAAATTTCAAAAAGGGGTGTCCTAATTTAAGGAGGACCCATTCACCAAGTGGTGAATGGGTTCCAACAAACTATCCTAGGACTCAAACCTTGCCAAATTAAGTGTTATGCAACATTATTAATGAGTGTCAGGATTTATCCTTCGGAAAATGCAATAAATAAGGTTTGTATTTGAATTTAAGGGGCCAATTAAGCTCTAATTAAACTCAATTAATTAAAAAAGTCCTAGATTAGTGTGAAAGTGTAAAGAAACACTTTACAACACCCTAAATGAGACATTGAATTAAGTCCATTTTATTAAAAATGATCCTAGACTTAATGTGAATGTGTAAAACACATTACAACACTACATCAAGACAACATTAGGTTCATTTATTATTAATTATTCCCAAATTAAATAAGGAAAAGGGATTTTTTTTCATTACTACATGGAGGATTTTATATCACCCACAAGATCATTTTTTTTGTTTGATATGGGAGCATAAGTCTTAAGTTGAAACCTCTATAATTGAGAGTTAAGGACTGAAGGGTATCCATTCCACCAAATTCATTTAGAACATGATCCTAACCTCGTTACTTTTTGTTTTGAAATTGCTTCTACAAATAAAATATATATTTATATCCTTAAATTTTTTTGTTACTCCACACCTTTATTATTGGGATAAAACTCCCTTTTTTGTGGTAGTATCTATATTGTTCAAAGATTGGTACTACAAAATTTGTAAGTAAATAACAAAAATTTACTTTAAAGACGCTAAAAGGGGTAACATTGCTACCTTTGAAACATGTTCCACACTTATTGCTTGAGAAAAAATGGAAGTCATAAGGCTGATGATGATAAAAGCATTACTATCCTTGAGAAGAAGGCATCTCCCTTGCTCTCCAAATCTAAGCTTTAGTATCCCATTAGCAAGAGGATGATTCAAGGAAAGTAGCTTACTTGAAATGTAGCAAGTTGAGCAAAAAATTCTGTATCCTGAAAAGAATTGAAAAAACAAAAAGAAAGAAGAAAATAAAAGGAGAAATAGTCTGAAAGTTGGCCAAAAATATCCAAAAAAAAAAATTGCAAAAGGTTAGAAGAGAAGAATACACAAATTGGACAACTACCATAGAAAATATCATAAATTAGCATTAGAAAATGGCATGACATAAAACTCATTGTTATAAGATTTAACTTCAATTCATAAGCAATATAAAAGTGACACAAAAAACTTCACCAAAAAACTAATGGAAAGACATCAAATTGAATACAAACTATGTCATTGAACAAAAATATTCCACCCACTCTTTATAGTTTCCAACTTTGCCAAGAACTTTTTTTTTCAGCCAATTTTAGTGCCCATAAAGGGTACAACTATGTTTTAGGTATTTTTCCCCATAACTTAAAAACAAAATCATTGATTCACAAGCAACCCAAAATAGTGAAACCAACAGTCAAAAACAACCCCAAGCATCGTATTAGCCAATAGGCTAGATTTAAGTCAAAACATGTCTCACACCATGAAACAACTCCTAGGTTGCCATTAAACTGTCAATAGTTTGATGGTTATTAGTTCCCATCAATGAAATTAGATCTCATGTTCTACCTATAGCCGCTACTTCAATCTAATCATAATAAATGGAAAGAAGATATAAATGAAAAGAAAGACAACTTGCACCAATTTTTTCACTTGCCTCTACTCTCCCTATTAATGATAGAAAATATCCTTTCTTTTAATGCACTCAGGTTTACATATTTCACACATCTTGGTTTTGAATGTGTTCAAAATATGTTCAATCCCACTACCTTTCATCACTGCTTTAAGTGTTCTTAAATATGTTGGAGATGAGTTGATCAATCCATCAACTCTCATTTCTTAAGCCAGTACTGCCTGTTCCCACATCTTAGCCTCTTCTACCTCATTTCTTAGATCATTTTGTTTCCTTTCAACATCTTTTTGGGACAACTCTTTTATTTGAGTCCTACTCACTCATTTACACTGTTAGTGAAAACTGTGTGACTTAGTTGGATGAGGGATAATTTTCTTTGTAGTTCACCATTTCTATTTCCCAACAACCACGAGGTTCTACAGTTTCACTATTTAATCTTTGAACATTTTGTTATTCTCCAATTTTTGCTTGACCTTCAAATTTCTAGCTTGAGATCTTCCACTTTCTACATTACTTCTATGTTCTCTAGTCTCTTTCCAATGCGTGCTAGATCTTTTATATTCAAATTTGGTGATGAAAAAAATAGAGTTGTTCTGGGGACATAGGTATCCTCACCATCTTTAGTAGGGGTTGTTGTAGGAGTTGTTGATATCTAACATCTGATATATGTTCTCTTATTGTATTATTTTCCTTGCACTGAGGGGGCTGAAAGTAAATAGCTAGCATAGTATTCTTTATTTGGGGCATCCAAGACCTCACAAAAAGAAGGTAATGCTAGTTGTTTAAGTTGATCTCATTTGGGGTATATTCCTTAATTATAAGCCGTCCCCTCGCACCAACTACTAAAATCACCTTTCTAATATAGTTTTTTAAGCTATTCTTCTGAGACATTGAGAGTTTAGTTAGTTGCTTTTTCAATTGTTAAGAATAATTTTTTATGGCCCAAAATACATGTAAAATATCAAGGTTGAATCCATATTCTTCAATGCAAAAAAAAGAAGATTCATTACAATTTTCCTATGATTGTTTTTGATAATCATTGCTTGTTTCTTTACAGTTGCATCAATTTACTATTCCATTATTTTTTTAATATTTAAAAACAAATAATGGTTGTATATATTGTGTTCTTGCATAAAACTATGCAAATTCTAAAAATAATGCCGCTTAAAACTAAAATATTTTGAATACTCTGGTCTATTTTTCCCTTATTCTTGCCCTTTGGGTAGCCTTAGGCTTTTTCAAAGGCCAAAAATGTGTTTTCTATAATCAATGTTGTATTTCACAATGAGGATGATTTTGAAGGTTTAAGATAAAGGTTTGATTTTTTAACTTGACTGATTTGTACATTTTTTACATAAAATCTATCTTTAATTGGAATGGAAATTTTAGTTTAATTGTAGCCTAAATAAAAATATTCATATGGGGAAACATATAATTAATTGAGATAATTTCAATAGGGACCCAAATGGACATCAAAATCATCTTGTGTGCCAACGGTTTGAAAAACCCACATCAGGCCTTTGTGATCTAAATTTTATTTAGAACTATTTACCTTTTAGTAAATGATATGATGTGTCCCTAAAACTAACCCATGCCAAGAACTTGATCCAAAGCGTGTTGAAAGCAATTCTGAAATCATTCAAGATCAAGAATTTGTTTCTCCAAGATACTACAATGATCTAATGGACACTCTCCTACCTATACAAGATGATCATATCCACATAGCACATACTCCTCTATCTACCCATGAGATTCTTTCTATGGATGGACACATAGATGAGCTTCATTCAAAACATGATTCCTTTACTCTTGGCATTATTACACAAAAAGTGCAGGTTATTGATTCCTATGGTCAAACTGAATTATCAACATTAGGATCACATATATCCCAAATTAAGACTGAGGAGATCAGGTATGAGGATATCCAACATTATCCACTCAAGGAACCAAGTCAAACATTACAATATAATCTAGAGTTAGCAGAGCAGTAAATTGAAACAACGTCATCTACAGTGGTCATTTTTCAAAGCATGTTTACTGAACAAGACATCTCAAAACAAGCAAAATCAAGGAACGAAGGTGCCACTACAACCATACTGGGGGCAACTAGGTCTCAAGAAAACATCAACATAGGGAGCACGAAGAGTCCTTATGGTGAAACCAATGTCAATACTACAACCAGCTACATCATGAATCTTCATCCACCCATCACCCCATCCACGAATTGGGACCAACATCAAAAGAAATATTTGAATCAAAGTAAGAAGAACGTTATCAAAGCAAAAGAAGCTGAGAAGCATAAATGAAAAATAAAATACAAGTGGATACCAAAAATTACAAAGAAAGAATATCCCTATCAAACTCCATCAATCAAAGAAACTATGGGGAAAAATAAAAAAGAGAAAACTATCCATCAAAGATGTCCACAAATGAAAAATAAGGCTTCTCAAGTGACGCACAAAGTATATCAAGCAGTTGTTCCTAATTCCATGCACACTTTCGTATCCACCTATCATTGCTCATCTTCCCAAGTTTGGAGAGTCAAAGGTTCCAAATTATCAACCAATCCATCTATTATTCCTAAACACACAACTCCATCCACACCTCCACGCATGATATCCAATTCTCAAATTGACCATGTATTGGAAATGACCCTTTATCATAAGGATTCAGAAGGCATTTTATCACGATGTGCACACAAAAAAAAAATTAACCCTAGTATCAACAAGGCAAATCAGGAATCTCAAAAGTTGTATTCAAGTGCAAGTATCTTGAAAAAGCAACTTCTTCAAGTAGGATATCAATGGCACATTATGACAAGGGCATCTACATCAAAACCACAAGGTGATTCAACATGAGCTTAAAATCTTTGGCAGAAAAATCCAAAAAAAAATTAATAAAAAAAAATTAGAAAAAGGATTAAAAACAGTAAAGAAAAAAATTGTCCTCTAGTGAAAACTGCATGGGCGGTGCTTTGGGTAGGTGCCGTGATGAAAACCTAGCAAACAGGCATCATGTGTAGAGTCGAGCATCTATGTGCGCTAGTTTGGGTGAAAGCATCTCATCCCATCCATAATAAATCCAACATTCCATCCATCTTATCCTTAATAAATCCATTCATCCATGAACCATTTATCCAATCCATGTGCATATATTTGCATCCATAGTCCAAATTATCTTGATCTTGAAAAGGTTTGGTGTACACTTTACACTTGCTTATGGTAAACATCTTGACATGGGTCATTTTCATTGACCCCATCCTACCTAGCATTATCTGAGCCATGAAGCACTATCCAATGAAGCATTCCTCCATTCAAACACCTTATCACAAGATAATCCTTGGCATCCTTTGCATGCTTACCATATCCATCCATCCACACGCCTATCCAAGCATCCACCCATGGCATTCCATACATTGCTAGACACTGGAGGTAGAAATTTACATCTTGATTCGGGAATAAATCTTTATCTATATCCTCCAACTTATGTGGTGATCCGAACATTGGAAAATGTGAAATCAAATTGGTCAAATCATTTGTGAGCCCAAATCCAAATCACTAGCCCATGGCATATTTTAACGAGAAGACATTCCTTATCAATCTTAATCTTTCATCAAACATCAATCCAAACAATCAATATTGGCCGCATCTAGTTTGCATGTCAACGTCACATCAAATCATTCAAATAAATCTTGTTCCAAATCAAGCTTCAAGATCTTGATCAATCAAATCCAATCAATCTGTCATCATCTTGGGATATCTTTCCCAATCTTCATGTTGCTTAGCACTATCCTTACATTGTTGTGCATCCTCAATGATGTTATCATCATCAATCTCGATCAATAGAATCCTTGCATTGTTGTGCATGTTCAACAATGTTGTCATCATCAATCCCTTATAATCTTGGGATATCCTTCCCAAATCCTTGTGTTGCTTAACAATATCCTTGCATTGTTATGTATCCTCAACAATGTTATCATCATCAAACCATTGATCTGATCAATCAACCTTAGCTTGGCTTTCAACAAAATCTCAAAAGAGAGAACTGATATCATCACACATATCCATATCCAAATCGTCAAAATCATGCGAAAATCTAAAAACATCCAAATCATATCAAAATCCAAAAACACTCAAAAAGTTAGAAAAACATCAAAAACATGGTATTTGAACTACGTCGTCTCTGAGCTTAAACGTAGGCAAGGCTAATCTTTTATTAGCCCCCAAGACAAAATCCAAAAACATTCAAAAAACACAAAATCCAAAAACATTTGAATCAAAACTTTCAAAAATACCAAAAACAGCCTCCAAATATTTGAAAAAATCCATCTGTCTCATCTCACTTTCACCTGCAATAAACATCGCTCATAATAAATCATCATTATCTTCAACCTTTGGTAAAATAGTCAGAAACAAGTCTAGCAGATCAAAAGTGAAAACTCAAAACATCAAAGTCTCAAATTTGGGTCAATAAGTAAACAAGTTGATCAACTCTTTGTATAAATAGCCTATCATCGAATTAGTTCCATATTGAAATCATCTAATATCATCATGTCCTAGGATACATCCTTCCTACAATGGACATCAACATCAGGCATCACCGTATTTTAGTCTTGGCTAGTAGTATGATGAACATTAGCTTGTTTGTTTACTTCATCTTTCTCTTTTGATTTATCTTATTACGCTCATTCCAAGGACCTCTCGACGATGTCTAAACAAAAATATTTAGAGAGATAGGAATGGGGCAACAATCATTATGTTTTATCTGTTGTGCTCGTTGGATATTTTTGTAATATAACCTTAGTCATATGTGATTTGTTTAGATGTAGGGAGGATGTTTTAGGTATCTTGTTGACCACATGGGAAGGCTTTCCTTCTTATGTTTTGGTCTGAGATGTTTCAAATATCTAAACTACATTTCTGAATAAGGTTATGTACACCAGTTGTGAACATAAATACTCCTATCTAATTGTTGAGTCAAATTCCATCAC
>VDFB02270651.1:782311803-782362238 GCA_007258455.2 Sequoia sempervirens
TGTGTGAGGAGAAGGATGCATCTACCCACACCTATTCAAACAAGATGATTGTTTCACTAAGCATATGGAGAAGGATTCATCTACATACACTAAGCTAGACAAGATGATTTTGATAACTTTGACTAAGCATATGCAAAAGGATGCATTTACACATACCTAGCCAAAGGTGTTCTGATAAAATGTTTTCAAGGATTTTGTCTCAATGATTTGGATGATTTTGATTTTTCCATAAAGCCTAGTTTCAAGATTTTCCAAAAGGTGATGATGAAATGGATTTTGTTTTGATGTTTTGTATGGGTGGATGAAAAGGATTTTGATAATGTTTTGATCCTAAGATGAACCTAAAAAAGGACACTTTGTTTTCCTAGATCTAGGTATTGAAGAGCATGCAAATACTTCCTAAAGACCTTTGTAACCAAGAAATGATTCCATTTGAACATTCATTTTTGGATTTTCAATCAATGATTTTGTGCTTTTGGGATTGTAAAGTCTTTAACACACATGAAAGTTCATTTTGCTTAGCTTTGCTTAATGTCTTTATTTTACCAAAAACACTTTCTTCAATTAAGTTTTCAAACTAAGATGTACAATGTCTTAATTTCTTCAAACCCTACAAGATATGTTATGTGGAAATTTAATGAACTTAAGGCAAGGGGTTGTCCTATTGTTTACTTAAGGGGAAAATTTGAGATATAATCAAATGCTTAGAAACCTCTAAGGATGTGAATCCCAAGGGAAAGAAATAACATATGGATTGAGTCAATTGTATTTGTCCTCAAAAGGGTTTGAAATTTGGATGATGTTAAGTGTTTGTTTCCATGGTGTTTTCGAGCAAGCAATGTATTTTGTAACCCAAAACAAGTACAATCCTATGGATGTGTAAGACAATATTTGTTGGATTCCCACTTGGACAAGTCTAGCTACGCTTATCTCTAGTGGATGGTTAGATGCTTGACCCCACTAGCTCCCCTCCATGACACTCACTTATATGGGGCAGCCAAGCATCAACACCCATGAAACTCCCATGGCATGCTTTCCATCTCTACTAGAAGACCATAAAAGTGTGGGGTGGCTTCAGAACGACCATTCTTGCACCAACAAATAGATAAAGGATTTTGGAAAATTCTAGCACATGGGTTTTAGTAAGGACTTTCCATTCGTAGGAGTTGACCCAATGTGGTAAGAGTCCCCTTTCGAATCCATCTTGTCGGAGTCAACTGCGTGATATTGGCGTTTCTTCCAATATCCACTTTTATATCCCGGCTGGAAATACTCTTGGCTTTAGAGTGTTACTGGTTGAGTTGTTCCCTTGGGTGAGTACTTTTTCCCCAAGGCAGGCCCTCTAGGATAAACAAAAGTGAATGAAGAAAAATATTTGTAACTCGATCAATCCTTGTTGGCAACAAGGAAAGAGAATATATGCAACAAATCCCCCACTCACACTCACACAATGGTTTGTTCAATTTTAAGCCCAAATCAAAGTGTGGAGGTGATTGCTTTATCTCAACCTAAAGTCATGGAAAAGACCTTTTGATTCTCAAGATCGCTATAAAGCACGAGAGAAGCACATACGTCCTTTTCCAATGCCTTTAGTCTAAGTAAGCCCTCATGAAGAACACTACACTTGTTCTTTTTAAACCCTCAAAGCAATATGTGAGTTCATTTTAAAGCACCAAATCACAAGTGAAAGACATTTGTTCAATTGTTTAATCCATAAATGAAATCTAGTAAGTTGTTGATCCTAAGATTCTTTTTAATCCTTTTGCAAGAAATAAACAAAAAGAATCCTTTTTAAACCCAAATGAAAACTAGTGTTCTAATGAAAGAGAAGGATGACAAATTCTTGAAGAAGCGTTAAACAAACACATAAGTGTTTAAAAACACTTTGATTAGACCCAATATCATCTCCATGCTTCTCCTTCCTTTGTGTTTGGCTTCCAACCTACAAAGTAGAAAAATAATCAAATTCTGGAAAACACAGAAGTTAAAAAAACTAGAAAACAGTAGATAAATAAATCATGAACCAAAAGCACATGCTAAAAAATTCATTTCTCCCTTTTTCTGTCTTCCAGCGTCGCAACTCGTGAAGGCGTTGCTATTTTTTCCTCCTAGCGTCGCTCCTACAGTGCCACTTACCAATCAGCGGCGCTCTGTGTCGGGACAGAGAGCATGATTACGTCGCACTTTTTGCCCAGCATCGGAGTTTTAATTTTTTTGAAAATCTGTGTAGATCGGCGAGTCTAGCGATAGAGTTTAAGATTTGAAATTTTCACGGATGAGCACAACAGCGCTAAAACAGCAACGCTGACGAGCCCGCGGTGCTAAAATAGCAACACTGACGAGCCCGCGGTGCTAAAATAGCGACGCTGACGAGCCCACGGTGCTAAAATAGTGACGCTGATGAGCCGGCATTGGAATTTCCTGTGTGTCAAGAAAACACGGAAATTTTAAGGAAATGTTAGAAATTTTGATGTCAAGCCCTCCTAGTGCCATGAGACGAGGTTAAATTAATCAAGGATTTAATTAATTTAACAGGAGATTAGATGATGTGACTTATTTGACTTAGATTTATGGATTTATTTAAATCAAATAAGAGAGGACTATTGTAAGAGGCTAATTAAATAAAGTTTTTGATTTATTTAATTAAAAGGGATGGTGTTATTTTAAATCAAATAAGGTTTTAATTTATTTAATTTAATGGATAGACTTTAGAGATTTAATCAAATAAATTGATTATTTAATTAAATAGAGATAATTAGATCAGATGGATTGATTTAATTAACAAAAGAGATTGACTTAATTAGACAAAATGATTTATTTAATTAAGAGACTAATATTGATGAATTTAATCAGATGGGGGAATTTGATTAAACGGTTAGACCGAGGGATGATTAAAGATGAAACGATGTTAGTAAGTCAGGATTGAATGCACGATGTCAATCAATATATTTTCAATATCTAGATAAGGGATAATTATGCTATGCGCTTTGCCTTAAACTTTTGATATGATTTGAAAAAGAAGTCCTCACGAGATATAATAGGTTCCATAGGCTTAGGCCAAATGAAATCTAATGAAAAGTTCCCTCGAGAAGAGGTAGGATTAAACCCGCTATGATGCACAATAAAGATATCATTCCCAAAGGGGAACTTTAAACATTTATGCACAACCAAGGGGATTACATTCATGGAGAGAATCCATAGGTAGCCTAATTTCACACGAAATTGGTCTAATTGTGGGATGATGGTGAATGAGACATTTAATGTTTTTAGTCCAACTTTCAAAGGAAGATCTATCGATCCCATTGTAGGACAAGCAAAACCATTAGGTGTCTTGATCTGTGCTTTCGGTTTGTCATATGTATCTTGATAAAGTTCATGCAAAAATGGGATATCTTCAATGATCACATTTTCTCCACAGACGGGATCAATTAATATCCCATTAATAGGCTTGTTATTGATTCTTTGGGCTATGTAAAGAGGACCATTAGGTGTATGTTTAAGTATGTCTTTTTGTGAGAAAGAAATATCAAGAGGCTTTTTGGTTGAGCCCTTATGAGTTTTAGCTTCAATAAAGTTTACCAAGGCATGACTGTTATTATTCTCTTGTTTGTTTAAGTTCTCATTTAGGAAGCAACTAGGGCTATTGACAATTTCTATTTTGTTTCCTATTTTAAGCACTTTCCTTAGATTTTGTTAAGCAGGAATCATACTAATGTCCATGCTTTCAGTAAGGATAAAGTCTTGTAAGTTTTCTATGTTTTCATCTAATATTTTTATGTTTTCTTTCAAGATATGGACATCATGCACATCAGTGGAAGTCATGGGAAATGAAGTATGCAAACTATGACCCATAGAGAGTTGATTATCAACACTATCAGGAAGAGAGCTAGAAAACCCAAGATCCATGACAAATAGTATATCACAAGATGAAATGAGCCTCAAACTACGTCTAACAATAGTATTGATAATAGGACACCAATTTTTAAAGATCATATAAGTTTTACAAACTTAGTGTGCAAACCCAAAATGGAAAGAGGCAATGCAATGACCTAGAATGAAATACAATTTTTAGATTCTAAACAAGGTGATTTGTTGATTACACTATGAAAAAAATTGAAAATGAAATGTTGTAAATACAAATTTTGAATTTTGACAATGCACTAAATGAAGCAAATAAAGCTATATTTAATGAAATTAATGAAATAGAAAATCAACAAACTAAAACAGAGATGTAACAACAACAAATAGTACAAAACAGGAGTTTTCAATTTCTAGAAATTTAGATTTAGGTTTGATCAAGGACTCATTCACCCTAGGGAGAATGGGTCCTAAATTAGGGTTTTGAAGTTGACTTTTACTAATTTTTAAGCTTTTTCTAATGAATTTCAGATTCAGGTCTGCTACAGTAAGTTTCAAGTTTTAATTTTTGTAAATGCAATGTGAAATGCAAAATGAAAATTTGACAAGTGATGAATTACAAGACCTAGTTTGATATGCAATTTTGTTTTGATTTTCAAATGCAATTTTATATGATGTAAATAATATGCAATATGATTAATTTTTTATATTTTTCAAATTTAAAGAATGCCAACAATGCAATTCTAAAACCCTAGATGAGATGTAAATTTGAATGCAAAATAAGAAACCCTAAATGAGATCTAATTCACTGCAAATGAATGCAAGATCTAATTTAGGATGCAAATAGACTCTAAAATTAGAAAACTATAATGCTCAAAAAATCAGGTACACCAAACTTAAACATAGAAAAAGAGGTTCACCCAAATGGGGACTCACCAAATGGATGAACCTAATTTTGCTTAAGTGTTTGTTTCATTCAATTATGAGAGGTAAAATGCATAAATAACAATCAAAAATCAATCCTAACTATTATAATATCAATAAGGAATATTTTACAATGTTGAAATGATGTGTACCTTGCTGAAAAAGTGTTGTTTCGGTGGTCATTGAGGACTCATTCGCTCATTGACTAATGGGTCCTTGCTAGAGTTTTGTAAAAGTGATTTATGGGTTCTATTTTTCTATGTTTGCACTCCTAGCTCCCAAGTGATCAGCTCCCGAAAGTCGGAAATAAATTGTGTAGATCACTTTCCATGTCTTGCAACAAAGATGACAACTTTTGTAACTTTTCAATCTTGACAATTTTGCAACTTTTATTCTCCACTTGATCTTCAACCTAAAAACCTACAATCACACATCAAGGAAGAATAAAATTGTTTTTTGTTAGGGAATAGGGGTTTTCCTTGGTCAAACCCCATTTAGGTAATTAAACCTTGAATTGAAATAATGCATAGAAGGAAAGATGAATGAACAACAAGGTGTAGCAACTCGCCAATCCTCAATTGAACCTTGGCATGCAAATTTGAAACTTATCATGAAGTCGCCATAAGGAATGTAGATCTTGATCACAACACTTGATTAGAAAGAACACCTTGAATATGCTTGAATTGCATCTTCAATGCTACATCAACACTTTAGCTCAACTACATGCAAGACTTTGACATGATGAAATGACCTTTGATTGCTGCAATAAATCTTGATAATCTGCTCTTGAATGCTTTGTAATTGCTCCTGAATGCTCTATAATGCTCTTGTGAAAGTACTCTTGATTGCTTATTAAGATATATGATGAAACTTTGTGAATTAACATTATATTTATACTTATCTTAAGATTTAATCTCGAAATCCAAATAACACAAGTCGACATCAAATCTTGGATTCAAAATCATTAAAATACCGCCAAGAAAAATTTCAAAAAGGGGTGTCCTAATTTAAGGAGGACCCATTCACCAAGTGGTGAATGGGTTCCAACAAACTATCCTAGGACTCAAACCTTGCCAAATTAAGTGTTATGCAACATTATTAATGAGTGTCAGGATTTATCCTTCGGAAAATGCAATAAATAAGGTTTGTATTTGAATTTAAGGGGCCAATTAAGCTCTAATTAAACTCAATTAATTAAAAAAGTCCTAGATTAGTGTGAAAGTGTAAAGAAACACTTTACAACACCCTAAATGAGACATTGAATTAAGTCCATTTTATTAAAAATGATCCTAGACTTAATGTGAATGTGTAAAACACATTACAACACTACATCAAGACAACATTAGGTTCATTTATTATTAATTATTCCCAAATTAAATAAGGAAAAGGGATTTTTTTTCATTACTACATGGAGGATTTTATATCACCCACAAGATCATTTTTTTTGTTTGATATGGGAGCATAAGTCTTAAGTTGAAACCTCTATAATTGAGAGTTAAGGACTGAAGGGTATCCATTCCACCAAATTCATTTAGAACATGATCCTAACCTCGTTACTTTTTGTTTTGAAATTGCTTCTACAAATAAAATATATATTTATATCCTTAAATTTTTTTGTTACTCCACACCTTTATTATTGGGATAAAACTCCCTTTTTTGTGGTAGTATCTATATTGTTCAAAGATTGGTACTACAAAATTTGTAAGTAAATAACAAAAATTTACTTTAAAGACGCTAAAAGGGGTAACATTGCTACCTTTGAAACATGTTCCACACTTATTGCTTGAGAAAAAATGGAAGTCATAAGGCTGATGATGATAAAAGCATTACTATCCTTGAGAAGAAGGCATCTCCCTTGCTCTCCAAATCTAAGCTTTAGTATCCCATTAGCAAGAGGATGATTCAAGGAAAGTAGCTTACTTGAAATGTAGCAAGTTGAGCAAAAAATTCTGTATCCTGAAAAGAATTGAAAAAACAAAAAGAAAGAAGAAAATAAAAGGAGAAATAGTCTGAAAGTTGGCCAAAAATATCCAAAAAAAAAAATTGCAAAAGGTTAGAAGAGAAGAATACACAAATTGGACAACTACCATAGAAAATATCATAAATTAGCATTAGAAAATGGCATGACATAAAACTCATTGTTATAAGATTTAACTTCAATTCATAAGCAATATAAAAGTGACACAAAAAACTTCACCAAAAAACTAATGGAAAGACATCAAATTGAATACAAACTATGTCATTGAACAAAAATATTCCACCCACTCTTTATAGTTTCCAACTTTGCCAAGAACTTTTTTTTTCAGCCAATTTTAGTGCCCATAAAGGGTACAACTATGTTTTAGGTATTTTTCCCCATAACTTAAAAACAAAATCATTGATTCACAAGCAACCCAAAATAGTGAAACCAACAGTCAAAAACAACCCCAAGCATCGTATTAGCCAATAGGCTAGATTTAAGTCAAAACATGTCTCACACCATGAAACAACTCCTAGGTTGCCATTAAACTGTCAATAGTTTGATGGTTATTAGTTCCCATCAATGAAATTAGATCTCATGTTCTACCTATAGCCGCTACTTCAATCTAATCATAATAAATGGAAAGAAGATATAAATGAAAAGAAAGACAACTTGCACCAATTTTTTCACTTGCCTCTACTCTCCCTATTAATGATAGAAAATATCCTTTCTTTTAATGCACTCAGGTTTACATATTTCACACATCTTGGTTTTGAATGTGTTCAAAATATGTTCAATCCCACTACCTTTCATCACTGCTTTAAGTGTTCTTAAATATGTTGGAGATGAGTTGATCAATCCATCAACTCTCATTTCTTAAGCCAGTACTGCCTGTTCCCACATCTTAGCCTCTTCTACCTCATTTCTTAGATCATTTTGTTTCCTTTCAACATCTTTTTGGGACAACTCTTTTATTTGAGTCCTACTCACTCATTTACACTGTTAGTGAAAACTGTGTGACTTAGTTGGATGAGGGATAATTTTCTTTGTAGTTCACCATTTCTATTTCCCAACAACCACGAGGTTCTACAGTTTCACTATTTAATCTTTGAACATTTTGTTATTCTCCAATTTTTGCTTGACCTTCAAATTTCTAGCTTGAGATCTTCCACTTTCTACATTACTTCTATGTTCTCTAGTCTCTTTCCAATGCGTGCTAGATCTTTTATATTCAAATTTGGTGATGAAAAAAATAGAGTTGTTCTGGGGACATAGGTATCCTCACCATCTTTAGTAGGGGTTGTTGTAGGAGTTGTTGATATCTAACATCTGATATATGTTCTCTTATTGTATTATTTTCCTTGCACTGAGGGGGCTGAAAGTAAATAGCTAGCATAGTATTCTTTATTTGGGGCATCCAAGACCTCACAAAAAGAAGGTAATGCTAGTTGTTTAAGTTGATCTCATTTGGGGTATATTCCTTAATTATAAGCCGTCCCCTCGCACCAACTACTAAAATCACCTTTCTAATATAGTTTTTTAAGCTATTCTTCTGAGACATTGAGAGTTTAGTTAGTTGCTTTTTCAATTGTTAAGAATAATTTTTTATGGCCCAAAATACATGTAAAATATCAAGGTTGAATCCATATTCTTCAATGCAAAAAAAAGAAGATTCATTACAATTTTCCTATGATTGTTTTTGATAATCATTGCTTGTTTCTTTACAGTTGCATCAATTTACTATTCCATTATTTTTTTAATATTTAAAAACAAATAATGGTTGTATATATTGTGTTCTTGCATAAAACTATGCAAATTCTAAAAATAATGCCGCTTAAAACTAAAATATTTTGAATACTCTGGTCTATTTTTCCCTTATTCTTGCCCTTTGGGTAGCCTTAGGCTTTTTCAAAGGCCAAAAATGTGTTTTCTATAATCAATGTTGTATTTCACAATGAGGATGATTTTGAAGGTTTAAGATAAAGGTTTGATTTTTTAACTTGACTGATTTGTACATTTTTTACATAAAATCTATCTTTAATTGGAATGGAAATTTTAGTTTAATTGTAGCCTAAATAAAAATATTCATATGGGGAAACATATAATTAATTGAGATAATTTCAATAGGGACCCAAATGGACATCAAAATCATCTTGTGTGCCAACGGTTTGAAAAACCCACATCAGGCCTTTGTGATCTAAATTTTATTTAGAACTATTTACCTTTTAGTAAATGATATGATGTGTCCCTAAAACTAACCCATGCCAAGAACTTGATCCAAAGCGTGTTGAAAGCAATTCTGAAATCATTCAAGATCAAGAATTTGTTTCTCCAAGATACTACAATGATCTAATGGACACTCTCCTACCTATACAAGATGATCATATCCACATAGCACATACTCCTCTATCTACCCATGAGATTCTTTCTATGGATGGACACATAGATGAGCTTCATTCAAAACATGATTCCTTTACTCTTGGCATTATTACACAAAAAGTGCAGGTTATTGATTCCTATGGTCAAACTGAATTATCAACATTAGGATCACATATATCCCAAATTAAGACTGAGGAGATCAGGTATGAGGATATCCAACATTATCCACTCAAGGAACCAAGTCAAACATTACAATATAATCTAGAGTTAGCAGAGCAGTAAATTGAAACAACGTCATCTACAGTGGTCATTTTTCAAAGCATGTTTACTGAACAAGACATCTCAAAACAAGCAAAATCAAGGAACGAAGGTGCCACTACAACCATACTGGGGGCAACTAGGTCTCAAGAAAACATCAACATAGGGAGCACGAAGAGTCCTTATGGTGAAACCAATGTCAATACTACAACCAGCTACATCATGAATCTTCATCCACCCATCACCCCATCCACGAATTGGGACCAACATCAAAAGAAATATTTGAATCAAAGTAAGAAGAACGTTATCAAAGCAAAAGAAGCTGAGAAGCATAAATGAAAAATAAAATACAAGTGGATACCAAAAATTACAAAGAAAGAATATCCCTATCAAACTCCATCAATCAAAGAAACTATGGGGAAAAATAAAAAAGAGAAAACTATCCATCAAAGATGTCCACAAATGAAAAATAAGGCTTCTCAAGTGACGCACAAAGTATATCAAGCAGTTGTTCCTAATTCCATGCACACTTTCGTATCCACCTATCATTGCTCATCTTCCCAAGTTTGGAGAGTCAAAGGTTCCAAATTATCAACCAATCCATCTATTATTCCTAAACACACAACTCCATCCACACCTCCACGCATGATATCCAATTCTCAAATTGACCATGTATTGGAAATGACCCTTTATCATAAGGATTCAGAAGGCATTTTATCACGATGTGCACACAAAAAAAAAATTAACCCTAGTATCAACAAGGCAAATCAGGAATCTCAAAAGTTGTATTCAAGTGCAAGTATCTTGAAAAAGCAACTTCTTCAAGTAGGATATCAATGGCACATTATGACAAGGGCATCTACATCAAAACCACAAGGTGATTCAACATGAGCTTAAAATCTTTGGCAGAAAAATCCAAAAAAAAATTAATAAAAAAAAATTAGAAAAAGGATTAAAAACAGTAAAGAAAAAAATTGTCCTCTAGTGAAAACTGCATGGGCGGTGCTTTGGGTAGGTGCCGTGATGAAAACCTAGCAAACAGGCATCATGTGTAGAGTCGAGCATCTATGTGCGCTAGTTTGGGTGAAAGCATCTCATCCCATCCATAATAAATCCAACATTCCATCCATCTTATCCTTAATAAATCCATTCATCCATGAACCATTTATCCAATCCATGTGCATATATTTGCATCCATAGTCCAAATTATCTTGATCTTGAAAAGGTTTGGTGTACACTTTACACTTGCTTATGGTAAACATCTTGACATGGGTCATTTTCATTGACCCCATCCTACCTAGCATTATCTGAGCCATGAAGCACTATCCAATGAAGCATTCCTCCATTCAAACACCTTATCACAAGATAATCCTTGGCATCCTTTGCATGCTTACCATATCCATCCATCCACACGCCTATCCAAGCATCCACCCATGGCATTCCATACATTGCTAGACACTGGAGGTAGAAATTTACATCTTGATTCGGGAATAAATCTTTATCTATATCCTCCAACTTATGTGGTGATCCGAACATTGGAAAATGTGAAATCAAATTGGTCAAATCATTTGTGAGCCCAAATCCAAATCACTAGCCCATGGCATATTTTAACGAGAAGACATTCCTTATCAATCTTAATCTTTCATCAAACATCAATCCAAACAATCAATATTGGCCGCATCTAGTTTGCATGTCAACGTCACATCAAATCATTCAAATAAATCTTGTTCCAAATCAAGCTTCAAGATCTTGATCAATCAAATCCAATCAATCTGTCATCATCTTGGGATATCTTTCCCAATCTTCATGTTGCTTAGCACTATCCTTACATTGTTGTGCATCCTCAATGATGTTATCATCATCAATCTCGATCAATAGAATCCTTGCATTGTTGTGCATGTTCAACAATGTTGTCATCATCAATCCCTTATAATCTTGGGATATCCTTCCCAAATCCTTGTGTTGCTTAACAATATCCTTGCATTGTTATGTATCCTCAACAATGTTATCATCATCAAACCATTGATCTGATCAATCAACCTTAGCTTGGCTTTCAACAAAATCTCAAAAGAGAGAACTGATATCATCACACATATCCATATCCAAATCGTCAAAATCATGCGAAAATCTAAAAACATCCAAATCATATCAAAATCCAAAAACACTCAAAAAGTTAGAAAAACATCAAAAACATGGTATTTGAACTACGTCGTCTCTGAGCTTAAACGTAGGCAAGGCTAATCTTTTATTAGCCCCCAAGACAAAATCCAAAAACATTCAAAAAACACAAAATCCAAAAACATTTGAATCAAAACTTTCAAAAATACCAAAAACAGCCTCCAAATATTTGAAAAAATCCATCTGTCTCATCTCACTTTCACCTGCAATAAACATCGCTCATAATAAATCATCATTATCTTCAACCTTTGGTAAAATAGTCAGAAACAAGTCTAGCAGATCAAAAGTGAAAACTCAAAACATCAAAGTCTCAAATTTGGGTCAATAAGTAAACAAGTTGATCAACTCTTTGTATAAATAGCCTATCATCGAATTAGTTCCATATTGAAATCATCTAATATCATCATGTCCTAGGATACATCCTTCCTACAATGGACATCAACATCAGGCATCACCGTATTTTAGTCTTGGCTAGTAGTATGATGAACATTAGCTTGTTTGTTTACTTCATCTTTCTCTTTTGATTTATCTTATTACGCTCATTCCAAGGACCTCTCGACGATGTCTAAACAAAAATATTTAGAGAGATAGGAATGGGGCAACAATCATTATGTTTTATCTGTTGTGCTCGTTGGATATTTTTGTAATATAACCTTAGTCATATGTGATTTGTTTAGATGTAGGGAGGATGTTTTAGGTATCTTGTTGACCACATGGGAAGGCTTTCCTTCTTATGTTTTGGTCTGAGATGTTTCAAATATCTAAACTACATTTCTGAATAAGGTTATGTACACCAGTTGTGAACATAAATACTCCTATCTAATTGTTGAGTCAAATTCCATCACACTAGCTACAACGCCATATTGGTTCTTTATACCTTGATGCATTGTGCTTATGTGTGTTATCAAACATAAGGTAAGTAGCCCTTTTAAAGTCCCGATTCCTGATAAGAAAATCATCATCTCTAACAAAGTTGGCTTGTTGAATCCTCTTGTCATCATCTCATTTCTTCTTTTCCACGCTAACATCATGTCATGATCAGTTAATCATCATTGCCAGTGCATCCATCCCGCACCCACGAATCATTAGCATACATAGATCTCATAATCACATCATCCATCTCATCCATCTCACATGCATTACATTGTCATTTAAGTTGTTTAGGATAATATAGATTGGTTATTCTAAGCATCTTAAAACCATCTCATTTGCATCATCATCATAACCATCCATATGCCCATCTTGAACCTCTTTGTTGTGAGATCGACCCTCAAATCAAATCCTTTCACTCGATCTCTTGAGGGGGCAATGTACCAGTGTACTTCTTTCCGCTTGGACACCCAAAAAAATTAAAATTAAAATTAATTTTAATCACAACAAGTTTATTCTTTGAACCAACACAACAAGTACATTGTTTCAAAGAGGGGCAAAATGTAGACATGCAAAATTGACATCATGCATTCCTCATATTTAATTAAATCATATTCGTCCATTCATCAAATAAATCAAGTTTATTTGATTAATCTCCTAAAGTCGTCCATTTAAATTAAATAAATCAACTTTATTTAATTTGATCCTAACATCATCCTCTTTGATTAAATAAATCAAATCTAAAATCATTTCTTCCCTTTTGATTTAAATTAATCCAAGTATCTAAGTCCAAAGTCAAAATCACCTAATCCTCTCTTAAGTTAATCAAATCCCATCCTCTAGCTTTTCCCACTTGCACAAATAAATCATTTAATTGATTTATTAAATCTTTATTTTCCATCAACATGGCATCTTTAGGGAATATTCCTCCAATTTTAATTTTCCCTCTCACATGTCTTGTCCCTTCCAACATAGCATTAACTCCCCTCTTACATGTCCCCCACTTGGCATTGAAGACTTTTTATCTCCCTCCAACAAGCCATCTTTTAAATTCAAATCTCCCCCTCTTTGGCACATTAACCAAAATGTGCACAACCTTCATCCTCTCACATCTTGAGAAGTGGCATCTTGTTATTGGATCATGTTTTGTCCCACATTCACCAATTTTGCATGTCTCTCCATCATTCTCTATTATAAATAGAGAGCCCATCCTTTGCATTTGATCATCCATAATTTGAGTATTTACAATATAGTCAAGAATCACACATCTTCATCATTAGAGCTTATCAAGGGATTGGGAAAGGGCTTATTTCCACATCAAATAATCACCAATCCCCCTATAGAATGTTGGTTTGGTCATTAGAATAATGTTTCATTGTGTTTTGCTTGCTTTTTGCTTCATTTCCATTATTCTTGTGTTCAAATAAATTTTATAGGGAATCCTAGGTTTGTTTATTTTGAATTGACTAACAAAAAATTGTGGTCATTGTTTGAAGTAAGCTATAGATTTAACGTTCACATTCCCTTCACTCACTCAAATTCATAAACATGAATTTCAAAGCAATAAAGATAAAAATGGTCAATTTTTTCTTTTAACATAATTTTCTTGTGGTTTGAAACGCTGAGATGGCAATTAACTTTTATTTGTCACTTTAATTCTATGGTATGGGAGGGCAACATAATAGAAAAAAATAGTAGAGTGAAGGGTAGCGTTATAAGAGAGGGCAACGAATTTACATGTACAACAACAATAACAATAAATTTAGAAGCTCTGGTTTCCAACTCTAAACCTAGCTCTACAGTTTTTAGAATATGTTTTATGATATGTTATGCAATATCACTAAGTTTTTAAAAGGCCAATTTGGTAGCCTCGTTAATAATTCCTTGAGAGCAAGTTGATAGTCCCTGAGAAGGTTTCATAATTAAATTGTATGTTTGACCATATGAATATTTTTATTTGGCAGCCTTGTTAATAATTCCTTGAGAGTAATAATCCCATGTCTTGCCATGATCTAATTTGTGCACATCTTTTTTTTCAATTGTGGCCTGATAGTTGTAAGGTAGTCTCACCATTTAATACTTGTAGAGGTAGCATCTGTGACAAATATTTATGCTTATCAAGTTTTGAGGATAGTTTTGTAGAATCTAATTACATATTCCTTTCCATGCTCAACATTTCTATGTGATAGATAAGACCTCCAACATGACCTTCATTTCACCAACATCCATGTGACAGATCGTCATTGTAGATGTGGATAACCCACCAAAAGACTTAAAAAATAGTTTGAAAAAATTGAAATATTTCAATAACCATATTAGGGGAAAAAACACAATAAATAGTTCCTCTCTTACAAAACAAGATAAAGAACAATATCCTATATTCCATTTATATAGATACGAAAATTTTCCTCATTGTAGATTATAATTGACAAGTGTTTAAAAATTTTCATATTCATATGTTTACTCATAATTTCATCATGTGCAAGTGGTTGATTTATATTCATATACTTCTGCAACAATTGCTTTTAACATTCTAACAATATCATATTGTCTCACCTACAATTCCTCTCCAACACTTACTTTTAACATGCTAACATGATTTTAACTATGTAGGATTAAAATACATGAAGGCAACAAACTATGTGTCAACTCATTTCATATTAGCACATGAAATCATCGACTACACAATTGCCACAAATGAAATAGATACAAATCTTTCATTCAATTTTCTATCACCAAATATGTATTACAAACATTTTGTAAATTTTGAAAAAAAGCTTGAAAATATTTTGAACAACACTTTCTTACCATGTTTATTTTTATATAGTATTCTATCAGCGTAACTGATATAACCTATGAATAATAGGTTTTTATTTTCACCATTAGTAAACAAAATCCCTTGCTTATTCATCTTATTTATGAGATATCATAACATAATAGCACAACAAGACCAAAGAAACTACTACAAACTGCAAAAGAAAGTTGAATCCATAACATGATTAGTACCATGTGTGTCTTTTGCAATAAAGACAGAAAAATAAAATTGCCCAGTTATGACTAATTTTTCCTTGACTCAACTTGAAAAAATACAACCAACATGGAAAAACATATATCATTTGATTACAGTAAAAGGAAACGATTGCAGAGAGGTGAAATTTTTTTAAGAAAAACTGCAGGAAATTGTTATCATCCCATTAGACATAAATGAATGAGCAATCCATGTTAAAACATTATTAAAAACCTTTAAAGCCTACACAAGCATATGAATAGTAGAATAAAAAATTCAAAAGTGATAATCATTAGTAACATATTTCCTAAGAATATAACATGCATCGCTTGGATAGCATGAAACACTCACATTAACAAATGTAAAAGTGAGGATTAAAAATTTGGGTCTTTGAAAGGAATTTAACATGAATGGATTTGGATTTTGAATAGATGCATAGAATCTTACCCTCTTTTTTTCTCTTCTCCACTGAGGCTTTCACACCATTGGGTCCAATTTCCTTCTCCTCCTCATCATTGCAAATATCAATTATCATTATGTTAGAGATATCATCTTCCCTTAATGACTTCACCACCAGAATTTCATCTTTATTCTCGTTCTCAATCTTAACTCCCATAGGACCATCTTTAAAATCCATACTATCTTCATTCTAAGGTATACCATGTTGTTCCACCATCCTACCACTATCACCATCTAATTTACAATTTCCACCATCATCGTTATTGACCCTTCCCTCCTCAATCAAAGAAAGGCCTACATGTTGATCAACCAACTTAGAACCAATGTTGCCACTACTCTATTGTGGTGGCTCAAGGTACCTGGAGGACTCTTGTTGCAAGTTATTCCTATGTTTAACAACCTCTGCTGATTCTACATTGACATTATTATTAGCATACAAAGAATCCTTTAGTTCATTCTCTTCTGTAATTGACACAAAATTAGTAGAAACAGACTCACACTTTACTTGAAACCCTAAAACTGGGCTGAATTTTTCAGATACTACCTAGTTTAAAGAATATTCTAATGGTCCCATATCATTGTCTTTTGAAAATGAACTTGGTGCATCATCAACAATAATTTCAAGTTTTGGCTCTTTGGTTAGGAGAAGAAAACTCTAGAACTGGATTACCTACAACCCCAAGACCGATACCAATCTAAAAAAAAGTTTGGTGCCACAATATAAACATATGGCAAGTACATTCAAGACAATATGAGTAGGCTTGTCCTATCTTTTACATATGTTACCAAATTATCTAATATGGTTATTCATGAACATTAATTTCCTTGTTTGTTTCCTTCTCAATAATCAATTAAGTAAAAGAAAAAAAATATCCCAATCCTTTTGGAATTATGATGTCAGTAACCACTTAAATAAAAGAAAAAACTTATAAAATTTATGCAAGTTGTGAATAGAATGAATTTTTTTGCAATGGTTACACAAAAAATAGTTATGCAAGACATGGTTTCTCATTTTCTAATAAATGTTGTTGCTTAAGCACATTATTTACAATTGCTCAATTATATAATTATATGAACCATTTTTACAAGAGCGGTGATGATTTAACCAAATCACTCAAGATTTAAGGAGAAGTTTTTATGTACACACAAAAATTTAAGACTAGATCCCATTGTAAATGCCTCTCAGCATAAATATAGTCAAATGTGGATCCCGCTAGCTACATAGACAGTATGAGGGAAAGGAGGATTCTGGGTTTTCTTGACACCATGGGAAGACTTTTTATCAGAATGACAAAGACAACAATTTAAAAATAAGTAATTTTTTAAAATTATTTATATGATATACATTTAAATAATACAAAAACATTAGAGTCAGAATTGATGAGTTGACAAAAACATTAATAAATATGTAAGATTTTAATTTTTATTGCTAATGTGTGTATATAACAAAAAGTAAATAATGCTACAACACTTGCATCATGGGTTGTGTAGAGGAGAGGGACCAACCACACTAAGGCTCCAGGTCACGGAGAGCCAAGAGTGGATGGTTTCCCTAATTTGCCTCAACCACATAGGTGTTTAGCTCAAGGATAGAGAATGAAGAGCACTCTCAAGTCTTCTTTCACTCTACTAACCCAAGAATTTGAATGGGGCTAAGTGAGCAAGTTTCTGGAACCTAAATTATACCTCAAACAACTCTCTATTAGAGGACAACATGGGTCACGGATAATAGTGAGACATGTTGGTGTCTCACTAGGGCATTAGTGTTCGTACAACTAGAAGGTACAAAAGTACAGTGGAAATACCAAAAATCTACTAATGGCTTAGCAAGAAAGGTCTAAAGTACTGACTAAAATGATAATAAAAAAATTACTAAAACAACTAAAAAAGATGATGTAGGAGATGATAAGAGTGAAGGTGATGAAGATTAACTCATGAGGAGTCTAGTTCACCAGCAAGTTCCACCCAAACACGTACCTACACACAACTAAGAGAGGAATTTTTTTGGGGTTGTATAGGGGTTTGCCACAGTGAAACCCCTGCTTTGGTGTTTCCACCACAAACAGTCAGATAGAGATATAGATAGTAATACGATAAAGGAAATAGTGCTAGAATGAAAATGGAATCAAATACTACATGAGACACAAAGCTACACAAATCCAACAAAGTGAACAAGAAGTGTTACCACCCTCGACCAAAGACACTCAAGGACAATGAGAGAGGAATGCAAGCCCACAACAATAGTAAAGTCAACGCAGCCGCAACAACACCGAAAGCAGCTTGACTAGGCACCAAGCTACAGCTTCTATGGTAGAATACATAGGATGTCATGGTTCTGGAGTTGTGATGGAAATAGTGTAATGAGTAGCAGGTGTATGGAGTGAGAATTGTGAAGCAAGATCATGCAAGCATGTAGAAATGTGAAGAAGATGGATTGATTGAAGAAGATAGCCATTTGAAGATGAAAAGGGAGGGAAATCCATTCAAAGATCGATAGGAAGGTGTAGGGGCATTACAATTTGTCACCAATGGAGAATGTAACACCTTTGTAGATTTTAGAGGCAAGAATCTGTTAGGACGATAGCGCGCTATGTAGAGGTCTGCGCACTACATAGGCATGCCTGACAAAAATTCCCCCACCGACACTAAAAACATGTGCCAAGTGGATGGGTTGCAGATAGGTGATGTGGAATTACTTGGTCAGATTTTACTTTTTTAAGGTGGAGAATGTAAAAGGGGAATTTGTGAGAGGGGTGCAAATTCGCTCCTATACAAGTTGGAATAAGTATTTACATCACAAGGAAGTACAATCGTATTATCCATTTTAGGGTCTTATAGTGATTTCTATGAATCTATAAATACAACTCTACCTCTATGTATCATCAAGATTATTAAATTTTTATGTAATTTGATATTTGATAATATATTCAAATGTTTTTATTTGTTGCATTCTTATTTATATTATCTCAAATATTTTATTTGTTCAATACTAGCTCACTCTTAATGACAAATGGTATTTGTTCTATCACCAAAACCTTAATATATTAAATCTCAAATTCCATGTGATTATCGGATAATAAGATTCAATGGTAGTTTGGCTTACAAATTATGTGAGTCTCTCTTTCTTTTTTTCATCTTGACCTCTTTTGAGGCTTGTGTTATTACATATATTTATGCGCCTCTTCCTAAACTTTTACACGTAAGCTTGGATATTTATGCAAATACTTTTTGTTATTATGCTTACACCTAGATTATATGTAAAGCCCATTTGCGTGGCGGATAAGGGAGTCATACAACTACATGATATCTCAAGAAGTGAAGGAGTGTAGAAAGGATTATTCTTAAACTCCCTTCAATTAAGTAGTCAAAAGTTAATTTTGATTAATAAAAATAAGATGCATTTATCACTTTTAATATGGTATTTGACCATTGAAAGAATGATGTTATAGAATGTCATAGTTGTTTACATAATTTAGGGGATGATGGTAAATAGAATGTCATGGAACATACATATTAAGAAATGAGAACAATCATAGAGAAGCAAAACATAGTATAGAGAACATACTAATAAAAAATTCAAAATTCTAATTCTAAGATACAAATCTAATGTTGGCACATGTATGCAAGGAAATATTTCCAAAGGGAACATACAATAAACTGAACTGAATAAAATAGGAACCTATAGAGTTTTGTGTAAGTTCCAAAACAATCTTTTACAACTCCATGTTTAAGCATTTTCTTTTTAAAGTTACATATATAAGTCATAGATTTTGAAACTCCTTAACAATCTAAATGCAAATGTCGCATTGACTTTCATTTCAACCAATTCATACACCTAACATGGTAGGATAGCTTCTAAAATTCCTAGCATAAAACCCCTTCTTGCTTCTTCATATGGTGCTAATTGGCATCTTTCATTTCTCTATCACTGCCTACTATTCTTTCTCATGGTTACAAAATATCATTCAAATCTAACTAGCATTTGATATCAATGCAAGGATTTACCTTTATTGATGAAGCCGGCTCCATTCCTTGAAACTTAATCTACAACCCTAATGGTTGATATTCTTCCCTATGCAAACAACTAACAGACCTTCATCCTTTAATTTATAAAAGCCTCTCAATACTGTTTAGGACTAACAATAGTTCTAGCTAGTAATAGTAATTCAATCCCACCTTCAAGTTCTCATTTTTTCATGCATGTTGGGCCTTATTTAGTTTCTCTATTACTCGACACCCCCTCGTTGTAACAAATTAAATTTTCCATTGGAGTGAAATAAATTTGCACAATATCAATCAACTAAGACATGAAGCAATAAGACAAATCTAAAGCTACCTTGTGTGTCAAAGAATATGAATACCCCCAAAGCTCCTTGTACACCCACAACTAAATAATTCCAAGACTTCCATGAGCTACTTACCAAAGACTGAAGTTCAGTAGTAGATAATTTAACTTTTTAGATAAATACCTATTGGTGTAATTAAATGTGTTGTACCTTGTCCTAGGTCATGATTACACCTTAGTTAAGTTTACTTAGGGACCACATAGGAGGTTGTTGGATATTTTACACTTTTGGTGGACTTGACATGTCATTACTTTATTCCTTCCACCTTTTGTGGACACATCATGTAATTACCTCTCCACCTTTTGTAGCCTTTCATAGTTGTCTCATGTCATAAGATTACGACACTTGTCATAATCTTATGTCCTATGTTCTCACCTTGGCTATATAACCAAGGGGTCCTCTATGTACATTTGCTCATTCCATTTTATTTGCATTATTGGCAGAATATAGTTTATTCTTGTCATCTTGTTTCTCTCTCTTATGCTAGTGCTTTCTATTAGGCCTCTAGATCTCGGCTGGCTACCTTCATAGCCAATTCTTACATGGTATCAAAGCTATTGGAGTGTCTTTAGTTAGTCATTTGGAGAGATTCCTGGAGGGTTCCATTTTTGGCCTTGTGTTGCAGGTGTATTTTGGGAGCTTGTTGCATCAGATTTAAGCTCGCCATTGTGTCCGGAGTGTCCAAGATAGTTAGATTTTCCTTTTGTTTTGTCTTAGTTGGACATTGGAGGCCAAATCTGCAAAGGGTTGAAAATTGTGGGTGGTTGCCAGATCTAGAGACTAGCTACCACTTTGGAGCATTTTCAGCCAAAAAAGGCATCTCCATCATGCTCAGAAGGGCCAAAAACCCATAAATTGACTGCCACATCATCCAAATCAAAGCAAGTTTTCCATTGAGGCAAAAAAAATTGTTGGCCGAATTGTACAACCCAAGCCATTATTGCATCGGTACGATTTTATTTTTTGTTAAAAAAATAATATATATTCTATTTTTTTTCTGCGAAATTTTTAAAAAATAATAATAATTCAAAATCTTGTATTTTGCAGTTTTTTTAATTTATTTGTAAAGTTTTAAATAAAAAAACAAAAGAAATCGAAAAAGTTTGTTTTGCGGACTGTTGTACAGAGGGTACCGATGAAGGTATTGTTGTACCCATGGCCACCCCACACTACGAACGTGGCAAGGCCATAGGCCCACATTCCACCAACGTTTGACCAATTAAAATTTGGCTGTCAAATCTTTTCGTCGGTGGTACAAAAATTGGGAGGCAAATTCAAAATCCGATAGCAGTATTTTCAAATATTCCAACAAGGAATATACAGGTGAACCTCCCAGATTTTGGCATAACACGCAAACACGTCATCATCACCATGTCAGCACCCAGTCGGTGCCAACTCAGAAGGCCGTATAGCCACATCACCAGTCCAGTTAGCACTCGTCGTACTACCACGTCAATCATCTGTACAATACAGACATGCCACGTCAACTAGGCGATTCCTTGCTACAACTACCAAAACGGCTGTCAAATTTAACCATCAAATTTAACATAGTGATTTTCTGATGTCATCTCTACGTCAGCCACTTTTTGAAAAATCAGACCCCCTCACGGATTGAGTTTTCAAATTTGCAGTTCAACTTTAAACGCTCTTATCTTGGTCATTTTGAGGTCTTTTTTGGTGCAATTTTTTTTTATTTGGGCTAATTTTTCATGTACTTCACAGTGGTGCAATTATTTTCTGATTTTAGTGCATGGATTTTCTAGAAAAATTGATTTCTCTTAGGTGTAGCTGAATTGTCACTGTTTTTGCAACTTTTGGGGCTCCATTCAGGCTCATACGAACTCCTTTTCAGGTGCCATTTTTTTTAAAGTGCGTGATTTTTTCTTAAATTCACAGTGGTGCTATCAATTTGTAGTGATTGTGATAAGAAATTTTACTTTCAGCACTTGGTCATTTTTGGCCTATTTTGGCATTTGTAAAGATAAGATCCCAGTTTGGTCTTTTGTATCAATCATTTGAGTCTACTCTAGCCTACTTAAGGATGTTGTAAAGCATTCAAAATCAGAAGCCCACTTTTCTTGGCTTGCAAGTGGCCATTGTACACGCACTAATTATAAAGTACCAAATCATCTTTTTGGGGGGATTCTTTGATTGAGTGAATCTGGGGGAGTGTCGTGTGTGATTGTGCCTATCTCTCTATCTTTTTCTCTTTCATTTTGCTGCTATGGGTTCTCCTAAGTTTCCCTTTTTAACTCCACATAACTATGCTTCTTGGAAAATTGATGCTTGGAGTAAGTTAATGGAAAAAAGGATTAACTCATTATATTGATGGAACCATTGTTGCACCATCTGATCCTAAAGTTGATCTTAATGCTCTTATGGATTAGCTCACTAAAAATACTATGGCTCTTGGAACAATAGAAATATGTATCAAAAGATCTCATCTTTCAAATTGAAAAGTGTAAAACAATTAAAGAGGCTTGGGAAAAGTTTGGTCAATTGTATGGCCAAGTTGATGAGATTAGAGGTTATCAGCTTGACAATGATCTCACAATGTTAGATCCCAAGAATTTTGATACAATCCAAGACTATGTCACTAAGGAAAATGAGCTAAGAGTACAACTTAAGGATTGTGGCATTGATAAGAAGGATGCACAGTTGGTCTACAATTTGTTGGGAAAACTTCCATTAGAAGATGTAGCATTTGTTTGTAGCTTCCAAACTCATTGATTGACAGTGGGTAGTTCTTTCACTATGCCTTCATTTGATGCATTTACAGAAATGTTGATGTTAGAGCAAGATAAGTTGGTAAGCATGGGGATTCTCAAGTCTTCAAAGTCCAAAGCTTTGGTGGCTAATTAAGGGAATCAAGGGACTCAAGGAAAGGGTTCCATCAAGAAGCAGAAACAATCTAAGCCAAACACACAACAAGAAAAAGCACAATCATCCTCTCCAAAACAAGGGAATTCTTCATCGCAAGGGAATTCTTCATCTTTCCCCAAGAAGGGAAATTCAAGCAAGAAGGAGAGACCAACTTGTTCATATTGCAAGAAGTTTGGTCATGAGGAGCATCATTGCCACACTAAGCAAATTGATGAGTTGAAAAATATCATCAAGAAGAACAACATAAATTTTCCATCTTCCTACAAGAAGAAGGATTCATCTCCTTCCACTTCCTCACAATCAAAATGAAAAGGGCAAGCCTTTGTGGCTACTTCAAGTTCTTCACAGCAATGGATACTTGACTTGGGTGCCACTCATCATATGGGTTCTTCAAGGGAATAGTTTTCTTCTTTGGAGCCATTTAAGGTACCTCACATCTTCATAGGAGATGATACTCAAGTGGAAGTTGAAGGTGAAGGTTCGGTTGCCATGGATAATGGAACATTTGAGAATGTTCTCTATGTTCCTAACTTGAGTGCCAATCTTCTTTCAATCTACCAAATCACTCACTTTGGAGATGGCAAGAAAGTTGAGTTTCTACCAGATTCAATTGTGGTCAAAGAACTTAAGGATGATTCCTTGGTTGTAGTGGGACAAGCCAATCACAACACACGGCTTTACTCATTCTCCCACTTTGTGCCTAAGTCTCCTTCTACAACCTTGTTCACTCATTCAAATTAAGAAAGTAAGCTATGGCATGAGCGGTTTGGATATCTCAATTACCTCTATCTTCAGTAGCTTAGCTCTAAGGCTATGGTTACAGGACTCCCTCAAATCAACTTTTCAGACGTTGTTTGTTCAGGTTGTTCCATGGTTAAGCATCCAGAAGAGAAGTTTGACAAAGGGAAGTATTGGAGAGCTTTGGAAGTTCTTCAGTTGGTTCACAGTGATGTAGCAGGTCCATTTCCAGTGCCATCATTTAGCAAGGCTCGCTATGTCCTCACTTTCATTGATGACTACTCCCTCTTCACTTGGGTCTACTTTCTTGTTCACAAGAGTGAAGTGTTTGACATATTTCTAGCCTTCAAGGCTCATGTAGAGAAGCAATCAAGGAAGCAAGACAAGATTCTTCGCACTGACAATGGAAGGGAAAATGTGAACAATAGACTTGAGGAATTTTGTACTCTTGAGGGGATTGATCTTCAACATTCAGTTGCATACACTCCACAGTAAAATGGTGTAGCTAAAAGAAAGAATAGAACCCTTAAGGAGATGGCTAGCTGCATGATTCATGCTCGTTCTCTTGGTCCTCAATTTTGGGAAGAAGCTATCAGCTATGCCACTCACATCCAAAATTGAGTTCCCCATAAGGCTTTGAAGGGTATGAATCCTTTTGAGGCTTGGTGTGGTAGAAAACCAGTTGTGAGACACTTTAGAGTTTTTGGTTGTCTACCTTGGGCACACATACCTCCAAAGAAGCGCAAGGCATTGGAACCACAGAGTAGGCCTTGCATCTTTGTTGGATATCTTGAAGGTGTTAAGGCATATAGACTTTTGGATCTAGAGACACATGAGTTGTTCATTGAGAGGAGTGTTCATTTTGAGGAAAGCTCTCCTAGCTTGGCCTCTAATCCTCCTCTTCCTTCCTCCATAGTGGAAAGTGATGATAGTGACTTAGATGATGATTCTTCCTCAACTCTGACTCGCAAGATCACACCTTCGCAGGGTCCACTTGTAGTTGAGGAGGAAGAGTATAGTTCCTTGATGAGGAATCATACATGGGATTTGGTTCATCTTCCTAAGGGGAGAAAGATGGTTCGATGTAATTGGATCTATCAGACTAAGTATGCAGTGGATGGAAGTGTGGATAAATACAAAGCTCGGCTTGTGGCAAAAGGTTTCTCACAGGTTCCAAATGTTGATTATACAGAGACCTTTGCACCCATTGCTAAGATGAACTCCATTCGCTTGACACTTGCTATTACTGCAGCTCATGGTTGGGTTGTACATCAGATGGATGTGAAGAGTGCATTTCTTCACGGGGATCTTCATGAGGAGATTTACATGGAGTAGCCACAAGGATTCATACAAGATTATTCTTTGGTTTGCAGATTAAGGAAGTCTATCTATGGCCTCAAACATGCCCCTAGGGCTTGGTACACCAAGATGGATTCCTTTCTTCTCTCAGTAGAATTCACGAGGTGTCATTCAGATCCTAATGTCTACATTTTGCGACAGAATGATTCTCACTTTCTACTTGTGCTCTATGTTGATGATTTGATCATTACAGGGAGTACCTCATCCATCATTGGCAGTGTCAAATCTGCTTTGTAGGACAGATTTGCTATGACTTTCTTGGGCCTTTTGCACTATTTTCTTGTGATTGAGATCACTTAGTCAACTTCTGGTATTTCTCTTTCTCAGCCCAAGTATGCTCTTGATCTTCTAGCTCGGTTTCACATGGCTGATTGTAAGCCTGCTCCGACTTCCTTTCTTTCAGGAGTCAAGCTTGAGGCTAAGTGTTCTACTCCACTTGTTGATGCCACTTTGTATCATCAGCTTGTTGGGAGTTTCATCTACTTGACTCACACATGCCCTGATATCTCCTTTGCAGTTGGCATGGTTTCATACTTTATGCAGGAACCACATGAGCTTCATTGGAAAGCAGCCAAACACATCTTGCATTACATATAGGGTACACATCATCATGGGATTCACTATGCAGCAAGTATAGGACTTACCTTCGTGGGATATTCAGATTCTAATTGGGCTAGCGATCTTGATGATCGTAAGTCCACTTCTGGCTACAACTTTTATCTTGGTTCAGGCCCCATTTGTTGGAAAATTAAGAAGCAACATGCTATCGCTCTTTCTTCAACTGAGGCTGAGTATCGAGGGGTTGTTAATGTTGCTACTGAGGCTATTTGGCTTCAAAACATTCTCACTGAGTTTGTCTTCACTATTCTACGTCCTACAATCATTCATTGTGACAATCAGAGTGCTATCCAAATCTTGAAGAATCAGGTTCACCATCAAAGGACCAAACACATTGACATTCATATGCACTACATTCGGGAGCTAATACATGAGCAGGTCATTGATTTGCAGTATTGTCCTACAACAGAGCAGGTTGCAGATATCTTCACCAAACCCTTCACTAAGAGTATCTATCATCATTTGTGAGCTCTCTTGGGGGTACAGGATGTTTCATCTAAGGAGGTCACTTGACTTCTTCATTCTCTCTTTTGGGGGGGGATTTTTCCTCACTTGAGGTTTTACCTTCTCATCTTTGAGTTCAGTTATTTTTTTCTTTCATCTCTCTTTTGGGGGGGAGTTTTATCCCACGTGGTTTTCTCCCTTTCTCCGCTTTATGAGATATTTCATTGCATTTGTACATGGGTACCTAACATGGCCTAGTTGCTGGGACCCATCTTGCATTGTTTGTATTTGTGTACATTCTCCCTAAGTTGCACTTAAAGGGGGGTGTTGGTGTAATTAAATGTGTTGTACCTTGTCCTAGGTCATGATTACACCTCAGTTAAGTTTACTTAGAGACCACATAGGAGATTGTTGGAAATTTTCCACTTTTGGTGGACTTGACATGTCATTACTTTATCACTTCCACCTTTTGTGGTGATTATCACATTATCACTTTTCCACTTTAGGTGGAGTGATAGTTTTTCATAGTTGTCTCATGTCATAAGATTATGACACTTGTCATAATCTTATGTCCTTCTATGTTCTCACCTTGGATATTTAACCAAGGGGTCCTCTATGTACATTTGCTCATTCCATTCTATTTGCATTATTGGCAGAATACAGTTTATTCTTGTCATCTTGTTTCTCTCTCTTATGCTAGTGCTTTCTATTAGGCCTCTAGATCTTGGGTGGCTACCTTCATAGTAAATTCTTACAATTCAAAATGTGGAGCTAAAAGATATTTATTTCTTTAGTTTACCAACATATAATTTAGTTTCTTGAATAAATATCAAGTGTATAGCTAGAAGAGATTTATCTCTTAAATAAAATTCAAGGAAAACAACTCCAATGGAAGGTTCTTCAACCTCTACCTTGTCCTAATAAATTAAATATTATCCTCATCCCTAGCCTTACATGCACACTAAAGATTGATATGTTTTGCAATTTTTTCTCTTCTTAAATGACCACCAATTGCTCTAGGGCTTGGGATAGAAAGAAAGGAAACATCCCCATAATTTAAGATTAAGTCATAGTCATCCACATACATTGTTACAAAATCTCTAGATAAATCTACTACCTGCATCCAAAGCTATAGTACAAAGATCCAAGGAATGAAAACCAAGCTTTATAATAGCCTCAACTTGTTGATCCTCCAACTTTTTATCAATAGTACATACTCAAAACCCATTATTAGATTTTGTACCTCTAGGAGATTATGAGCCATAAGTGCTACCCTCCCCTTGTTGGCTCATGTACTTACAAAGACTTGTAGAATCTCAAAAGAAACTAAGACACTCCTTTTTACTCTACTCTAAGCTTGAAATCCATCCAAGAGACTGTTGGAAAGTGATGCATGAGTCTCACAACCACACATGATGATTCTCCCAGTTTGCACAAGGAGAATGTTAGGAAACAACTATAATCTTGCATGAAGATAAAAATAGTGTTTCTAAATATAAAATTTGGAAGAGTTTGTAATCTCCATGTAATATGTATGATAAGTTGTTTAGAAGAAATTGTAATGCAAAACCTCTATAAAGAGAGGTCATATGTAATTGGTTTTACAATCAAAAGAACAAAGGTTGTGTGTTTGTGTCAAAAGAATTGTGTTCTCTGTTATCATTTTTTTTGCCTGTATTTTAGAAATTACAATTGGTATTAGAGCAAGTTAGATTGGAGGGTTAAATAAGTGTCAAAGTTGTCAAAGATCATTGCAAATTTTGTCAAAAATCAATGCAGACAATAAAGATTGGTAGAGTTGCTACCATAAGAGACAAAAAGTTAGATCACCAAAGAAGTCGCAGTTGTTCTACAGCTCATAGTGGGCCCCTAAACTTCCAACCATAGAAAAAAAGCCAAATTGTTTCAAATCATGAGGAATCTCAAAGAGAATAAAAGAAGTCACGGTTGTTATAATCTAAGTTCACAATAGGCAAGGTTTAGATCACCAAGGAGAGGTCACTGTTTTTTGAGATCGATGTATTTGTAGGAGATTGTTTGAAAGGCCACAACCAAAGAGGAAATCATAGGAGGCAATCAAAGTGAAGTTAAGAGATCATAGTCATGGAATGTTGGAAATATTTTTTATTTGTGGAATGTATCTAAAAAAGCCTCAATGGTAAAGATTACATTTATCCAATATTCGAGAAGATGGAAACATCCAGATTTTTCTTTTTTGGGGCTTTTTTTGTCTTTCTAAAATATTATAGAGATTTCTATGAATTTATAAATATAGCAACATCGCTGCCATTGTAATTAATCAAGAAATCATCAAGATCTATGTAATTTGACATTTATGAATATATAAAATTAAAGTGTTTCTTTTATTTGTTGTCTCAAATATTTTATTTTCTTCAATATGGTATCAGAGCTCTTTTAAATCTTGGGTTGTAATTTGTGGGTTTTGTAGTGTTGTGAATTATACAGGATGTGATTAGAGGTTGATCAACACAATTTTTTTGTGGCAAAGAAGCAAGGAATATTGCAACAAAGAAAAAATCAAATCAGTAAAAATTTGGTGAGAGATTTCTGATTTTAATTCTCATCTCAAAAAGAGGGAATTTCATATAATGGATTCTATTGGTATTTATTTACTTGCAATTAAATTAAATAGAAAAAATTATTATGATTGGGTGTCTCGTATGGAGATTTTTTCTAACGCTTCATAATTACTATGAAATTGTTAATGGTAGTGAACAAAGAGCAACAAGTAGTGGAAAAGAGCAAGAAGATAGGGATAAAAGAAATAAAAGGGCGGTAACATTAATCAAGCTTACACTAAGTTCAGATGAAGTTTTCCCAAAAGTTCGCAATGAGAGAAGTGGAGTCAAAGTATGGAATATTTTGAAAAAACATATGAAAAATAGGTGAGTTTAATCATTGGTTCCAAAGGGTAAGAAAAGAAATAAATGTTTTGGAGGAAGAAGTAATGGAGGCTAAGAAAGAAAATTTTGAATCGTTAAAAGATTTACATAAGGTTTCAATGGAAAATTCTAGACTTTTGATAAAAAAAAATTGATCTTGATATTGAATTAAGTGATATTAAAAGAAAGAATAAAGAATTGGAAGAAAAATTAAAGTTGTTTGATGAATTTCAAAGGAAAAATGAAGATTTACAAGAAAAACCATTGGTAAGTGATGTTGCATGTGGTACAAAATATTTGTATAATTCAGTTGATAAAATGGATGATTTATGTGATGGAGCTAAAGGTGTTTTTGATAGAGTCTAATAATGAATATGATGATGTGTTTACAAATCTTGATAGTTGTCATGAAAGGAATGTTGGTTTGAAAATAATGCAAAAGATGGGTTATAAAGGACAAGGTTTAGGAAAAAATGCACAAAGAATAAAAGAGCCGACAGAGGAAGTTATGAGACCAAAATATGAAGGTCTCAAATATATTATAGTTAAAGGAAATTTTACAGGATCACGAAAATTTGTTCAAGAAATGCATCAATGTTTACATTGTAAAAGGAAAGGTCATATGAAAGATACATGTTGGGATCTACATGTCATTGTGGTTTGAGAAATCATTTAGAAAAAATGTGTTGGCAAAGGAAGTGTAAAAGTGATTTTTTTAGGGTTGCATGAAAATAGATTGTGGATGGTATTATGGACTAGAATGGCAAAAGTTTACAGTATGTTAAAAAAATTGTTCAAATACAAATATTCATATGGCAAAGAAGAAAACAATCAAGAGAGGTTTGTTGGACTTGCAAGACATCATAAAAAATAGAAAATTATAGATAGTTTGTAAGAAGAGTACTTCCAAATTAAAGTTTTGAAGATTTAAAAATCAATGTTCAAGTTGTCGTAGCAATTGGAAAGAGTTGGAGATAGCTGAAAGAAAATCAAATTGATGACATATTTACAAAAGCTAAGTGAAATTTGTTAAATTTAAAAGTTTGTTAAATCTCAAGGAAGTTGTTATTTTTTGTGATTATCCTCTCCACATAAACATTATAGGGGGGTGTTGGAAATAATATTTATTTGTGTAATGTATCTAAAAAAAGCCTTAGTGGTAAAGATTACAATTATCCAATATTTCAAAAGATGGAAACACCCAGATTTTTCTTTTTTGGGGCTTCTCTTCTCTTTCTAAAATATTCTAGAGATTTCTATGAATTTATAAATACATTGTTGCCATTGTAATTAATCAAGAAATCATCAAGCTCTTATGTAATTTGATATTTATAAATATACAGAATTAAAGTGTTTATTTTATTTGTTGTCTCAAATATTTTATTTTATTCATCATGGAATACTAAAGATTGTTGCAGATTAGAGGAGCCAACAAAATCGCATATGAAGAAGTCGTTGATTGCAAATAGAACTAAAGGAAAAGTCGTTACAACAAGAAGAGATACCAATGAAAGGCAATTGGGAAAAGGGAAATGTGAAGTAAAGTCGGAAAATTTAAGGGTTTAAAAGCCATAGTGTTTAGAGGATTGAAAGTTTTCATTAGAGCACTCCTATGTTATAATCACTAGCTATTAAAGGAGCCTCGCAAGGATTTGATATCAGAGAGAGATATCACAATTTTAAAGCCGAGCTAATGCAAGATTTGATAATCACTAACATGAAAAAAGGTGGATCACAAAAACTTAAGAGTGTCGATCAGTTTTGAAGGAGTCACCCTTAGTGTTGAATCGCCAATAAGAGCTCACAGCATTGGATGAAGAAATCATTGTTTTTATTTGTAAGATCATTATTTTGTAGGGATTGTAATAACTCCTAGTTAGAAGACAAGGCAATAAATTGTTTTTGCGGAGGATATCAGTGTATGATAAAAGCAGATTTCCTAATCAAATAAGAGTTGAAGCCTTCCACAATCGTTTAGAGGATCATTGAAAGAAAAGTCAAAGAAGAATTTTTATGCAATTTACAATCACAATTTTGTTTAGAGGCCATCGAATCAAAGTCATCCACAAAGGCAAGTTTAAATTTAATTTGTTTCAATAGGAAAGACTGGTAAAAAAGAAAAAAAAAAAAAAGGAACTACAAATGAGAAATATAGTTTGAAAAATGAATTGGTGAAATGTAACTAGAAATTGATAAAAAAAGATGGAGTTTGGAAGAAAAAGATGTAAATATTTGTGTGAAAACATGAATCTTGAAAAAGAGTTTCAAAAAATGTTAAAAAAGAAAAATGAAGAGCGAGAAGGAAGATTGAAGTTGCGTGATGAGGTGAAAAAGAAAAATGAAGATTTGGAAGAAAAACCTATAAAGGTTGGAAGAAAAAAATAGTTTACAAAACAAAAAAATATAATCAAAATTGAAAGAAAAGAATGATCAATTAGAAGCATACAATGAATTTCTATGGTCAAAGTCATTGGTGTGATGACTCGTGTGATACAAATGATTTGTGTTCATTTGGTATGGGTGATGTAGCTAAAACTTTTTTAGATAAAGAACGTGAAGCTGAAGATGAAGATGTGTTTGAAACTACAAATTTTGCAAGTTGTGATTGTAATAACACAAACTGGTTTGAAAAGAGTGTTGGTTTCAAAATTATGAAAAAAATGATATATGAAGGAAAAGGTTTGGAAAAACATGGGCAACAAATGAAAGAGCCCATTGAGCCAACTATGAGCCCAAAATCTGAAAAACCTAGATATGGTGAAAGATAGAAATGTTGTAACAAGTGTTACAGGTTCATGCAAGTCAATTAAGGGACAATGAGTTTTCTCTATGTTGGAGAAAGGAAGGGAAAACCTTGTGATCTCTTAAGAGGGAGAGAAATGAATATATGGATACTTGACTTTTATAAGGGCACTAAGGAGGTCTATAAGACTAGAGTGATAATAATCTTGCATACCAAGTTGCTCAAATTTAGTTTAGAACTTCAAAACCATATTGTGAGTCTCAACATTACAAGAGTATATTGGAAAGTGATGCATGAGTCTCACAACCTAGCATAGTGCTTATCCTAGTTTGGATGAGAAGAAAGTTAGACAACTATAATCCTACATAAAGATCTTTTATTTTTATTTTTAAAAAATGTTTCTAAATATAATTTGCTAAGACTTTATTTCAAAAGAATTAAAGGGTGTCGTGTGTTTGTGTCAAAAGAACTATGTGTTCTCACAAAATTTCATTTCTAAGCAATGTAAATTTAGATATTTTGAATACCACTTTTAGCTTCCAAACCATATTCTAGAACAAAGGGGTTGCACTGAGAACCAATACAATCACAGTGCCTTTTTAAACAATTACTAGGCACATGGGCTAAGCAACGAGACATTAACATTTCATAGTCAAGCTCTTTAACGAACACCACAGAAGAATTACCGTCCCAAATAATAAGGAAAAGTTTAATCTAGATCCTGAGTGATCTTGACATGAATAAAGAAGATAGCACAGATAAGATATAAATATTTCAAATTCACCTCTTAAAAGTTTCCAAGAGAGTTTCCAATTGATGCCATAATGTCTTAAACACATAGTTCTTATTAGGCAAGCGGCATCAACTATTCAAAGAGATCAGACAAAGCCTTCTGCCACTATGATCTTTATGAGCAATTCAAAACACTCTTGTCACCGAAAAAAATATGATCACAAAGGAACATTAAACTAAGAAAATCAATTAGACTCTACTTCCATGACTTTACTACCCAACATTGAATGGATGAAACTGAGGTATCATCGATCAGCATTTTAAATTTCTATGTTCCCCAGCAAAAAATGTTAGAAGGTTTATTATATGAGATTAAGATAATAGGCTACAGACCATCAAATTTCAACCCTGAGAGCACACTAAAAAGTGAAAAGCTACCGAGTTTTATTAAGTAGACAAATTGTAATCCACCAGCATCATAGGAGAGAACATAACTAGAAATTAAAAAAACAAATTTTTAGATTGAACTTAATGTTTTTGGAGTGAAAATGATACACAATTTAATCTAAAATTTTGTTTTAATTAATTTGTGAAAAAATCATATCAACTAATAATTAAAAATAACTGTTCACTTGAAATTATTTAAATAAACAAATCAATTATTCTTTATTGTGTTGGACAATCAAATATACAAGAAGCTATCAAAATATAAGACAAGTATCCTAAGGTGAAGTACAATATATAGAAAAAATACATTATAAAATTCAATGGGCAAAACATATCCTCCACAATCAATTCTTGAATCAAAATACAACGAATAAGCTATAGATTAGGGCACACATTAAAAAATGATCTTATTTTAAAAATCTTAAATAAATCATCTTAAATTTTATAAGACAAATATATCTTAAGATGAACTAAAATATATCAAATAAATTTACTTATGGCAAAACATACCCTCCACAATCAATTCCTGAATCAAAATTACAATGAATAAGCTATTGATTAGCACATAGATTAAAAAATGGTCTAATTTAAAAAAATCTTAAATAAATCATCTTAAATTTATAAGACAAGTATATCTTAAGATGAACTAATATATATCAAAAAAAATTACTTACGGAATATAATAGACAAAAATATCCTCCACAATAATTTCTTGAACCAAAATTTTATAAAATAACCTATTAATTAGTGTATATGTTGAAAAATGGTGTTATTTTTAAAATATAACAAATCATATTGAAATTAAATATGGATTTTTTTTTTAGTAAATTTATCTATAACTATATATATTTCTCCTTATTAGTATTTTTAATTTGAAACTTTAAAAAGTAGAATTTCTATATTAATGTTTAAAGGCATTTTAAATTAAAAAAATTAAAAATAACAAGACTTTCGTATGTTCTACTTAAATTTAAAGTAGTTTTGCTAAAAATATAATAAGATAATAGATTTTTATTTACTTCAAAAATATATATCATAATTAAATATACATTTATTTTATAATATATTTTTCAATAAAAAATAAACAATTAAACAATATAAAAAATTGTTTGATACCAATAAATTAAAATTTACAGTTATTTTTGTATAACATGAATATGCAATGACCAATTAAAAAGTGTCATGTAAAGAGGAAAGTCTTTTAAGTTTCAAAAAATACAAGGTTGATACTCTTAAGAGAGTCTGGACTACTTCGCAACATGACCCCCCCTATTTATTGTCATAAAATGGAGATGTTCTTCACAAGAATATGGAAACTTATATTTTTGGACTACAGATTCTTCTTCTTGTTATGGGAGGAGGGGTGAAGGGTCAGGCAGACAATTGAGAATGGAGAGAAAGATCCCAAATTAATTTAAGACTAGATTTCTAAAGCCTATCAATGAAAGTTTGTATTTGAATTAAACTATGTGCTTATTTGATGTAAAAAAACATATGGACTCTAGATAATCTAAAAATAAACAATTTTTTTATCATTAATTTATATAATCTATTTTAATTATTATATTAAAAATATACAAACATATTTTAATATCAATCTTAAATTAGATAACTGAAAATATACTTAGCATATTTTTACTCCACATTTTAAAACTTCAAAATAAAATACTTGTTTTTAAAAATTTCATCATTCATAAATAAAAAAATTTTAAACATAATTTATTTTTATTAAAATAAAAAATTACTTCTATTTTTTCTAGAACACGACAGAGGTTCCCTGTTTATAACTAGGGTTTCAGGGCTCAGGGCCACATCATCAAATAAGACACCACATCAGCATGCTTTTTGTCAAGGTGTACAAAAAGGGCCAAAAAAAGAAAAGTGAGACCAATACTTGTGCATTCACAGCATGTTTTATTGAGCACTGATGTGGAATCACGTGATTGGTTGCTTTTTAGATTAAAGGAATACATTTTGTTTAATTATAGGTAGTCATCATCAACACCAACAACTTTAAAGTCACAACTATTTTAATAAAAAGTTAATTTTATTTTTTTTAGAACACCGACAAAGGTTCCCTGTTTATAACGAAGGTTTCAGGGTCTCATCATCAAATATGACGCTACATCAGCATGCTTTTTGTCAAGGTATCCAAAAGGCCCAAAAAAAAAAAGTGAGACCAATACTGGTACATTCACAGCATGTTTTATTGAGCACTGATGTGGAATCACGTGATTGGTTGCTTTTTAGATTAAAGGAATACATTTTGTTTAATTATGGGTAGTCATCATCAACACCAACAACTTTAAAGTCACAACTATTGGTCTATTATTGATAAATATTAGGCGTTATATAAACAACTACTATCACAACTATTGAAACATACTACTGGGGTCTTCTCCCCCAATTGGCAGTACATACACAACGGCAAAAAGACTCCATACAAAAGATTATTGAAAAACAGAAAATACCTTCTGAAAAGGAAAAGAGAGAGTAGCGTTAAGACAGGTAAGAATGATTCGCTGAACGCATTAAAATCTATTCTTCGCTTTTAAAATACATGTTAAAATATCAAGACGTCTTGTACATAATTCATCCTTCGAAATACAAAATCAACCAAAATAATTTGTAAATACAAAGATCATAATGTAGAGAAAATATCATAGTAAGATTTATTCTCACTCAGTGATTACTTTCTTCAGATCAGTTGAGGCATCTCACTCTCGCTTTCTCCAGATCGCAGTTGAGGCATCTCACTTCCTTAATCTATTCCGTGATGAGAGAATTTTGGTTTGTGTAGATTTTGGCCGGACATTCAACAAATCGTTAACATATCGCAGAGCGTTAATGCCATCGAATCCTTTCTCCCGAGAAACTAATATAGTTTTCAAAGCAGGAGCGAGTCGAAAAAGGAAGGTAAGTAGAAATGTAGGGTCAAAAAACAGGGTTATGTTCAAATGAATATACTTTAAATTGTCCAGCGGTGGAAATCTCCCATAGTGCCCTTCCAAGTCGCTCTGCATTGCACCATCAGACCAAAGCAAAAATATCAATACTCCAGAATAATCGAGTAAGGCAAAGATACAAAAACTTTAAAAAATATGTACCAGCTAGCCATGCAATTCCAATGTTTCGAAAAAGTATTTAGCCCTGTCAACTATTAGAAGCAATATACAGTAATGCTGTAAATCGAGAACAGTACACTATTACCGCCTTGGCTAAAAATATTAGCCTAAGAGCCGTTATCACTTCGTCCCATTCCTACTTTTGTTTGTAAAGACAAAAATAATTGCGTAATATAATCTATTAGAAGCAATATACAGTAAAGCCGTAAATCGAGAACAACACACTATTAGCGCTTTGGACAAAATTAACTTACCAATTCCACCTCTTCAGCCTTATCTATGCATATTTGTTCCAAGTCTGGAAATTCTTTTAGAATCACTAGATCGCGCAAGAAAGCTTGGCCCCTTATGAAGGTAATTTTTTTCAGTGATTTTAGAGTTACAAACCCTGTAAGTTGTGCATATGTAAATAGACTCGAACATGCTGGCAAGTAGAGTTCCATCTTAACGATAGGCGGTATGCCTTCTATTATAAGACTCACTAATCGAGGACAATTTGCTTTTATTGCCTTGATTTCACTGGAGATATTGAGAGAAATAAGACTGTTGGAACATATCTTTAATCTCTTCAGTCCAAAGCAACCACTAAGGATTAAAATTTCTAAAACTGGACATAATTGCAAAATTAGCTCAAAGGTTTTGTCATTGAGTTCAACGTAACAAAAATCCAGTTTTGCCAAGCCTGGGAAGCCACCAAAACAGTCGAAAATGTTTGTGAGATGGAAGTGTTTGAGAGCTAAAGATCTAAGCTTGTGACATAGAAGAATGGATGTGGGAACCTCATATACAGGATGTTGATAAATTGAGCCAGTGTTTTCGATTCTAATATCTCTCACATCTTTCAGAGCAGCACGTTGAATCCACTCACAAATCTTTTCATTTGTATAAAAAGGGAAGACGATAAATTCCACAAGTTCAAGGGGACCAGAATGAAGATCAAAAATACTGTCAATTCTATTTTGGAATTCAATGGACCTGCATAACGAAAAAAAGAAATCCCCTGAAAACTTTAGGCTTTGCATGAACGTCCAAAGAAATTTCCATCTTTTAGAGACAACAGAACAACGCACAGCTTGCTTCAAGGAAATTTTACTCAAAATGAAACTCAGTAAACTATCTGGTAAATCGTTTATTCTTATTCCGTTTCTTTTAGGAGGCACAACTTTCCTTCTGTAAGCCATGAAATTTTGGAATAAGCTTTGCGGCAGAGAAACTAATGAGCCGAGTAAATGACTGTCAAGGTTTACTTAAATAAAGAAGAGTTCAACAACAAATCATTTCCATTTGTGCATTTAATGCTGTTGTGCGGAAAACCGAACGGCGACACACATGGCACGAGTTTAATAGTGGCAACTATTAAAGGAGATCAAATTTCGACGGTTTGGAGTGCATTCGTAGAGCATGGAGTTTCGTACTACAGTCAATTAAGACACTTTGAAGCTAATTTTTAACAAGTACAGTTACTTGACAGCTTAGTTGTTTCCAGCTGGTGCACGGTGCAATTATGTTTTTGGGCATTGCGCACCCAGCTTTTAAAATTCTATATTTTTTAGAATGGTAATGAATGAATAAGTAATTTTGGGCACCATGATTTGCCCTGTTCGTATGGTCATGTGCCAACGCTATCCCGAGCCATCAAATCACTTAAAAAGAGCCAAATTTATCAACCGCTGCAAATCACGTCACACGATACCAAAGATACTAAATGCTACATGACCAAGATTTGCCCTGTTCGTATGGTCATGTGCAAATGCTACCCCAAGCCATCAAATCACTTAAAAAGAGCCAAATTTATCAACCGCTGCAAATCACGTCACACGATACCAAAGATACTAAATGCTACATTTTTTTTAGATGTGACGTGAAGGCTATGAAGTATTGATGATGTTGAAAATAATACCGAATACAAATTTATTGCATTTATTGCAATTACTTTAAAGTCGAGATTAATGCATTGCGCAGTACTCTGATGCTGTGGGTAAGTAGTTGGATCCATAACTACCACTAAACTATTCTGCCTTGAACCACACGCAGGCTGTACAACTCTTCTGCCTTGAAGCACACGCTAGACAGAAACGCAAGCTACAACTGTACACAGGACGCTCTACGATGTGCGAGAGCCATTTCATGATTGTTATTATTACGTTAAAGCTGAGATTTATATCGATGTTAGATGCGGAGAACAACTGCATAGATTCGTGTGCATAAGTACGAATATTTAGGAAATTAGATGTTAATGAATCAAGTTTTCACAATTTATAATGTTAATTGCTAAATGATTTCTGGTTTTGATTGTGTGCGAATTTTTTGCATCAAATTCGCACATAATTGAACCCAGAAATCACTTAGCAATTAGTAGAGAGGACCCAGTAGTTGTGCACCCTAACTTTGCGCTTCTAATTATCCTATGTCGAAATTTCAAATCACTCCCAATTTTTTACAACAGCTTACTTGGCAAGTTCTCTCCTTATAACTAAGGTTTCAGGGCCACATCATCAAATATGATGCCACATCAACATGCATTTTTGTCAAGGTGTCCAAAAAGGCCCCAAAAAATAGTGAAACCAATTCTCACGCATCACATCATGAGTAGTTGAGCGCTGATATGGTATCACATGATTGGTTGCTTTTTAGATCAAAAGCATACATTTTGTTTAATTATGGGTAGTCAAATCACAACTATTGGACATTATATAAATGACTATTGGGTATTATATTTACGATTGGGTGCACGACTATTGGACTCTGCGCAACTATTGGGCCCTCTCCCCTAGATGTTATTAATTGCTCGTCTAATCACTTTAAATTTTAAAAATGAAGTGATATAGTGTAGACCAGAGACACGCTAAAAAAATCTTGTGAGGTGTGGAGAAGATTGTGCCACATCAGAATCTCACTATTTTTTTTTTAAAGAATTACCGATATATACTCCTCAAAGTAATTTTTGTAGATATATGATTAGCTGACAAAAATGCTTACAATTGCTTAATAAAAAGCTTCGCACTAGTCAACATGTAAAGTGGTCAAAGATGAAAATTGACCCCATCATTTATAATGTTTAAGATTCTATTTTATAGTTTTTTAAAATGTTAAAAGATCTTTATACAAACAAATTTACAAATATGTATAAAGGATGTCTATAAATATCAGTAATTTTGCAATAGAGCAAATTTAGTAGAGTTATAAGAAATTATTTTTTTCCAAGGAAATCTAAATCATGGGGTGATCTTTAATTATTCATGTTGAATTATATGAATAAGGGGATTGTTTATATATTTTTTAACAATACATTGATATGTTTTAATGTAAAGGTTAAAAATATATTAAATAGAAATAAATTACAAAGTGGGTCTATCACTTTTAAAAAGATTTTTGGTACAACGATTCCAAAAAATGTTAAAATTTAGATGGATTGAAGATAGACAATCAATGGAACATCAAGAACCCTCCAATTTTCGCAGTCAAGGTATTAGTCCTTGTGACCATAAAGATTATTCATCTTGTGCTTGTACTATAAGTAATGTTTGACTTTATGTTAAAAAAAGGTGAACCAAAAGAAAAGTTGATTAACAAACGAAATAATAGTTATTACAAGAAAGACACCCAAGAATCTAAACTACAACAAAAAGCACCCTTGCAAAAATCAAGAATTCAAAAAGATATTGTAGTCGGTATTCACACAGTTTAATCAAGAAATCTTGATTACTAATTCACAAAATCTTTGAAAGCTATGTTTGAATCCCATATAGGACAATCATGATCACTTCCACTGTTAATCTTGATATCATTCTAGTTGAATGTAGATTTAGCCAAGAAAATACGCAACTTGATTTCCTTATCTTCTAGTATGGCTCCATTGAACAACTTGTACAAAACCATGAATAAGGATGTCAATGTATTTCTTATGTTTATTCAACTACCACTATTGGAAGCAAGAGGAAGACTTGTGTTTTGAAACGATCAATCAAAATTTTAGTCAACACATGTGAAGAATAATATGAAAAAAATTATTCAACTTAGCAACTAAAAGAGCTTAACGAATGACCATAAGCTCAATAAAGTTATTGGAAGCATCACCAAGATTGTCAACAAACCAAAACTTGACCTTGCTAGTATGGTCACAATAGACACCTCAAATTCCAACATTTCTAGGATTACCTTTTAAAGCCCCATCAACATTAAATTTAACAAAACGTGAAGGAGGGCGAACCCATTTAGTAATTTGAGAAACATGAGGATTAGTGAAAGAAGAAGAGAAAGGAGAAACCATTGAAATACCAAGTCTCATCAACACTCTTGTTCCATAGAAAAATGGACCCATATCATTTTCATGGCCTTTTAAGTCTTGTTTCATGATGTTTGATCTATTTTGCTCTAATTTTATGTTGTAAAATGGCTTGAACATGCATATTTAGGTACTAAAATTCAAATAATTACGTCTTGTGAAGGTGTTGTGAAGTGTTGTAAAGCATTTCTACACTCTTCTAGACTCTATTTATTACAATTCACCTAAAAATCACATTTTCATCGCTAATCAAGTCCTATTTTAAAATGTTGTAAAGTCTTGTAACAAGCTTTCATGCTTTTCTAGGCATAACTTTGAACACTATTTATCCCTCTCATATGCTTTACTTGGTCCCTTTATGCCCTTATAAGGCTCAATTAAGTGCATTTTTTAATGTAAGCCCAACAAACAACATTAAATACAAGATAATTACCAACACCCATTTTCAAGTCTTAGGTGGGACCTATTCGCCATGGGTGGCGAATGTGTCACCCTTGGCTCCAAATTCAAAATTTTAAAAATTTCCTTTTGGTTTTTTATTCAAAAACACTTGATGTCAGCCTATGATGAGGTATTAACGGGTAACTAAGGCACAAGATTGTATAAATAAGTGATTTTCACCTCGTTTTAATCCGCATTCATCAAGTTCACTCATTCACCCATTCATTCAAGCATTCATTCACACATCATCTCAAACATTCAAGCATCTTACAACATCTCATCAAACATTATTCAAGCATTTTGGAGCATCCATTGACATTACTTCATATTTGCATCATCAAGGGTTTGGTAAGTTGATAGCAATTGCATGTTATTATTTTATCATTCTCTTTCATTAAGGGTTTGATTACCAAAAGTGGGGTTTGACCAAGGCAAACCCCTATTTGCTAACCTTCAACCATTTTTTTCGCCTTGCATGTGTGTTTGTAGACTTTTGTGTGCAGATTTAACAAGCATTTAGGTGTTGAATATTTGTAAAAAATTCAACTAGGTGTTTCAAGTCACATCAATCACATTTCAAGCTTAGAGAAGGTTTTATGTATGTTTCCTATAGAATTGATTTCAACAACCCGACAATCAAACATCTCCAGATCTGGTGTTGTAGAGTTGTCTCCTGATTTCTCAAAATTTTGGGAGAGGACTAATTCACCACTAGTGGAAAATTAGTCCCACCTTAAGGCTAAAAATCTAAATTTTGTTAGATTCCAGATCTTGACAGTCAAAAACCTGTTTCTAACACTTTTTCACCATTAGCAGGACTAATTTGCCACCCTAGGCGAATGAGTCCCACCGTGGATTTTTAGTAACTTTAAACAACATTCACAACATTCCAGGTTCCTCAAATATTGCCCAGGTGCACTCTGTTTCATCTCATTTCTTTATGTTCTGCATTATTGCATCATTTAGTTCTTTGTTTGCATATCACAGTGTGTTTTCAAACAAAGTTTAAATCTTAGTTTTGCATTCAAATTCAATCATATAGATCACTTACTTGCACTTATTTCACTTAATTTAGCTTAGATAACATCATATATAACATAATTTGATTTAACATTTTTTGCCTAACTCTCTCCTTTTAGGTGAAAAACCCTAGAAGAGTTAGAGAAGTTTTAGGAGCCAAAAAATCAATGGTTCAACTCTAAATTCCCACCAAGAACTTGCTTGATAATATTTTAATCCAAACTTGTCAAATATGTTTTAGATTAGCCAATATTCTACCCCAAACCTGGCAAACATGCTTGGAAGTATCATTCAAAATCCATTGATTTTATTTTCACCAAATATTTCAACAAATTAGACCAAAACCAATATCATGCAACAAATTAAGGTTTTTTTGCTGCAAAGAAGAACACAACTAATTAACAAGAAATTCTTGGATAGATTCATAATTACTCCATGAAATTCCCATCAAATCACACCATAATCAACAAAGGACAATGGTAAATGAACAATCCAAGAGTAAATATCAACCAAAATCTTCAACTATAAGTCATAAGATGTACAACTATTTGAACCAATAATTCCACGATTTTGAAGATTATCATAATGAAGAAATTTATCCAGAGTATAAATCCACATGAAATCATTTTCCTTAGGGTAGCATTTTGGATGCCAAACCTGATTCCAAAGCTTAGAGTTATGAACTTCTAGGTCCTCTACAAAAAGAGTTTTATAACCAAAGTGCACTATGTAGATCTCAAAACCTTTTGCACCCCATCCAAGAAAATTGAATGGATAAGAAGACTCTCCAAGAAGCTAAAATATGAACAAGTCAGCCAATGAGATGAGGAAATTGTTGGCTTGACCCTAATTCTTTAGGTTTCCATTTCCAAGTTCTAGCACTGTCTTGTATAACATTATACTAAAAATATGAAACATAATTTTGCTAAGCTTCTACACATTATATTTTCATTCAAGGAGGTGAAAAAAATCCACACAAAGAGGGCTATGATGATCCCAATCATCATCCTAAGAAAGAGCATGATCGCCCTTCCCCATAATCCAAAAGAGACTAGATTTAATTAAACTATTTTTGCGTTTTCATAGTAAAAGACCAACAAACCCTACCATATTTGTACAATCTTTCCGATCCAAAAATTCAACATTTATAGACTAGGGATCCCGATGCCCCTATCCCACTAGATCAAGCTCAAATTCATATGGTAGGTTCCTCTTTGTCTACACTTTCTAGTTCTACTCTTTGTTTTTATTTTTCTACTCTGAGTTTTCTATATTTCATAACAATTCATGTTTTTAGTGTCAATTCACCTAGTTTGCAACCTTTCATAATTAATCAACCACATCACATCTCATCAACCAACAAAATGGGACCAAAACCTTAACCAACTATTTGGATCTCCATTGAATACATGCACCAAATAGTTTCTCTTGATTACTTTTGTATCCCCCAATACATATGTTGGAATGTGCATGAATTATGTTAGGTGCTTACCCTAAATCCCATTTCACCATGTCATAGTATCATGTAAATCATTTGAGTGGATTTACATATCATAAATTTAATAGTCATGACTACATAATTTGGTGAACTACCCTTTCCTTTACTCTTTATTGATGTCCTAATACCACATATCTAAATATGTTTGAAATTTATATCTTCAAATGTGCCCTAAGATTTACAAAGGTAAAAACCTTGGATATGCCTTAGGATTAAAAATGGTAAAATCTTATACAATAAGTGTTCATATTTTTCTTAAAGAGGATTATGATATTGGGGTAAGTGCACCAAGATGGTTCCCAAAGAGGGGGTTTAAGTGGCCACTTTTTTTCTGAAATCAGGAAATACTGACCTTGGACATGAAAATGAGGATAGTTACACTCAAAATTTTGAGATGAAACAAAAACAAGGATCGAAGTTCTCCAAGTCTACTTTCTAAACTACTAATTTATTTTGAAAATGGTTGAGATTAAGGGGTTCAAAAGAGGGATGTACACAAATTGGTGCTATTTTTGTTAGAAAACATAACATAGCAACTCTTGTACGACCTGAGCACAGTGAACTTTTTTGTAGTATTTTTAAAATCGCAATGGTCAAAAGTTAGCTAACAATATCTAGTTGATGCACAATTTTTCTAATATTTTTTTAATGAATATTTGATTTTTTACTAATTTTCTAAGTGGGCACTTTTTGAAAAGTAGAATTTTGGTCGTGCTCCCCCTAAATTTTTTTGAAGGTAATTGATTTTTTTAATTTTTTTTTTAAATGTAGAATAGAGTCTAGTTTCTAAAAATGCAATTTATTTGATATTTCGATGAACGGTTAATTTATAACGAAAAAAAAACCAAACACTACTTTTTGGCGAAAAAGAGACATACAAACAAAAGAAATTATGGATGAAAGGCTTAACATTGTTAAAAAGTGAAAAAAATTACATTGTTGGATATTTAAGAGAGAACCTAACATTACCCATGTGTTTGCTTTTGTCGATATTGAACCAGATGCAATCCTGATGGTGAGCACGAACCCGATTATGTGAAAAAATTGTAGAATTTGCAAAAACACGTCTTTGGTCATTGGGAATGCCCTCCAAGCCCCTGGGTTGGTATTCCAAGGCAGCTACCAACGTTAAGGCTCAGGGATTCCCAAAGCAAAATATAGCGCGCTCGCGTTATAACGCGAGCGCGTTATTCCTAGTTTTGATCTCGTTATGTTTCATCGATATGCGTCCTTTTGCCTCTTGCATGTCGCTGTAGCATTTTGTTTGTTATGTCGAAACCAAAAAAAATCCTCCTGTCCCAATGTGTTTCACTGTGACCTCATGGAGTCGGGGAAACATCATGTAGATAATGCTTCATTATACCGAGAGTCACCCCGAACGCCATCTCCCAGTCACTGAGACATAAGAAATTTTCTTACTGAAACATGCTTCCTTGCTTCATCTGTTTCACTATAACCTTGAGATATCGAAGAGACATCTCACAAATTAGACTTTGCTTTACCAAAAATCTTCATTCATCATGAGTCGTTGTGACAAATTGGTTCTCTCACCGATGTATTCTTTTATCTTATGTGGGTCACCATAACATACCAACATCGGGGAGACCTCATATAGAGTGCACTTTGTTTTACCGAAAGACTTTATCCATCTTGTGTGTCACTAAGACAATCCAATTTTCATCCCAAAAAAGTCCTCATTGTGTTATCGGCAAGACCAAAGGTCACTCACCAAGACAATACTTCGAAAGCCTCAACTCTTATCGATATGCATCATCCTGCCACTGGTCAGTGTGACAATGTATATTCGCTATGACCTCACACCGGAAACAATATGTTTGGCCGAAGAAACCATCCATGTGTTGTTCGGTAAGACTCTCCTTGAGAACATGCTAACAAAAACCCTATGTCGACAAGACATAACAACCTCACCGAGATCACATTACGATATCGCCAAGCTCTCGCCGATGAACCTCCACATGCATTAGTCGGGGAGACAATTCAAAATGATGAGACACTATCCTAACGACCAAACTCCTGCCGATAGGTTCCTCCTTGATTGCCAAAACCATGTGAAAGTCATGCCAATAGAAACCTATAGGTGAATGCCGATCGCTGTAACAATGAACAAGTCTTTCCAATCACCTACTACAAACATATGTTAACACATAGGCAACATGGGTCAAGGAGACCTAGATAGACCTATGTTGATTTGGACCACAACATGAAAAATGCATGACTCGATGGATTATATGGGGTCACATGACCAAAATATGGGTTAAAATATCATAAAATGAGGAAAATGTGCCTAAGGTAGGACTCAAATGGAGACTCAAAGGGATGAAAGATATGTAAAAATCATCATATTTTTACAGTTCCAATAAAGATGGAAAAGGGTGGGTGAGAAAGTCGGGGATCAAGGGGTGGGAAAGGGGGTGGGATGGGGAGGGTGGGGAGTAAGAGGGAATGAAGGGAGTGGGAGGGGTGAAAGAAATCGGCTGCGCATCAAGGAAGGATCATCAAAAAAGGCATCAGACGCATCAGGCAGATCAAATCATCCAAACAATCCGTGCGTCAGGCGAAATCGATCAAATCAAAATCGGCAAAATCAAACGATCGCAACAGAAATCCGGCAAAAATCAAACAAAAAATCAAAATCAAAATCAGATCTTTCCATCAAGCATCCCGGCGCGAATCAAAAATGGCAAATCAGGCATCAAATCGTTTGCATCAGGCAAATCAAAATCAAACGCAGGCGACAAAAATCAGAAAATCCGGCTCAAATCAATTTAAATCATCAGATCCGTTTGAAATCAGGCGTCAATCAAAAAAATCAAACTCAGGCGCAAAATCAGAAAATCAAACGCATCGGCGCATCAGGCGCTGCAAATCAAAAATCAAATCAAAAAATCAAAAATCAAAATCAAATCAGGCAAACATCCGGCAAATCCGCGGAAATCAAAGAAATCGAGAATCGAAATCATCGATCAAACATCCGATCGAAAATCAAAAAGAATCATCTTGCAATCAAATCAAAAATCAATCAATTAGAAATCAAATCCAAAATCAAACATCAAAATCGAAATCCGAGCAAAATCGAAAGATCAATCGGCAAAATCATCAATCAAGAAATCAAACGTCAGAAAATCCAGGCATCCATCGGCGTCGAAAATCCGTCGGCATCCATCAAATCAGGAAAAAAAATCGAAAAGTCAGCGTCGAACGAAAAAAAATCGGCATCGAAACGAAAATCGAAAAAATCAGGCATCGGCAAAAATCAAACGTCAGGCACAAATCGCGCAAATCTTGAGATCAACAGATCAAATCCGGCGTCAGCGCAAATCCGCGAAATCGTCAGCGAAATCGATAAATCAAATCAAAAATCAAACATCAAACATCAAATCAAACGCAAAATCAAGCATCAAATCCGCCGAAATCAGCATCAGGCGCAATCAAATCAACAAAATCGAAATCACGCAAATCAACCAATCAACAAATCAAATCAATCAAAATCAAACATCAAAGCGGACATCAATCAAAGCAATCAAACGTCAACACTTTTCATCAAAATCAGGCGCGTCGTCAAAATCAACAAAATCCGCCTTTTTAATCAAATCAAAATAAAATCAATCAGGCAATCAGCAAAACAATCAGGCAATCAAAAATCAGGCATCAAACAGGATCGCAAATCAAGCAATCACGAAATCAAATCAAAAATCCGAATCAAAGCGAAATCAGAAAATCACGCAAGAAATCAAATCAAAATCCGCATCAAATCAATCGAATCCGGCACGAGATCAAATCAACGTCAAACATCAAGCATCAAAACAAAAAATCATCAAAATCAGGCGCATCAAACACGAAATCAAAATCAATCAAATCAAACAATCAAACGAAAATCAATCAGCGCAAATCAACGCATCCACTTTTGCGTCAATCATCGATCCATCGAAATCAGGCAGTCAAATCGATCAGGCGCGATCGGCGATCATCAGTCAGGCAATCTTGCGAAATCATCAATTTTGAAATCATCTTTTGATCAAACGTCAATCAAATCAGGCGCATCAGGCGATCGAGATCGATCAAATCCGGATCAAATCAGGCGCAATCAGAAATCAAAGGATCGGCCAATCAGAAATCGAAATCAGCGCAGGCGTCATCCGCAAATCCGCAAATCCGCGCATCAGCGCAATCGCTTCAATCAGCAAAATCTTGCGATCAAATCAGATCAATCAATCAAAATCATCCATCAAAATCAAGCAATCACATCAGGCGCGATCTTTGAGGAAAATCAGGCGCGTCAACAGGATCGACGCAAAATCCGTGCAACGTCATCAAAATCAAATCGCCAGGCATCCGCCAGATCAATCAAACACCATCAAAAATCAAATCCGTCAGATCGTCGAAATCGGCTGCGGAAATCAATCATCAAATCTGGCGCGTCAAAAATCAAAAGAAATCAAAATCAAAATCAATCAAATCAGCAGGATCCGGCAAATCAAATCAATCAAAACCCAGCATCAAATCGGCACGGATCAAATCAGGCTCTTTCATCAGCAAATCACGCATCGGCTGAAATCAAACAATCACATCAATCATTTTTAAAATCAATTTTAATCGAAAAATCCGATCCGGCAAATTCCGGCGCAAGCACGTCAAAATCGAAAAAAATCAGAAAAATCTCGAAAAAATCCGGCAGTCGCGAAAAAAAAATCGAAAAATCCTTTGTCGAAAAAACTATCGTGGCGTCGAAAAATCGAAAAACAAAATCAATCCGAAAGATAAATCTTCCTCAGATCAAAATCAATCGAAAAAATCAAAAATCATCAATCAGAATCCCCCATCAGCTCAAAATCCTCCCTCAACAAGTCAGCTGCCTCCCTCAGGCAAGCACCGAGATCAGGCGGATCTCAGACAAAATCTCAAAATCTTGGAGTCTCTCAGTCGATCGCCAGTCAACGTCAGGCTCAAATCCCTCCGCGAAATCAGGCAGGATCTCAGGCTCTGTCAGGCAGTCAGGCTTAGAACGAGATCCGGCAAATCAAACATCCGGAATCGGCAAATCTTTTTTCCGCATCAGAAATCAGGCAAATCCGGCAGGCGCAATCAACATCAAAGTCGTCATATCATAAATCAAAAAAAGTCCGAAATCAAAGATCGAAAATCCGTCTTGCTTATTCGAAAAAATCGAAAAAATCAAAAAGTCGGCATCCAAAATCGAAGGCGAAAAAATCATTCCGGAACAAAGAAATCTCAAAGAAACAAAATCGAAAAGATTCAACTTCGAAAACCCGAAAAATCGAACTTCGGCGTCGGCGTCGAAATCCCCGACCTCTCCTCACTACCCCTCTCCCTCTGTTAGATTTTTATCACTCTTTATATTTGTCTTGCTTATTTCTAAATCCATTGGATCCATTAAGTCCTTCATTTTTCATTAAAAAACCCAAATCGGTAAGACATAGTAAAAGTCTCCCCGACCTGATTTTTCACTAATATATGTTTGTTGCAGACTATCGGTAGGAAAATTTTATTGTTTCGGTGACAAAAGGAGTCATTTCGACAAAGGGAATCATTGTCGGAGTGAAGTCATGGCGAATACATTGTGTTTCGCCGACCGGTGCATGTGGAAGTATATCGGTCAAGCCAAAAATATATATCGGCATATGTTGGGGCATCGGTGTAATGTCAGGGCGAATGTCATATGTCATACCGACTAATGCACAAAGGGTTTGTTTTGGCTAGACCGATTGGTATCAACATGAACTTATAACAAAATTGTTTTGTCTTACCTACTGACTTGCAAAAAAATGTCTCGGTAAGACTTGTGTGCATCGGGGAAGGTCTCAGTGAAGTGGTTGTTTTTTGGCCGAACCAATTTCAAGGGTATTCAAAAGCTCTTGGTGAGAAGCTATAGAGTCTTGTTGATTCAAATCTTATGCTGATGGAGATATGCATCGCCGGGAGAAGAACTTTTCGGCATAACTTTCATCGAAGTATGAATATTATACCAACAGGTAGTTCGGGGTGAGTTTTACCGAATAGGAGTAATATGGAGGAGTGATTTCGGTAAGACATTTGGTGTCAATATGTGTCTTCTTGAAGGTTCATTATCTTTTCGAGAGTATTATTTCATTGGTTGGGTTTATTTCTTCGATGAGAGAACTTGCTGGACACACCGAAATGAGAATTCATCGGTGAAAGGGTGATTTTGTCTCAGCGAATGAAAATACATTGAAAAGTACATATCGGTAAGACACAAAGATATCTGCATAACATCTCCCCAATTTTGAAAGTCACAGTGAAGTGGGTGAAATGAAGATTGCATTGGCATGAGTACAAATTTGTCTTGGCGACCCAATGTAAATGAAGAATTTCGGTGAAACAGGATGAAGTCTACAAGAGGTTTCCCCAACATCTATAGGTTATAGCGAAGAGCATAATGATAAAGGATTTTGGTCGGTGTGAGAACATTAATTGTCTCAGCGACTAGAAAATTCTTTGAAGAATACATATCGATGTGGCACCATGAAGTCTATGTGACATCTCCCTAATTTGGAATTGTCACAACAACATGAAAAATAGAGGCGTGAGTCATCAAGTTGATTCCAGGTGTCGGTAAGACCACAGAGTGTCTTGGCGAATGGTGATATAAACGTTGAAAAGGGATTTCGCCCCAGATTTGAAATTTTCTCATCGAAAGGACATTTGATGCGACAGTGCCAATTTCAAAGGAGGCTTCATTCGTGCTTCATTAATGGCACAATGGGATAAAATAGTAATGACAGTAATGTTTTAATCAATTCCTCACTTCCGAATTGATTGCTGGTGAATTGGTGTGCTGAACAGAGAACCGAGACATTTTTTCAGTCTGAGGAGCTCACGCAGAATATTGTAAGTAATTGCTTCTCTGTTTTTCATATTTTGATTATGTGAGCTTGAAAATGGAGTCTTCTGATTCTAGAA
>VDFB02270651.1:782362338-782404574 GCA_007258455.2 Sequoia sempervirens
GCAATTGAGCATTGGACGATGAAGCATGATTGGTGTCAACTTTGATATCTCCTTGATCAATAAGATCTTGGACATAGTTTTTCAGACCTTGACACTTATTTAAAGAGTGTCTTTTGATTTTATGGAACTCAAAATATTCATTTTCCCTAAACCATGCAGGCTTGGGTTTGGATTCGTCAAGTGGCTTGGTGACAGGATACGTGATTGGATAGTTGATCTATAACAACTTATTGAAGACGACACTCAAGGGTTCTCATAATTGAGCATACTAATGTTTAGTGTTTCCCTGGCTATTCTGATTTGACTGTTGAGGAGGATGAGGTGCCCCCTGTGGTACAAATATGGTGTTAGGTATGGATGGTTATTGTCTCTGGGATGTATTAGCCACTTGGACATGTTTAGTATCATTCATGCCATCATTCACTACGTTCTTGTTCTTGTTCCAAAAATGTGGCTTATCTCCAAATGACCTTTCTTTATCATGGCTAAGTATTTTGATGTGTCCTTTGGCAACAAGGGCAAGTTCAAGGATAGGTCCCTTTTCCATTATCTCTGTGAAAGTGGTGACATAATGTAACCTAAAGTTATGATCCATGTCGGGATGAGAGTTCTCCACGAAGAGAGTGACCATGTCCTTCTCTTTTAGAGGGATTTTCATTCAACTTGCTAGCGTATGCCACCTTTGAAGGTAGCTAGCAAAGGTTTCACCCTCACGTTGTTTCTCTTTGAGGAGATCTAAGGTGTCAGTGTCTTTCTCCAAATTGAAGGAGAAGTAGGAGATAATTTTTTCTAACAGGTCTACAAAACATTTTATGGACCCACGTTTGAGGCTCATGAACCACTCTAGGGCATTACCTGTCAGGCTTCGTGGGAAGAGGCGCAAGATATAGTTGTCATTATGCATAACTTCTTGACACTAGGAGTAAAACTCCTGTAAGTGGGCCTTGGGATCCTTGTTCCCCTTGTATCTGTTAAATTTTGGTATTTCAAAATGTTTAGGGAAGGGGATCAACAAGATGGAGGGATGAAATGGATATGGGCATATGTCCTCGAATTTGAATGATTGTTTTCCAATCCCTGCCTAAAGATCTTTCAGAGCGGCTTTAATTTCTAGCAAATCTGAGTTGCCTGGTGGCGAGTTGGATGGATATGGATGGTAGGATGATAAAGGATCCTGCTAAGAGAGTGTCGGGTTGTTGAGATATGGATTTTGATAGTGGGGTGATGACATCCCTTATTGGTATGCCAGGGGATTTTGTTGATACGTGGGTTGTTGTTGTGAGGTATAGTACGGATTCGTTTGATAAAAATGTGAGGTAGGTTGTTGAGGAGCTTGGATGTGATGTTGCGGGTTGACCTATTGATACTGAGGGTATTGTTGTGATTGTTGGGAGGCTGCATAAGGTGGTTGCTACTGGGACTGTTATTGGTAATAATGATGTGGTGGTTGTTGATGTGATGTGAGATGTTGCGTGGGCTAAGACAAGATGTTGTATTGTGTTTGAGCTCACGGTCATAGGATGGATGCGAGGAAGGGGGATATGGTTTGAGTGGGAGGTTGGGACGGATTGCTTTGCGGCTGATATGGTGGTCGTTGCGAGGAAAATAGCAGTTGTTGTTGTTGGGGTGGCTGAGATAACCTAGGGGGATTTTGCAAGGGAGGTTGTTGGGTACTAAAGGGGACATTCAGAGGTGGTAGATTAGATTGGGGGTCTGTGGAGATGCATATTAAGGTGATGGAAGGTTTATGGCCTCGAAAGGTGGAGGTAACGCAGTGAAAGGGGTGCCCCCAATGCTGACAGGAGGTGGATTTGAAGGGGGTGCTGCTGGTAGCATTAGTGGTTGTGGTTGCGGGATGTTTTGTGGCATGCCAAAGGCAAAAGGATCATTGGGATCAGTGGTTTGGTGAGCCCCTATGACTGAGATTGTGAGATGCAGGGGATTGCTAATGGGATACAGAATGGCATTTCCGAATTCAAGATGGTGCCAACCTTCTACAAGAGGAACATTGGGGACGTATGAACTACCTGGTGCATTGTGTAAACCTTGGGGTATATTAGGTGTGGAACCACCATACTTGGATAGGTCAATACCTGACGGCAGCTTGACCGATTTACTAAATTGTTCCTCAAATGTAATTTCAGGTTGAATGACCTTGTTTTCATCCACAGGGGGGTGATGTGTTTTGACCATCGATATTGGATTGTGATGATGTACCATTGTGTGGATCTCGAGGGATGTTCACACCATTATTGGGGTCTTGTGAGGCATTAACTGCGTTGTTCAGGTCTTGAGGGATGTTTGGTTGGGATTGTTGTTTTGCCATTTTCCTTGTTTGTGACCAGGTCTGAACGGGCATGCAAGATGATATGATGGACTAGGATGACCTTGGTGATGAAAGGATTGATTTGATTTGAAGATTGATTAGCCGAAAAGGATGTGGCTCGATAGGACTGATTTGATTTGACTGAAGTGGATTGGGTTGATTGGTAAATAATGAGTCAATCTGAATTGGATGATATAATGATTTGATTTGGATTGAAGATGGATTAGGATGAATGATAGTGATTGAAATCTGAAACCAAGTTCAAGAGTGATCCTTGGTAATGCTAGGTGTTTATTAATTGATTAAAGGGGGGATGTATGATAATGATACCGAATCCAACTTGAGATAGAAGTGGATTGATTGGACCGACAAGGATGACCGACTTCAGATGGATGACAATTCTAAGTTGGTTTTGATGGATGGCGATTAGAGATGAACACCTAGGTCAATTTGGATAACCGCTCTAACGAGGTTTCAATGGGATACTGATGGTCTAAAATGTGGAAACAATAATTAGAATGTGGGTTTGAAATGGGTAAATGAGGACTCTTAACAGTTGAATGGATGCACGAGCTAAGGGGATGAACATTTAGGATGGTGAATGGATTCCTGAAACAGGTGCACGAATGTTCGAAATGGGGAGACAAGTGATCGAGATGGTGAAATCAAGGTCCCGAATGACAAAGCAGATGAAAAAGTCGATCAGTCAAGGGTCAAGTCCGCCCCTGTGAAGGTCAGGTCCACCCAAGGAACAAAAGATGGTCAAATTTGGTCAAAACAAGCCTGAAAAGGGTGGGTAAAAGGTTAGGTCCACCCCTGGATGGGTTAGGTCCACCCAAGGAGCAAAAGTTGGTCAAATTTGGTCAAAACAGACCTGAAAGAGGTGGGTCAAAGGTCAAGTCCGCCCCTAGATGGGTCAGGTCTACCCAAGGAGCAAAAGTTGGTCAAATTTGGCCAAAATAGACCTGAAAGAGGTGGGTCAAAGGTTAGGTCTGCCCCTAGATGGGTCAGGTCCGCCCAAGGAGCAAAAGTTGGTCAAATTTGATCAAAATAGACCTGAAATGGGTGGGTCAACGGGTCAGGTCTGCCCAAGGAGCAAAATTTGGTCAAATTTTGGTTAAAATAGGCTCCAAAGGACTGGTTTATAGGTTAGGTCTGCCTAAGGAGCAAAAAAATTTTACAAAGGAGGGAAAATCTGGCTGTGCAGAGGTCAGGTCCAGTTGTCTGTCAAGGAAAATCTGACTGTCTGTAAGGGAAAATCCAGCTATCTGTAGAGTTAACTTGACTTTTGACAAAAAGACTTAGGCAAAGGACTCAAAACACAGCAATCATCAATCAAAAGGATATGGTTGAGTGAAATAAATCAGACAATCACTGGTTTCAAATAAAGAAGTCAATTCAGACAGCACAAGCCTAAGTCTAGTAAAAAGGGTATGGTCAACAAAGTCCTCTAATCTAGGATGAATATGGTTACTAGGGAGTCCTCGATATACACCTGGTATGTGAGGTCCAAACCGTGAACACCAACCCATTACAAGTATGAGTCAGGAACCTTAAAGGCTCAAACAAACTCTTCACATCATCCCGATGCTTCACCAATTACAACGTGGTTGGATTGAGGTACAACTTTCGTTCTCCCCCCTTTATATACCCCGCCAGTACACGTGGTTGGAATCATCCCTTAGGGTGATGAAATCCCAAAGCAGGTCCCGCTAAGAAAAATAAAAGGGGTGGACTCAAAGGACGTGGTAAGCTACAATTTCTCATCACCCAGGATCGTCGAATGGTGCAAGTGGATTGGATACATCAAATATCTCACTCAAAAACATGGAAAACAAGGTTGATTGGCACCTCCTAGTTAAACTATGTTCCTAAGTTAGAGGTTAAAAACCCTTAAATAGCCAAAAAGATTGCTAAAAATGAAATTTTACCTTCTGTAAAATGTTGTCTAGGGAAAATCCAGCTGTCTATGAGAGAAAATCTGGTTGTCTGTGAGGGAAAATCTGGCTTTCTGTCAGGTCAGGTCGACCCCTCCATGAATTTTTTTCCAAAAACAACTTTTGAGGTCTGTGGAGTGCAGGTTCGCCCCTGGGAAAGGTTAGGTCCACTTGTGGAGGGCAGGTCCGCCTGTATGCCAGGTCAAGTCTGCCCCTATAGGTTGGGTCCACCCCAGGAAGGTCAAATCCACCCCTCTGTAGGTTGGGTCCGCCCCTCTGTAACTTGTACTTGTAAAAAGTCAAAAAACAACAAATGTGAAAGCAAGAGACCCATTTGTGGGTCCCACCAGGTGTGCTAAAAATGTGATAAGGAAAATTTAAGTATTAGAATACGAGCAAAAAAAAAGAGAGAGAAAATAACACTAAAAACACTCTACACCTCAAGATTAGCCTAGTTGGATTCAATACAAAATAAAATGGAACTTTTTACCTTGTCTCGAATCGATCCTTTGGTTGGCCCTTCGATCTTTGGTGTTGTATGCTCCTTGGATGGCAAGAGATGCAAGCTATAAGATGGATGGAAAGTGGATGCAAGTATGAAAAATAGCTAAGTATGGCTCAAGGAAAAAAATTGCAAGAGTTTGGCTACTATCCATGATCTCCTCCAAAATGTGGTGCAGGAGCACCCCAGTACACTTAATTTCAACAATTCATCCTTGGAAGGAAGGCATTAGAAATTTAGGGGCATTTGAGTAAATTAATGTTAAATAAGGTCTTTGAGACTATTTTTTCATGTAATTGGGGGTTTTTAAGGGTATTTGTTCCAAAAATGCAAAAGGTTGCATTATTTTGTGTTTGTTGTTAACAAATTGTCAAACAATGCAAAATTAAGCATATGTAAGGGTTAAGTTAGTTTGTGGTCAGCTATAGGCACCCCAAGAGGTATTTTTTAGGTGGTATCATGATATATTATTGTAATATCTTGAAGGGGAGGTTGTTGAAGAAGTTTGGAATGAGTTTCTAATAAGAAATTTGTTGTTTTTTGTGTTTTCCATTAAGAAATTGCTGATCACATGCATTGTACGACCTGTACACATTGTTCCACACTCCAATCCTATAATGGATGGATAGATAATTGAATAAGATTTCTTTTGGCATTGGAATGGTGTTATTTCATTGAGAATCAAGTGAGATATCCTCATTTTACTACTGGGTGGTCTGAAATCCCATGTTTTTCCTATTTTCCTGAACTTTGCTTGGCTGGTACAGTCCGTACAACTCCAGATCTTGGTTGAAGACTGACATGGTATTTTAGGACACTAAGTCTACTTTCAAATGCTTTAGGTTTGATTGAAAATAATTAATTTTGGAGTGAGTTATCTTTGTTTTGCTGAAACTGCTCTGTTTTGGTGCAAGTTGGTGTTTTGAGAGTAATAAAATGAGTTTTTAGGGCATTCCACCTATTGTAGCAATTGTAACTCAGTGGAATGACCCAATTTGTTGTAACATAGGTTTCCAAATGCTGTGGAGGTCGAAGGAAGTGTGTTTGTGGGTTTTGGGTGTTGCCCTAGGTTGAATTTGGGTGATTTTCCTTGTGAAAGTGAGGAACTAAATGATGGTTTATGAGTTTTCTGGAAGAAATAACCTATGTGATGAATTTTAAAGCTTGTGCAGGCATAATTATGAGTGTTTGAATAGGTGGCAGGGTCTGGAAAGGTCTGGAGGTATGATTTACAATAAACCCTCCTTTTGAAGGCCTAGAATCAAGGGTTTTTGGTTTTGCTATGTTGGAAGAGTGATTTCTGGAAACTAGTGGTGGATTTAATAGTTTTTGGGAATTTTAATTGCTGCCCCAAGGTTTCATAAGGTTTGGTGGAGTTTAAAGTGTACCTTCTTTGTAAAAGTGGGCTAATTCTACTAGCCCTTGGATATGGTGACTTAATGTTTTTCTATGTTTTGACAAATGAATCTTACTTGTAAGCTTGGAAATGTCTTTTTGATGGAATATGGATGCTATATGGATGATCAATGGGTTCTCTTACAGTTTTCTTTGAGGAATTGGTCTTTCAGTTGCTCAGTTGTGAATTGGAAAGCCATAGAGCTGACCCTATGGAAGTTGTGCTAGTTATTTGATTTTGTGTTGGTGTTTGGTTTTCAAAGCTTGGTTGATTGTTCTTCCATCCTACTCTGCATCAAAATGAGAGAAAAGAGGGGGTATTTATAGAGATTTTAGAAATCTCTAAGAAAATGGACGGTCAAGATTGAGCCGCCAAGATCAAGATGTAGGGCTAAGGTGAGTTGAGAACTCACAAGCGCTCACATCTTGACATGTGGCATGTGATACTGCTTGAAAAAATGATGTGTACATGAGGTGGAAGGATAGTACATGACATGGAGGTACTATAGAGTACCTTGGGATTGGACAAGATCTCCTTATAAAGGAGGTCCTTGTCCCCATGTGGGTGAAAGGACATGTGAGGAATTAAAAATTCCTCAAATATTCTCATGGGGATGAGAGAAGGAATTTAAAATTCATTTAATGCATTTGGGGATTAAATGTGAACTAAAAATTCACATGGGGAATGGAGCGTCTTGTTCAAAAAGAGGAAGCTTTTAATGAAGTTGACTAAAGACACATTCCATAAATAATATGGGGATTAGAGATTACCTAATTAGATGATTAAGGTTGTGCAAGTACTTGATTAGACTAATTAATGACATGTTAGAAGCAAGTGGGAAATGATGGAGGATGTGACCCTAATGATGATTAAGAGTGTGCACATCTTAATCATAAATTAATTATGAATAAGAAAGAGGGTTAGATTTCTAAGAGGGATTAGAGGCCAACTTGCAAAAGTTGGAGGATGTGACAATGAGAGAGAAAATAAGGAATTTAAAAATAAATTTAAAATTCTGAAAGATAATATGACTAAATTAAATAAAGTGATGCATTTATTTAATTTAGAGAGGAAAGAGGGGAAAAGTATTTGTTAAATTAAATACTTTGGGAAACCTTATGTAAGATACCAAAATATTAATTAAATGAATGATTTAATTAATACTAGCAAAGAGGAAGATTTAAATGAGCAAAGGGATGATTAAGGAAATGACTTTGACCATATGGAATTGGTCAAATTTGGATGTCTACAAGTGGAATCCAGAGCTTCCGATCTGCACTTTGATTCTCTACAGGTATTCACTTCTGAAACTCTTATTTCTAAACCTAAAAATGAGTTTTTATTGATATTTCTCTAGCGATTTCCAAGCTTCCAAGAGTCCTAAATATGCAAACACACAAGAAAAGAAGAAAAAATGTTGAATGTTAGGGTATGGTGGTTTGGCTTAGTCAAACCCCTTTTAGGTAAATAAATCAAAATGACGAAGGAATGAAATGAAACATGCAATAATGGAATTGATTACATTTCCATGATGTTTGATCTTGGGATTTTGCAATAAAACATGAAGGATTTTCCCTTGGATGTTTGAAAATTGACGTCTAAATGTCTTGAAATGATAAAACCCTAGCTTGCTTGACTTGAGATGGAATATTAGAGGATGAATGAATGATAAGAGATGTGAATTAGGGTTAAAATACTTATATTTATAGGTATTTCACCTATTTTACCCGTTAATACCTCATCACAGGCCGAAATGAAGAAATAAACTTAAATTTCACTTTTTTCCTACTCAAAGGTCAAAGTTGGGCCAAATGGGATGGATTTGCCACACATGGTGAATGGGTCCCACCTGGATGGGACTAATTCACCATGTATGGTGAATGGGTCCCACAGGGGCCATTTTGACAACTAGGATACTAGGAGATAAGGAAATAAGAAAATAAGGTTTAAATTGCAATTTTTTTGGGTATTTGATCAATTTAAGCCTCAGGATGCACTATATGGGTTATTAGGGGCCTATTAGTGATGATGTAAAGGTAAAATAAGACTTGGGACATAGAATTCAATGTGAAAGTGTGAATAAATACACTTTACAACACTAAAATGAGGTCCACATAGCCTAGGAAGGCACAAGAACCAATGTGAATGTGCAAGACACATTACAACACTAGTTTAACATTAAGTTTATTTTACAAGCCTTCTAGATTGATGTGATGATGTTATTAAACACATTTTATAATGTTGAATTGGGAGAAATGAGTTTATTAAGTCTATAAAAGCGTGAAAGTTCTTTACAACACTTTACAACACCTTTACAAGACATCAATAAAAGCATGTTATTCAATTTGCAAGGGTCCAAAAGCTAGTGTGGATGCATAAAATGCCTCACAACACCTAAATCAAGGCCTCATTAAATCTAAATTATCATGAATTATTCCCATGTCAAGCAAAGGGTACTTTTTTCTATGGTGCATTTAGCCCCCACTTTAGTGAGAGGATGAACTTGCTTCAAACTCACACTAAAGTAAAAATTCAAGAGAGATTCAAGTGTACAGATGAAAATGAAAAAGAATGAAAAAGATTAAAGGAGTTTGCACAAGCCCCCAGGATCCAAGATCCTGAGTCAAACCATCAAGATACAAAATCACACAATGGCAAGAGAAAGATGAAAATGAAAAGCTTCGATCATTTGTCTGGCTAGTTGTGCATTAGATCTAGGCTATTTGTTTGGAAAAAGAAATGTGTACTCACTCTGGGGCGATGGAACTCTTGGTTGTCTTCCAGGTGAGAAGTCCACAACATACTCACTTTGGGGCCACAAAACTTCTGATTGTTTGCAGGGTGAGAAATCCCAAAGGTGAGAAACATACGATAGTTGGTATTCACTCAAACACATAGGTGGCTATGGGGAAATTCATGACATTGAATGGGCTTCCCACTCAACCATACCAAAGTTATAGCCCTTGATAACTTCAATAAGGTGCCATAAAGGAAAATGGTTTTTCAAGCTCTATGAGGTAAGCAAAACTTTGTATGCTTGACACTCATAGAAATTGTTAATGAAGAATAGTGTAAGGATTGTTCAAAGGGATTTTTTTTTGCTCGTGCAAGGTCTCATCTTAGGGGACATTGTGCTTAACATCTCCAAGAGAGGATGTGTCAATGAAGTATCGTGCTCTTGGAGGGAATCAGGCCCAATGACTCCACCAAGAAAAGGACACATCAAAAGAAGAAAGAAATCACACGATGAAATGTGAGTGGTGATGTATGCCCCCACTTTAAAGTGGTAGCGAACACTAGTACTATGAGAAATTTCTTTAAAGTAGAGGAAGGAGACATGGGAGCTTACTCAGAAACCTCTATTACAAGTCATATGTTTCTGATAAGTACGTCATGAAAGATATAAGTATGTCATAGGCGAGCCAACTTAAGGCATGTCATCCACATCCCAAGCTTTCTCTTATATATTCATGAAAGGTTAATGACTAGCCAAAGGCGGCAACCAAAAGTGATATACGAGGTTAAGGCTACATAATCCCTTGCCCCCACTGAGTCTAGGAAAAGGGTGAGCCTAAATGATTAATGAAATGCATGCTAGAGTGAAAATGAAGAGCAATTAGAGAAATTAGGTTCCCCTACATAGGGAAGTATACCAAACTCCTAAAAATGTTGGATTTTACAACTCAAAGCCTTACATTCATTATTGTAATGATCATTAACTCTATGATATGCACAAAATGAAGACTTTTAATAACATTTCTTTTGAGTTCTAGGGGGAAGAGTTATCAAGTGATCTTGGAGGAGTCTCAACAAGATACCCTCTTGATTAATGGTAGAAGGTGGTCTTGTGTTTTGCGTCAAAGATACATCTTGCTTAGTATTAGATGTCATACCTACACAAGACTCTTTAGATTTTGAGATTTTGTTCTCTCCATTATAGGAGGATATAAAATATAACGAATTCAAATCATGAGCATTTTGTGAGATGACATTGACATTAAGTGAAGGTGTACTTGTTTGTGTCATATTTTGTAAAGGATGGTGTTCAAGACCATTATTGTTGACAGTTAAGGTTAATTTATGAGTATTTGTGTGATATTATTGATGTTGAGTGAAGGTTTTTTGATCTCAGACAAAAGACAATAACCAAGATCATGAGTCATTTATTGTGTGTTAAGCTCTATAGGGTTGCAGATACCTGTTCTCAAGCACCACATCAATTTCCACCATATCCATGTTGTTTCGTGAGTTCCTAACCTTTTCCATAAAGCTTTTGCATTGCTTTTGTATCAGGTGGTGGTTGATCATAAGTGTCATCAAAGGTCAGTGTGTATTTTTCTTCTTTGTCAAAAGTAGTTGAGGTAGATGCTTTTGAAAGGTCTTCCAAATTTCGTGTTGACATGATGGTTGGTTGTTCTTGTTTCTCATCTTTCTTTTGTGTGATTATGTATTCCCCCATTAATGATGGTGTGGATTCTAAGGATCCCCAATCATCACCAAATAATTTAGACATTGATTCCTCATTATTTTGTTTAATTTCAAGAGGGTCTATATTGGATGTTGGAATCAATGTTTTTAGAGGACTTGTAGCTCCTTTTTCAAGGTGTAGGAAACTTCCAGGCTTGAGGTCTATTTCAACTTGATAAATGTTATTTTTATAGACATGTTTCATTATACAATGAAGGGTTGAAGGTATTGCATTCATCTCATGAATCCATGGTCTGCCTAAAAGAAGATTATACGAAAGATCATAAGGCATGACATGAATAAGAGTTTGCAAAGTAGCCACCCCAATTGTAATAGGTAAAGTGATTACACTGAGTAGTTGCTTGGTTGTATTATCAAATCCTTGAACATATACAAAATCAGGTATTATTTTTGATTTGTCAGCATGCAATCTATCAAGGAGATTTACACTACACACATTAAGGGCAGAACCATTATCAATAAGGGTTCGCTTTATCCCTATTTAGTTGTATTGAGAAATGATCATGAAAGCTTCGTTTTGTTTTTGCAACTCTAAGGGAGGGAGCTCGTGTTGATTGGAAGTAATGTCGAGATTCATGCAATGGATTAAAGCTACCACATTAGTCGGAGTTGTAACAAGAGGAATTGCAATTTGTTTTAAGGCCGTTTGTAGAATATTGTGGTAATTTGGTGAGTTCGGAAGTAAATTGCAAAGGGAAACCTTCGCAGGAGTATTCTTTAATTTTTCAACAAGATCATACTCCTTTATGTGTTGGAGGTAACAAGGAGAACTAGGTGGATTGGGTAAAGGTAAGGAGGGTGGCGTTGGTTGCAGTGGTTGTGGATTATTTTGAGTGTTATATGTATGAGCAATGGTATTATAACTCAGTTGTTGTGATACATTATTTTGAGGTGGATAGGGGATGAATTCAGGTTTGGGTTGTGGGGGAGGTTTATGTGAAGGGGGATAAAGGATGAGTTGAGGTTGAATAATGTCAACATCTCGTAACAAGTGAGATTCTTCATTGTCTTTGAAGGGCATAATATCATTAGTGCCAATGTTATCTTTGTCTTGGGTCATAATATCCTCCCTAGAAGGAGAGTTCTTAGGAGGAAAAAAAACCACATGTTCATTACATTAATTAAGGTTTGGTTCATCCAAAATAACTTCATGACAAATAAGGGAGTTATTAATGGTTGAATGTGTTTGATAATTGATAGTGGGGAGTTTAGGGGAAGACTCTATTCGATCATTCGTTGTTTCTAAGGTATCATTCTCTCATTCCATATTATCTACCCTACTAGGAGAGCTTGTAATATGTTCATCTAAGTTGAAATTTTCAAAGTACCTTCATCATAAGTGGGAGAGGCATCAAGAGAATAACCATTATAATTTTAAAATAGATATTCCCATAGAACAGGGACATGTTCTCATGATCTTGAATAGGTATATCTTCTAACACCAACCTATCCTCTTTGCATCAAGGAGGGATATTAAGAGAAAAACAAGTTTGATTTATTATCGTAGGTATAGAGACTAGGTAAGTTAATGTCTAGAAATGTTTCTATGATCTCATCTTCGTGTTGTGTTGTGTGATTGTCATGATTACTTAGTGCGATGTCCTCTTATTTAGTAATGTTATGTCTAATAGGAGAGGTAAGAGGAGAGAAACAACTCAGATTGTCACAACTCTCATCAATTGGTTCTTCTAACACTATAATCTCTTCTTCGCAAGTGGGAGAGAAAATCAGAGAAGAAAAAATGTAAGTGTTATGCTTATCCATGGTTTCTTTCACTAGACTAACCTCATCCACAAAAGCAGAACTAGGAGAGGGATCTATGATGAACAAAAAGAGAGGGGAAAGGACCTCATATTCGCATGATTTTAACAAAATTCTCTTACAACATGCAATAAGATCTAAAAAGAGAAAATGCAAGATGATAACTATAGAACTCTGTAATGAAAACATGAAGGAATGATTATCTTACAAAATTGAAATGTAACAATGCTAAAGCAAAGATGCAAAACAGGAATGTAATTTTCTAGATTTTAAAGATGACAATTGACTATCTATGATATGTAACAAAATGTCAATGCAAACTTTAAATTGAAACCATGAATGAAATGAGCTAATTTAGGCTATATTTAATGAAATGCATGTTACAAAAATGCAACTAACTGATATAGGTAGGTTAAGGAACCAAACATAAGCTTAAAAATAGAGTTTTCAATTTTGTAAAATGTAGTATCAGAGGTCAAAAGGGACTGATTCGCCCAAGGTGGCAAATGAGTCCTAGTATAGACTTTTTTCATAAATGTCAAAAAAAATTGAGTGATTTTGATGGTTTTTAAGTGCTTTGATGCAGACCTAAGTTAAAAGTGTAGAATTTCATAAAATTGAAATGAATGTAGACATGAAAAATGCAACCTAAATGCACTTTCTTATGAATGCAAAATTTAACACCTAGCATGCAAATGAATCATGAAATCCCTAATGAAAGCTAGATCTATGATGATGAAGGACTTCAAATCAGTCAATGAGGCATTCAAAAAGAAGGTTCACCAAAATGAACCATAGATTTTTGGGACTAGGAATGCTAGGTCTCTTTGTTCAATTAGGGTCTTTCACCTAATGAAAAGAGATAGGTCCCACACCTAAAATCTAGGTGGTTCATTCAAACTAAGGATTGTATGATGAAATTATGTCTATTTTCAATGTTCTAGATACAACTAATTGATAATATTGATTGATTGAAGTATGAAAACCTAAGAAACATGCAATGTTTGAAAACACATTGTGTAATGCAAGAACACCTAGGAATGAATGCAAATTGTAACAAAACTTGACAAAATTGAAAGTGTGCACCTGGAATGTGGAAGAAGATTAGAAATGAAATTTGAATTTTTTTTATGCTGATTTTTAGGCCTAGTGGGACTCATTCACCATTCTGGGTGAATCAGTCCCAATTTTACAAAACTAAACCGAAACCCGTTTCAGACAAAAGGGTATCTAAAAATTGAGAAAACTCAAAATTGACTTGGAAGTGGGACTCATTTGCCACTCATGGAAAATGAGTCCAATTTTGAATTTATAAATATTCAAAAGTGGAATTCAGAGCTTTCGATTTGCACTTTGATTCTCTACAGGTGTCCGCTTTTGAAACTCTTATTTCTAAACCTGAAAATGAGTTTTTGTTGATATTTTGACTTGTTGAATGAAGAGAAGACTTGAGAAACCTTTAAAATTTATCTACAATGATTTCCAAGCTTCCAAGAGTCCTAAATCTGCAAACACACAAGAAAAGAAGAAGAAATGTTGAATGTTGGGGCATGGGGGTTTGCCTTGGTCAAACCCATTTTAGGTAATTAAACCAAAATGATGAAGGAATGGAATGAAACATGAAATAATGGAATTGATTACCTTTCCATGATGTTTTATCTTGGTATTTTGTAACAAAACATTAAGGATTTACCCTTGGATGTCTAAAAATTAATGTCTAAATGCCTTGAAATGATAAAACCCTAGCTTGCTTGACTTGATATGGAAGATTAGAGGATGAATGAATGAAAAGAGATGTGAATTAGGGTTAAAATACTTATATTTATAGGTATTTCACCTATTTTACCCGTTAATACCTCATCACATGCCAACATGAAGAAATAAACTTAAATTTCGCTTTTTACCTACTCAAAGGTTAAAATTGGGCCAAATGCGACTGATTTGCCACACATGGAAAATGGGTCCCACCTAGATGGCATTGATTCGCCATGTATGGTGAATGGCTCCCTTAGGGGCCATTTTGACATCTAGGATGCCAAGAGATAAGGAAATAAGGTTTAAATTGAAACTTTGTCAAGTATTTAACCAATTTAAGCCTCAGGATGCACAATATGGGTTATTAGGGGCCTATTAGTGATTATGTAAAGGTCAAATAGGGATTGGGACACAAAATTCAATGTGAAAGTGTGATTAAATACACTTTAAAACACTAAAATGAGGTCCACATAGCCTAGGAAGGCACAATGACCAATGTGAATGTGCAAGACACATTACAACACTAGTTTAACATTAAGTTTATTTTACAAGCCTTCTAGATTGATGTGATGATGTTATTAAACACATTTTATAATGTTGAATTAGGGAGAAATGAGTTTATAAGTATAGAAAAGAATGAATGTTCTTTTCAACACTTTACAACACCTTTACAAGCAATCAATAAAAGCATGTTATTTAATTTGCAAGGGTCCAAGAGCTAGTTTGGATGCATAAAATGCCTCACAACATCTGAATCAAGGCCTCATTAAGTCCAAATTATCATGAATTATTCCCATTTCAAGAAAAGGGTACTTTTTTCTACGGTACAAAAGTGAACCAATGGAAAGAGCGTTCCTCTAAAGCAATTGTTCGAGTCTCCCCCCGCTTCACAAGCATTCCTCCAAAGGATGATCCAAGTTTCCATGACTTATGTTGGAGTGAACTGGTTCTTTACAAACCTTTTTGTAACAATGCAATTGACCTTGGTTCATCACCAACTCAAACTATGGCACAGTGGGAGAGGATGACATGCACTTACCATATGTGGCATGTGTGACACACTCAACCAAATACAATCTCTAATATAGAACCTAACTCTCCTTTGAATATTGCAGAACCCCCACACCAATGCAACCAATCTAAATGGAAAGTGTTGTCAACTGTTCACCTAGGCTATCCACTCTAGTTGGATGCACTTGACATGCTAGGTAACCATGAAATAGACCTTAACCATGACTAGAATACTCATTCCATAAATCCAATAGAACTCACTGTAACATCCAACTTCGTAGACTCAAAATGCACAACATATCAAGTCCCCCTTCCACCCATTGTAAATACCCAACATGACCTTTCATTGAAACAAAAGAAAACACTGGATTTAGTGTTGTCACACCTATCCTCCACCACTTACCAGCCACCACTCAAAATAATAGTTCAAGGAACTATAGGAACTCCAAAGTCACACCTAATTAAAAAAATTAGGCCTGCACTAAATTTTTCTGCTCTAAATGGGAAAAAATTTATATTACTTCTCATGCCAATAGGTGTTGTAGCATTCAACATTGGAGCATCAACATTTCATTCCGCACTTTGAATTCCCATCAAAGAGATGGCTCCCTTGCAAGGCCAAACACTAGCAAGTTTCTAAGAGAGAATGCATTTTGTTTGCTACATTTTAATAGACAAAATGAGCTTCATCAGTCCCAAGTTGCTTGAATGTATCAACTTCCGCTTGCATGAATTTTTCCCAACAAACAACCACAGACTGTTTGGAGGTCGCTCAATCCTACTCTTTCAAGACCTTGACTAGCTACTAGCTATGAACAAGGAAAAAGTAAACCTTTTACTTTTTCTCATGTTCAAGCCCTCTAAGTGGACTTTGTCTTGATTTTTCCTAGATTTAATGTTGTAATGTGGCCAACACATTCACATTAGGTTTTTTACCCTTGTGAATCATTTAGACTTCTAGGATGTCTTGTAAAAATTTTGTGAAGTGTTGTAGTCCACTTTCACACTTTTCTAGGACCTTTTCATTATAATTCACTTGAATATCTCCTTTTTATCACTTACCAAGTCTTATTCTAAAGTTTTTTAAAGATTTGTAACAAACTCTCATACTTTTCTAGACTTTTCATCACTAAATCAACCCTTTCTCATGTTTAAATGACCCCTTAATGCAATTTCTAGTCATACTTAACTATATTTTTTAGGATATTCTCATTAAACATTATTTAATGCACTTTAATCTCTAAAACCTAGTGAAATTTCCTTGGTGGTACCAAGTCGCTACCTGAGGCAACTTAGTCCCACTGGGCACAAAAATCAAAATAATTTTAATTTCTTGGTAGGATTTTATTCTCTTACCCTTGAGGTTAGCCTATGATGTGTTATTTTTGAGAAATATTATAAAATCAAGTATAAAAAAGGATTTTTCCTCTCATTTTAACCCCCATTCATTCAAGCATTCACTCACTCAAGCAATTCATCCATTCACTTATCATTCTCAAGCATTCAAGCACTCTAAGCATAATCAAGTCAACCATTGGAGCACTTCAATAAATATCTTCAAATTTCTACATCAAGGGTTTGGTGAGTTCTTGACATTGCATTTTGTTTACTCATCATTCTCTTCTCATTTCATTTCATTATCTAGGGTTTGATTACCAAAGTGGGGTTTGACAAAGGCAAACCCCTATCCTCTAACCCTTAACCCTTTTTCCCCTCTTTGCATGTGTGTTTACGGGTCTTGTATGCAAATTTTTCAAAGTTTGGTGTCAAAAATTGGCCAACAATCCATCAAAGTCAACATAACCCTAATTGAGGCTTGGAGACTCTTTTCAACCGTTTTCTACAAAATCAGGATTAGACACCTGTCAGAAAAGCAAGTGTAGAGCAGAAGCTACAAAATCCTATCCCAAAATTCTAAAAATCTCTAGGTGGACTAAGTCACTATCTACGGTGAATTAGTTCCATTGCCAGGCTTGAAAATTTATTTTTACATTTATGAGTACCCATTTGGAAAATTTCCATTCCGACAGATTTTCTCTGAAACTGGACTAAGTCGCCCAGCTTGGCATAAGTGTCCTATTCAACATTTCCAATCAAATCTGTAGGATTCCATAACCTCTCTACATCATATTCCATATTCCAAGTGCACCTCTTCAGTTTTGTTTAATTCTTTCATCATTTATTTGCATTCTTAGGTGGTTTTGCAAACATCACAGTGTTTTCTAGCACTTTGCATTTCTTAGGTTTTACATTAATAATCATCTTTTCTTTTCAAATTGTTGCATTTAGGCATCATAGTTAGACATATTACATCCTTTATAACATCAATATTTGAATGTAACATTGCATTTTGGCCCATCTTTCTCCTTTTAGGTGAAAAACCCTAGAATGGCTAGAAAGCATTCGAGTGCCAAAATATTTGTTTACACCACCAGTCAAAGACATTCCTATGTACTCTTCTACTTCCTATGGGGGGAAACTATGGTGGAGCTTCCAAATAGTTTTTACACTAAAAAAAATATTTCATCAAGCTAGAGAGGATCTCATTCAACTTCTATTATGTGATCTCTTGGGCATTTTAAGAAAGGTTGAACCTACTATTGCAAATTGGCAACTGCTAATGTCAAGGTCAAGCTCGACACTAACATATACAGAAAAAAAACTACTTTCTTATCATCCATACATATTTATGCAACCAATGAAAAGGTCTCACTCCATAATAAGTGTATGTTGTGTCTAGTGCAACTCATTGTTGTAGCCACTATTAAGCAAATAGGGAGCTCTTTCAACTCAAATCCAAATGATGGGCAACTCTAACTTAAGACTTTACTTTGTGTCAACCAAAAGTTTTTGCTATCTTATAATATGTGGATTGATATTTTCCTTGTTAATGGAGCTCTAAAAATAGTCTATAAGGAGAGAAAAAAACCACCCTAGCTCCCCTTGTTTGTTGTTATTTGATTCAAGAATTACATTGGGCCTACCTAGGATACAAAAAATCCAAAAGATGTCCCTATTATCCTAATGATTCATGGTGGTCGATGCCAAATTCCACTTAAAATGGCATGGGCCTTAACCATCCACAAATCATAGGGGCTTACACTTCAGGTGGCCACCATTGACATCGACAACATTGACTGACAAGGTTTGACTTTCATAACAATTTCTAGTGTCACTCAACTTTCCAACCTTTGTATCAACCCTGCATTCAGTTTTGAAAGATACACACACATGAAACAAAACCCTTATGTTGCTTGTAGGATTAGTGAAGAAACTCGATTGTCAACACTATCGGCATCAACCACTTGAAATGCTTAACTTCTTTTTAGTTAAACAAAACATACATGTATAATCACTATTTACTTAGGCCTTCCTGATTGCTTATACATATATTCATACTTTGAGTATCCATTCTCTTCCTCACTTACCAAATTTTATTTTTAGGCCCTCCTCCAAAGCTACATAACTGTTAAAATCAACCCTTTCAACATAGAGTTTATAAACACAAGCATATTTCACTCTATAGAGAGTTCTTCTTTGACAATTGCTCAATTGACATACAAGCAGTCTTCAAGGATCTTCTACTGAAGCTATTGTTTATACTAGAGTTCTCCCCTGCTAATTATGTTCACAATGGTAAAACTTTACTTATTTATAAATCTTTTTGCACCTATATATTGTGCTTTCTTCACCTAATCTTTAAACTTGTGTTATACATTTCTCATATCTAAGTTACATTATGCTTTTTCCTCAGACTTTTGGCCTCTTTCCAAGCTTTTTGCTACATCCACTCTCATGTTATGGTAAGTTTCCATTTCTATTAGAGAAGATATATAATGTATGTAGGTAGAAACATAATTTAATTTTGCTATCAATTTTGAATGGATGATTTATGTCATATTTTTCATGAAAAATCACAATAGATCTGTCCACTCTAAGAGCCCTTTCCAATAAGATGATTGGAGGTGATACTTTAAGGATTTATCCAGTTTAGACCGTTGGTCATGTGGTTTGGGCCTTGAAGAGCTTGTTGGGTGCTTACTATAACTGTCCTATTCTATTACAGAGTGAGATTTTCCCTCCTACAGGCTTACAGCTGGAACCTTCATTACTCCTTTTGAGGTATTTTGTTGTTATGTTCAGTTGGGTAGTTTTTCTCGTTATGTTGGAGTTGGTTTAGTAATTCTTGTAACATTGAAAATTCTCTAAATATGTAATCATGTTTGAATGATCAATGAAACAACATTTATTTAGCATACTCACTCTTTTTACGATATAATAGATTTTAAAGATTTTTTTTAGTTCATAAATATATATATATATATATATATATATATATATATTGTTGTTCTATAAACATAATTGCATTTTCCATATCAAAATATAACTTTCCCTTGCATATACTATCTCCTTAAGTCACTTTGTCACTCATCTTCACTGCTTACAAATGTTTTTCACTGAAATTTACTAACATTGATTTTACAAGAATGAGAATATTTGAAGGATTGTTCTCAGATGTTTTGCATAATTCACAAGCAAGCCTCCATGTCTGATTCTAACACACACTTTTTTTTTTTTTCACACCAACTGATACAGAGCTCTTTTAAAGTATGAAAGGACATGTTCTATTTTAGGTCAATTCACAAATTGATTATAGTTTCAATAAAGTGAATGTTGTTGTCTTCAGTCTTTAGATTAATAAGTTCAAATTTTAGAAAGATATGATTTTCATTTATCATTTTTCTGATAGTTTAATAAGCTCAAATTTAAGAACTCTTGTTTCTATGCTTTAAACTTTCATGAATAGAAGACAATGTAGTGAATATCAAGATTCATGCTATGGACAAAGATAAAACTTTCCTACCATACATTGTTACAATCTTACCATACAAAATTGGTGTCCACGAAAATAGATAATGTTCTAGTATTGAAGAACTCACAATTTGTAGGGGACTTGCAAGAGATTGCTCTTCTAAGTCAATTTGAACATGAAAATATTGTGCAATAACTTGGTACTAATAAGGTAAATATTATGCAACTCTTTAAAAAAATTCCAATATTTTTTCATTATGAATTCTACTTATATTGTTGGATATCTATTATTTCTCTTAAGACAAGAAAATTTTGTAAATCTAACTTTTGGCCATTGGTTTTCTTCTAAGTTTTATAAATAATTTTAATTTGTGCAATCTATGGTTTTCCTCACTGAAGAAGTTTCAATGTTAAGGGTCTATGAGTTACAATCTATTCTAAACTTTTTTTATGATAGGAGTATTTTGTAAGTCATTTTTTAATGCTTGTTGATGATATGCATTTGTGGCTATATAATATGGAGTTTGGGATGCTCCCAAGTATATGAGGTAGTGGGGTATTATATTCAAACTAATATATATATATATATATATGCACTTTGTTTGATTGCATGCAAGATGAGGATAAATTATACATTTTCCTTTTGTTGGTAAGACTAGGTTCAATAGCCAATTTTGTGCATACACAAGACAAATTCTAACTCGATTAAAGTACCTTCCTCAAAGAAATGTGAAGTATAGGTGATCAATAGTTATCAATTTCAACTTCTATATAGATTTGCTATAAAATTGTTACGCACCCTATGCTAAAAAAGGAATAATAAATAAGTATTTTATTTAGTAATATTTTGTATAAGTTATAGATTAATGTACTAATTCAACTACTTAACCTTTGTTTGGATTGAAATTAATCTTCTATTTATTCTTAAAATTTTAGGGTATACAAAAAAAGGATTTGTTGAAAAGGCTTTAGAAACTTTCAAGAAAATGCAATTGGTAGGTGTACAGCCAAACTCTGCAACATTTGCCAACATCCTCCTTGACTTTGTCAAAATGGGATCTTTTCAATGGTGTATGGGCATTCACCAAAGCATAAAGGAAACAACATAAACAAGGAACATGAACTATTTGACAAAATGCCTCAAAATAATGTGATCTCATGGAATGCCATCATTCTCGGGTGTACACAAAAGGGATTTGTTAAAAAGGCTTAAAAAAATTCAAGAAAATGCAATTGGCAGGAGTACAACTATACTCTCCAACCTTCACCAACATCCTCCTTGCCTGTGCCAAAATGGGTGCTTTGGAATAGGGTATGGATGACAATGTTATAGATTTGAAGTCCCCCAAATATCAAGGTAACTATTGTGAGAATGTGGGACAAGATAGTTCATGGCCACAAACCTGATTTTCAAACTTCATATTTTCCAGAAATTAAGTAAAAAAATATTTCTACTTTATAGTTATAAATCAGTTTTCCTATTTTTTAATAAACAAAATTAACACAAAGTTCATTATATTGTCTTCGGTGTACCCATTGCACCCCAAGGTGCGATTGGTAGTTATTAGTAATTTCTTATAGTTGATTTATCAAATATTACTCTTTATTGCCTCTTCTTTTGTTGAGTTTGCATTTCAATTTGTTAAATTATTTTAGTGGAGAATTGTCCTTTCTCTCTTATGTTTTGGGGTATTTTTGTTCTGTCCTTAATTTACACATCTCTTTCTTTTCTTTGTTAACCCCTTCCTTTTGGAATTTATTTTATTTTTAAATCTTTCTTTGCCTTCCCTCGGGTCTTAGGCCTCCAACTAGTCACCCTTCTACCTCTTTTTCTACCATTTTGGTCTATAACTAACCATTTTTTCATATCCTTGAGCTCTCTATCCTGATGATGGATCACGTAGTGTGATCCAAAATGTTGATTCAAAAACTTGTACATAATCAAATCCAAAAATAAAAAAGTTGATGTTCTTATGGATTATGGAAATCTAATAGCGTTGAATAAATATATTTATTATATTATATTATATATATAATATATTTAAATTATATAGTATTGATATATTTGCATAATGTATAATAGAATAATGAAAAGCTTGAAAATATAAAAAGACTCTACTAGTGAATAGAAACTATGAACTACATATTATGAATATAAACCTATGAAAAGGAGGCTTTGCAAAAATGAATGCGAGAAAAGATGATCAAAATTTCAAAATACAAGTAGGTTGGAGAAAAATAGAACATAAAACAAACTATGAAGAGGGAAAGAAGAAAATTTCAAAGAATACAAGGAGTGGAAGAAGACAAGCTGAGGGTTGATTTTAAAGTTCCAAATTACATCACTTGGCCCAACAATCTGGAAATAAACCTTAGAAGAAGGAAAACAATTCTAGAGAGGTCATTGAATAAAAGGGAGAAGGAAGAAAAATCTCCATAGCAACACCCAAGGAAACAGGGAAACAATGGTAAAAAGGAAAAAAGAAACATTTCAAAAAAGATCAGAAAAGCAGTCAAAGGGAAGAAAAGATGGGAGAAAGAAGACTGGACCCAAAACAAGAAAAAAGGACTTTTCCAGAGAAACCAAAGAATAGGAGAATCAAATTCAAATCAATCTAGGAGATGTGATAACAGAAGATTTGGACCTCTTGTGGAAGGTTGTCATTATATGCAGACTCATTGGCCTTAAAAGAAGTGGGGAAATGATAGAAAACTAGGAAAAAAAGAGAATCGAGTGGAATCATGGATTAAAGTTCTTACCAGATGGTTACTTCATAATAATCTTTCTCAAAGAAGAGGATAGGAAGTTCTATATTTTTGAAAGAGGACTGATGGATTTCGATGGTAGCCCAGTATTCAAGCAAAAATGGGTATCCAATTTTAACCCAATAGGGTCAATCCCATATAGCGAAGAAATTTGGTTAAGATTATACAATTTACCATTAGAATAATGGTCAGAGGAGAGCTTGGAAAATTTTGGAAAAACACTAGGAACCCTAATTGAGTTGGATGCCAAAATACTAGAAAATAACTCTTATCTATATGTTAGAATCAAAATAGCAACAATAAGAAAGATCCAAAAGACAATCACATTGAAATATAAAGAAGGGATATGGAAGTAAGAGGTGGAAATAGAAAGAAAAAAAAATTATTACATACTCTACAAAAAATGGGGTCATGAAACGGAAAGTTGTAGAAGTCTTCAAAAGACGACAAAAGTATGGAGAAGAAAGACAACAGAGGAAAAGACAGAGCCCACCTTGAAGGAAGATAATATTGAAAAACAAGAAGCTAGAAAGTTATATCTAGAATACAAAATAGAAAAGGGAAACAAGGGTGAAAAGGACAAGATAGAGATTTATGCGCCAAAAAAAAAAGACTTATTGACAACACAAGAGGAGTTGAATGCATAGTTAAGATAGGAGGAAGAAGAATTATTTTTAGAAAGCGAGAATGAAGACTTCAAAGATTTGGATATAATAGAAAATAGGAACATCTCTCAGACAGTGGCACAAATATTGGCCCCAATTATTATGAAAGGGAAAAAGAAAAATTGTAGGAAGACAAATAGACAAAAAAGAGAAGAACTGGCCCAAGAAAAAGGAATAAAAAACATTAAAAATTTCCTCCAAAATAAATTGGGAGAGGAGCAATCCAATAATGATGAACCATGAATATTTTAACTAGAATGTTAGGGGACTCAATGCCCCAAACAAAAGGTGCTTGATTAAGCACTAAATTGAAAAAAGAGAGGTAGATATCATACTATTACAAGAAACAAATATTGAAGATGAAAACAAAAAGATATCATAGAAAAAAGGATGGGAAACTATTTTGAAAAAATCATATGGAATGGCAGGTGGCCTAGGAATCCTTTAGAGAACTAAGATGGATGAAATTAAGTTAATAACAGAGGAAAATAATTTGCTACTATGTGAAGCAAAAAGCTTGAAAAATAATGTAGAATTTTACATCTTCAATATCTATGGACCAACAAGAAATAATGAAAAAGAAATTCTTTGGAACACTCTGAGCCAAAGCATATCTAAGTTATGTGGTAAAAGAATCATTATGGGAGGATATTTTAATGTAGTTCTAAGGATAGAAGAAAAGCTAGGTGGAAGGTAAATTATAACTCCCTCAATGAAGGCATTTGGGGGCTTTCTCGAACAAAATAACTTGGTGAAAGCACATAAAAGGAATAGATTCTACACATGGTCAAATAAAAGATCAAGGGAAGGATGTATCAAAGAGAAACTAGACAGATTTATCTTCTCCCAAGCCTGGCTAGCTAGAAAATCAAAGCTAGAAGGAATAATAATCTCGTTGCCTGGTTCAAATCACCTCCCGATTAGATTAAACATTTTTGTTGAAGATCCTAAAAAATAAATCCTACTTCAAATGTGAAAATATGTGGTTCCGGAAGGAAGGACTTGTGGAACAAATTGAATCTTGGTGGAAGACTGCTCCAAGATATGGGGGTACTAAGAGTTACAACTTTGTAAATAAGCTCAACTATATTAAGGGCAAGATTCAAGCATGGAATAAAGAAATCTTCAAAAATATTTTCTCTAAGAAAGAGCATTTAGAAAAATAACTAGAAATTTTAAATAGCAAAGTAATGGAAGCAGGAATGTACCAAGGGGGTTACTTAAAAGAAAATGAATTTATAGCTGAATACAATGAGGTGTTAATAAGAGAGGAGTATTGGAGAGCCAAATCCAAGGAATTATGGTTAGTGGAATGTTGAAATGAACAAGACAACTAAGAGGGGGTGAATCAATTGTCACCAATCACATTCATCACAAATCTCAAACAATTATTAGCTCCACATCCACTTTAATTTGTTATTAAGTATGAGCATGAAGTGCAAATAATAGAAAGCAATATCAACACAAGAAACACCAAATTTACGTGGAAAACACAATAAGGGAAAAGCCACGGTGAGGATTAACTCACAATATAAGAGTAATTGCAAAACCATTTACAAAGAGGCTCACTTCCCAAGATAGGACTTACTGTCCAAATGGGAGGCTCACTACCTATAGATATAGAAAGATAGAAAGAAGAATGTTAAATAGAGAACATTATCTCAGTGCAATAGAAGATCCACCATAAAAAATTGCACACATCTGCAGCCTTGATTAGAGAATTACAGACACCATCAACTCATTGCCTTCACGAGTCTAACACATTTAAGTCCTTGTTGCCTCGGATTTCTTTTGCATAATTTCTCACATCTAAGTTGCTTCTCACACTTGTGGCATATAATCCTTAACATCTTATCTTGTATTTATACCATCTTCAATCTTAGAAACTTTCTCCAAGGTCAGCTACACACTCTTCATTTTATAAATTCAAATTAGGTCAACAACTCAACATTCCCACAATAGATAAGAATGAGAGCAGACCAAACTAGAGCTTAACTAGGACCCAAAACAACATCTTGTATCAATCACACACTTCCTTAATTGATACTTATCCTTTTTATGATGTGAAACACCAGGTCGACCAAACTTGATGAAAACACCAATGAAGTTTTAAGTACAAACTTTTGTACCAAGAAGACAACATGTAGACCACATAACATGATCCACCATACACTGGAACACATCTTAGATTCCTTCATATTCATTTGTAGATACTACAACAACTTTCTTCCAAATCTGCAAGACCTGAAACAAACCAGTAGAGGACTACAAAGCATATATATTTCTCCCAGTCTGCGGTTAAACAACTATGCCAGACTAGTTCACAAACCAGTGAACCTAACTTTCACTCTTCATCAAACCAAAAGTTATAATCCAGGATACATCACCCAAGGATGTCCTTAAACAACACTTCATATTTGCACAAGCATAGGATCAACACAAAATATATGCGGAACACATACCAGAGCACATTCTAAACACACACACAATTTTGTCTTCACTATTTATTAATTTTCTCAAAAGCACTTGGAAAATCATCATATTAGCACACCTACAACACCATAAAGATAGCTCCATGTACTCCCAACATCTCTATAGTATCTCAACTATACATGCACCACCTGCAATCACCTGTTTCCTTTCTCTACAACAACCTATACTATGTTGACATCAATGACAATATTAACGACAACACCACCATACTCATTCATACTTACAACAATCTCCCCCTTTGTCATTGATGGCAACACACGATGTGAAAAACCATCAAAGAAACCAATATCCTTTTTCTTTCACTATTATTTTTCACATGACTCTCTCTCCCCCTTTGACATCAATGGAATTTTTTTGTTTTACATAATAGCTTCAACCATATAATTTTGACCACTCCCCCTTAGGAGTGCACCCATGAAAACACACATCTCATACTGCAACAATGATACTTCCTACTCCCCCTGAGGAGTAGACACCAATCATCAATCTAGAAAAATGATGAAGTTGTGGATCCACTAAACTAATGCACCTGTATGTGCACCTAGTTCAAAGAAGGAGGGGTAGTAACCCCCAACTTCTCTCATAGATGCTCAAAAGTATCCTTAGGAAGAGCCTTAGTAAATATATCGGCAATATGATCCTTTGTAGGCACATATTCAAGCCTGAATTTATTCTCCAATACCTTCTCTCTTAAGAAATGATATTTGATAGATATATGCTTTGTCCTTGAATGCATTACCGAATTCTTTGAAATATTTATTGCACTTGTAGATGTTCAAATTATCTTGATTGATATCATGCACTCAATCTTGATTTACTAACACTGATTCTTCCCTAATCATTCCTTTACTAACCAATTAATTGAATAGTCTTTATTTAATTAATTCATCAAAATTCCCCTTTTAATTAAATAAATCAACTTTATTTAATTAAGTCCTAATGTTCCCTCTTTTAATTAAATAAATCAATTTTATTTAGTTAAATTCTAATGTTCTCTCTTTGATTAAATAAATCAACTTTATTTATTTAATCCTAATGTCATCTCCTTTAATTAAATAAATCAATATATTTAATTAAATCTTCAAATACCCTCTCATTTTATTTAAATAAAATCTAACTATCAAAATCAAATGTCAAATCAACTAACTTCATCTAAGTTAATTAATCCTAATTAACTTCTAACACTAACCCTCCATTTCTCTAGCTTATGCAACTTGCACATGTAAATCAATTTATTTGATTTATTAATTCCTCTATTTTCATTCAAATGTGGCATATTCTTGGAATATTCCACCCATTTGAAATCTCCCTACCAAAAGGACTTTTTCCTCCACCTTGGCATTTATGGCTCTTACATGTCCTCTTCTTGAGCAACCTTTGCATTAACTCCTCTTACATCCCCTCTTGCACAAGCCATCTTTTGAATTTTGAATCCACCTACATGCATTAACCATGCACATTGTTCAAAATGTGCTCCACTCTCCTTCATTAGCATGTTGACAAGTGGCACAATGCCATTGGTTCAAGTTTAATCCAACATTCTTCCTATTTCTCATTCCTCCATCATTCTTTCTTATAAATGGAGGACTTGCCTTTTGATTTGGGATTCACAACTTCATGCAAGGTTACTATCTACAAAATTGAGCAAAGTTCATCCACATTATCATCCTAGTTTTCATAGATTTCATCAACCTTAGCATGATTATCAACATTTTGAATCAAGGAGCACACATCAAGCTTGTCAAGGAATTGGGAAAGGGCTTCTTTCCACATCAAAGAAGCACCAATTCCCCCATGGGATGTTGGTTTGAATGTTTTGAATAAGATTTCATTAGTCTTCATTTGATATTCTATCTTGTTTTCTAGTTCATTGTGTTTGAATGAATTTCATGGGGAATGTTTGTTATAGACTTGTTTATTGACTGATGTTTGATTTTTTGTTTATGTTTGAGTAGGTCTAGACCAAGCATTCATATTTTGGTGCTAGAAGGAGGGAAAATATTTCAAAATTAACACATTTTTTTGGTCAATTCTGTTATTTTTTCATTTTTTTGTGCTTCCAGGAAACAACGACGCTTAGAAGGACAAACAGTGATGTTATCAGTCCAGCGTCAGTATATATCGACACTGCTTCTACTCCAAAATGCAACGTTGCAGTAATTCTCCTGAGGTATGGATCTGTCAAACTCTAAAAAGTAATGTTGTGCAATATTATACCGATGCAATCACAATCATTTTTTCTCCACAGAGCGACACTGACTTCACCAAAGCGACGCTAAATCTCCAAATAGCGACACCTTTGTGGATTGCGATGTTGGGTTGGGGTAAAAATTCAACATTCAAGTTTATTTTAACATGTGCCTTTTGTTTTATATCACCTTGGACTTTTAACCTATTTTTTGGCTTTGTTTTCTGTAGATTGATTAACTTTTGCAGGTTTGTTGATCAATAAGGAAAGAAGGAAACAAAGAAAAAGGTTTCCCTTATGACATTATTTCACGATTGTAACAAGTGTTTTTAAACACTTTGGGGACACCTATAACCCAATCTTTGGAAATTTTGTTATCTTTGGTTTTAGGACTCAAATACATTTCTTTTGGTTTTAAAAAGAATAATCAAAGGGTTAAAATGAACATTAGGAACTCACTAGATTTGGTTTTGGGTTTTAAGAATTGAACAAACAACTCCAAACATTTCATCTTGGTGCTATAAAAAGAACCCATTACTGCTTTTGAAGTCTAAAATGAACGTGTGTCTTCCTTGTTTTGTAATATTTTTTAACAAACTAATATCATTTAAAGACGTATGCACTTCTCTCATGCTTCATGGCGATCTTGAGAATCAAAAGTCTTTTGGTGATATTAGGTTGTCTATAAGATTTCCTCCACACAATTCAATTTGGGCTTTTAAAAATTGAACAAAATCTTGCTAGTGTGAGATTGGTATATTGTGTGTGTTCTCTCTTTGTTCATGCAAATAAATATTGATCAAACCACGAATGTACTTTGTTGGTGCTCCAAATCAACCAATTCAATGAATCCTAAAGAATTAGCCACTTTCTTATACTCAGACTCAAAGAGGGATTGGGCCAACCAACAAGATTCAGTCAAAGACTGAGATCTTCTACACTTTTGGCTCTATAGGACCAAGGTGGGTCAACCTATACAATGCCTAAAACTTAAGTCAATTACACATTGACATTGATTTTTATAACAGATAACTCCTAACGAAAATACACTAAGGAAAGCATTGAAAACCTCAAATATGGCTTAATTCTTGGTGACTCAACACTTACTCAATAATTGGGAAGCATAACACAAAACCTCAATCAAACAATAGGGATTTAAAATGATTTTGATTTATAAAATGTTTCTGCGATGCACTAAACTGCAAGATAAATCAATGCCTAATTCTAGGCCATGGAGTCAAACACATAAAAATAATTCATCAACAAATGAATATCAACCAATGGATTTACAATTTTTAATGCATTACATTAACAGATCCTCTCTTATTATCAATCAAATTCTCCTTATCAAATCCAACCTATGCACTTGAAATCACTATTATTTTCTCAAAGTGTTTTAACCATTTCATTGAAATAGAACCATGAACACATAACACAATCTTAGGAAATTTGAGATGAAAAACCCAAACATACTTGGTATTATTGAATTCATATGATTTAATTGTACAAATTTGGAGACAATTTGAAGATATTCATGAATATGCAAACACTTTGAAGACATTCATGATCTATTTTCACAAACTAGCTAATATTTGCTCATGAAATCAAAATTAACAGTTTTACAGACTCAAAATATGACTCAGACTTAGCATTTTCTATCTACCCAACCCTATACAAGAATTCAAAATAGAACCCCTTTTCTCATAACTCTTTACAAATGAGAGAAGAAGAAAATATATAGAAAATAGAGGCAGCCCTAAAACTAGTCTTTTGATGACATCTAGCAACCTCTTTCATGTTCATCAACAACATTTTCAAAGCATCTCTCATCTCTCCGAGCAGCAACAAACTTTTTCCTCCAATTCTGCCTTTGCTCCAAGTTTTTGAGCAACAAAAAACTTGCCCATGTGATGAATTTCAAAATTCACCCAGATGTGTAAAAATTTCTCCTTATCCATGAAAAACCTATGTGAAATCCTTTTATCATTCCTTTATTTGCTGCACATTACTTCTTAGCATATAATATTTGGCCCCAAAGTGAATATTAAATTCACTTTTCATTACATATTCCCACATAATAAAGGCCTTTTAATATTTTATTGGGTAAAATACATTACCCGTCCCCACATTATTTTTGCATTTTCACCACAACAACCTTGAACATTTTACCTATGAGGCTTTCAAAAAGTACTTGTCGTGAGTCCTTGATTTTACTCACAGTCAATATTTGAAGGCTTCACTTTAATATTCCCCTTAAAATTTCACCTTATAATAAAAAATATACAAATGTTTAAAATATTGATGTTGAACTTTTCCTTACCTCGCTTTATATTTTCATCTCACACTTTTAAAACTCGAGAGGACTTTAACAAATTAAATATCAAGCCTCCATATAGTGAAAACAAATTTTATGCATGGACTTCATACTTTAGTCCACTGCTAAACTTTTGGCAAAGCTTTGAAGACTTTCTCTGGGCCCACCCTGTCCATGTGCTACATTCTAGCTCATCTCACAAGAATTAAATAACCCTTCATTTTAGACCCGCGAAGTAGCGGGGAAGACTAAAAATCCCTTTAATATTTTCTTCAGGTATATTAAACTATATACCATGCATTAATTTCTTGTTGGGGGCCCACCCTTTGCATGATGCATTCTCGCCAACATTTTAAATTTTAAAATGTTTTACTTTTGAATGAATGGAGGTCCCCTTTTAATATTTGCATTGGGAACTTTGGAACTATACTCATGCATTGAAGATATCTCGGGCCCACCTCTTCCATGTGGCAAAAATTTTCCATCTCGCAGGTTTTAAACAACTGGCATCTTGTTTGAGCGATTTGGCAAGGAGTGGCTAAGATTTGGTTGCATTGAGATCTCCATTCTCAGCCGTTGATTTTGGTTTTACATCATTTCCCTAAAATTTCATCTTCATGTTTCACAGACTCTACAATTTCTCTAGTGGCTATGGCGAGAAAAAGATTTCATAGGATAGTCTTGAATCCATTCCCCTGCAAGTGCAAACTATTCCAACACACAAATAATTTGACATCACCTATAGCAAAAACCTTTTAATAGGTTGTTGGTCTTCTTAGGGTATGTTTTGTAGCTTGGTGATGGCGGCCATGCTTTGCAGCTTTCAATCCCAACACATTATCTATGTTTGGCACGGGCCCTCCTTGATAGTTTTTGGTATGGTGGTTGCCCTGGTGCTCATTCGCAGCACAAAATCTCTATGTTCATGCTCCATCAATCTCTCAATACAAAGGTTTGAGCCCCCTTTTTTCTTTGCTATAAATAATGTGTTCCTTTGTCTCTTTGATCCCCTCTCCAATCTGTACAATGGTGTCCCTGCCTTTCTATCTGCCAGCACATTGGCTTGAAGTCTCCACAAACCTTTCAACATTTCTATTTTCTGAATATTCTACCCTAGACTACGTAGCATTCTCCTTCAAATCATTTGCAGATGGGTTTAAAGTTTCTAAAGTCCTTTCAACAAATGCATTTTTTTCGTTTGCTACCCTCTAGGTGTGCAATAATGGCGCTAGTTGCATTTGTCTAAAAGCTTCTCTAAGACCTCTTTCACCTGGTAATTGATGCACTTTTACTAGCGTGCTTTTAATGAGGGTTTTATTTTCTTATAAAAAGTCACATGCTTGGAAATGTTGCTCAAACAAAAGCATGATTAAAGAGCCATGTGACTTTATCTCACAGTAAATGAAGTGAAGCACCTCCCTCAACTCATGTTTACCTTAAAATCTGTTGAAGCACCTTGCTATCCAACATGCCCCACAATGATTTTTTTGATGCATTTTGTTGCAAGTGCGTTGGAATTACACTTTGCAATATTAATTCACCATGTGTACTTTAGCCTCTTCTCTGCACTTTTGTTGCCATTCATTCTTTGTATATGAATCACACCCTTCAACTTAAACCTCAGTCATGTAAGCAATGCTTGGTTATTTACCATTGTTTCATTCTCTCACAATAAGTATCAATATGCTTCTTTGCAAGAAAAGACTTGTGAGGATTTTATCTTCAAATGTTATACTTGACAAGAATTTTCAATAATGCACCCACAAGCCATGAGTCAAAATTCAAAGTTTGGGAATCACTCCTTACAATCAGATGCTTGGGTGTTATCCTCAAAAAATTTCCTTGCGTGATGCATTGAAAACTGGAAGTTGTTTGAAGCATCCATTGATGGATTCCCATACCCCATCCAATCCTTGCAACATTTAAAGCATAATAATAATGCAAAGCATGTCAGGCCCCATGTGGCCTGACTAATTTTTGTTTTGTTTTGAAACAACTTTTCATTTTGAATTGATTTGAAACAGCTCCTGAATGCATCAAAGATGAAAAGACGAAATGGGTTTTCATTAAAACTTGCTTTCTAGCACATTTGAACAATGAACAAAACTGGCCAAGTAGGCTCTGGAATCGGCTTTGAAAACTAGTCAAATGATCTCGTGAAACCATGAAAACTTGTAGGCATGTAAACATTGGGTCCACAAATAGAGTACAACAAACAACTCAACAAAAGGAGTCACGAAGTGAAAGATATTAATCAGAAAAGTTTCCTACATAGACTTTCTACAACTGTACTTGTTCATACACCAAGTAAAACTAATCAAATCACCTTGTTGAAAAAATACCAAATCAACTCTTGGCAAGATGCCACTGGACACACTAGCTCATTTTGGTGGAGTGAGCAAGTGTACAAAAGGAATTTTCTTGAATCATCTCCCATAAAAATTTATTAGGGGTCAAAGTTGACCTCTCTGAAATGTTGTCAGGAATGCAGATGCAAAACTAAATAAATTGCATTTGGTTTTGGCTTGCTAAAAATAGAAAATCTTGTCATAATGCTTTGAAACCTGACATGACAGCACATTTAGGCATGGAGAACTGAGAGCAACAATAATTTTGACATGACAGTCATCCGGTTGCAAAATACAAGCTCAAATAGGAGGCTACTTTGCAAAACTGAAAGTTTGCGAACAGTAGAAAAGTGCCAAAACCCTCCAACTTCACTTTTCAAAGCCCTGTCAAAACTTATCGTGGGAAGCTGAAAATTGGCATACACATTCACATATGTCACATGAGTGAGCTTGCAAATGGGTTTTTCTTGAAAATCAATTGGCATCAAAATATGACCCTCCAAAGTAGGTCATTTAAACAGATTTATCATTTGCACTTCTAAAAGTGCATAGGCAAAATTTTGAAATGGGCATCTCAAATTTGCAAAATTTGAGAGTGCCATCAGTGGCTCTGATTGGGGATTTATGCCCCTTGCGAGCATAGCAAGATTCCAAATCTCTAGGGAGTAGACCATATACTGAGTCCATCAAGTATCATCAAATTGCTCCTTTATTCATTCTTCTTTTTCAACCTCATCTAGTGACCCCAGACCACCAAATGATAAAGGGAAGTGAACATTTACCTTTGTCAAACACAATTCTATAAAAAGAGCTAATCTCCCTCACCTTGTGCTTGCCTCTGTCAAACCACAACAATATGGGTGACTGCATTTGTGAAAACACAAGCATCAAGTTGCCTTCATGCAAGTGCAAACTTGCTCTCTATTCAGCTTTGTCATCACATGGCAACCAAATCAAATAGGTCACGCCACTGCCACTCTCTTCATTTTCTAATTTTGCATCAAGTGGTAACATTTGACAATAGTGATCAAGACCATATGAAAGCATAGCTTGATCACAATCATCTTCTTGATTAAACATGTTAACACCTCCCAATAGGCCATCATACACAACATCATCAACATGTTCATAATTACTACGCATTTGAAAGTCAAGCACACTTTCAAAATGTTGATTATCATGTGGCAACAAATTATCATCTTCATCATATAAACCATTCTCAAGTTGAGAACAACATCCCTCAATCCATTACACATTGCCACACTTTCTGAAAACTTCTTCCAGCTAACAAAAGTAGCACTTACATTCTACCATATGGCTAGTACTATTAAGCTCAATCTGATCACTAGCTTGCATATCAAAGGTGAAACTTAAGCTCAATCTGATCACTAGCTTGCATATCAAAGGTGAAACTATCACCAGAACTTACCAGAATATTTGGCTCATCATGCAAACTATCTACAAGTGTATGCAAAGAGATACACTCATGCATTAGCACACTCTACAACTGTTCTTCATCATGCTAGTATTGGGAATCATCAGAGATTTTTCATTTGTCATCTGTAATCATTTTGTTATCTTCTAAACATAACATGTCTTCATCTTCAGCATCACAAGCTTGCTCAATAATAAGAAATTCTGGTTCAGAAAGAAAAACTGATTTCTTATTGAAATCCTCATTCATATTCACATGAAAAGACTCATGCCTAGGCTCATTCAAGTCAACAAACAGAGACTTATCAAAATCTACATTAGAATCTTCAAAACTTGGCTTGTTAAATATGCAATCCTCATGGTTATCTGCTGCTTCAAACTCATCAAAATAGATTTTTGTGTTTGCATTAGCATGTACACTATCATACTCATCATACAATTCATTATTACAATCAAATGGTGGTTTGTTTTCATCCTCATAATCATCATCATGATCAACTAGTTCATCATTGGAAAGAGAATCAGATTCACTTACATCATACCTTGCATATTGCAAATCATCATCACTATCAAAGTCAATAGGGGCAGCACACAACAACTGAGAGTTATTCTCATGTGTACATTTCTGATATTCTGTGGTCAATAGATTTGAAATTTGTTCACAACTCAGTAGATCATTGATCTGGTCTATTCTTTCAACCACTTCCTCTTCTTGACTTTCACTTAAATTGGATGCATTATCAAATTGCAAATCAAGACATACAATGATGTCATCATTTTCAAATTCTAAAAACTTAATAGGTTGATCATAAATAGGATCTCCCCAATCATAGGAGATTGAATTTCTAACAACCTTGTCAAGAGCATGGTCACAACCTGTCATAGTGAGTAGGCTGTCCACTTGTTCATCTTTACTTACTTTTGAGCTGTCATGGCAGCAATTCACATCATTTTGCATCTTAGTATTAAGCTGGGTGTCTTCATTGAGCTTGTCATTTTCATTCTCTTGGGGATAGACACAAACATCTTCTCTATCAAACTGAAAATCACCAATGGTTTCCTCATGGTAGTTGCTTGTGGCTGATTTTGTCAACTGAATTTCATTGCATGCTTCATCACTTGTAGTTGGTACACTGTCATTCTCAAGAGCATTTCTCAAATCAGAAAATTCCAATGTCCCATTATCATCAAAGCTACATTCAACATATGTAGACTTGACATGATCAATTGTATGATCACATTGTTGATCACATATCTCTTCTTCAAAGAGTAAATCCAATTGATATCCCTCATTATGTTCTTGGATTGGAAAACTCAGAATTCCATTGTTCCTTGCAATATCACACTCATTGCTTGAAAGGGAAGTATCATCAACACAATGTGAATTGAGATGATCATTCATGAAGTTATCTGCATCCTTGCAATAGTCAATTGTTACCAAAAATCTTCTCTCTATTTTTGCATTTTTCAAAGGAGATCAAAGAAACTTCACATGTTTCATTTCTCTCATCATATCTTTTATCATCATGGATGCAACTTTCAACTGGATGCATTTCCTTTAAATGTTGTTCAAAGACAACTTCCTTATCACCTAATGATGCTTCCTTCTTGTCTTATACCTTCTCAAGTATGCACTTGTCTGAAAAGCTCTGATCATTTGCATTCACATAGTTGTTGATTTCATCAACATGTTTACCCATAATGGAAGACAATAAACTCCACACATATTCATTCCTTTGCTTCTCCAAATTATCTAGAAATGTGTAAGCCATTTGCATACTCAATATTTCAAAATATTTTAACAATACACTAGATCCTTCCTCATAGGCTTCAAAGTACATACGAATACAACTTGACGTACTAGGTCTGAAATTTTCTGGAATTAGTGAAAGAGTAACAACAAATCTATGACTAAAATCAATACTTGACTCTTCATCTTGTTTTCTAATCTACTTTAACCTCATGATAAGGTCAGAAGGTTCTCTTGCAAATTCTTCTATGTAGGCATTCACTAATTTATCCCAACAAGGAAATGACTTCTCAGGAAAACTTAGATACCAATCCTAAGCTCTGGCTTCAAGGGATCTGACAAAAATCTCATCCACATATCATGATATCCAAATGAATGCTTCTCCATGAAGTTGAAATTTTTTTTGACATGTGCATCTCCTTCACATACATCGTATCCATTAAATCTAGGCATCTTCTTGTATACTTGAGCTGACATACTCTCAACCTTGTAATTAACCCATGAAAAACCTAATTGGGCATACAATGGATCAAAGGAATTGACAAAAGGTGCATCAATTTGGAAAGTAGACATAGTATGACTGTCTCTTAACTGGGCGTGTAGGAACATCCGGTGTCTTTCATTCATCTCTTTAAGTCCTCTTTCAAACACAACCTTCCATTCTGGCCTTATCTTAGACTTGTGCACTTTTGGATTCTTGCACTTTGGGGTCTCAAATGTGTGAAGATTATCAGACTTATGACACTTCTTGACAAGTTGTCTCAAAGTATCTATAGGTATGGCTATTTTATGATCCATGGGTATATGCAAATCAGGACTCAACTAATTTTTGCATAATGACAACCATGACCAAATGAAAGATTACTATGACAATTTCTGACATGGTGATAACCACATATGACAATGCAAATGGATGGAAATCCCTAAGATATACAAATGCATTCTAACCATCCATACTAGCATATATTTGAGCACTAGACAAGTCTTTCAATTGAACTGCAATTACATTCAACAGATCCAACAAATGGAAGTGTGCAAACTTAAATTTACTATCCTTTCCATCTATTAGTCCTAATTCACTCAATAGGGAACCAAAATTTTCATAAAATGTTCAAATATGGTTTTCATACAAGAATTTCTTGAAAACCAAGAGTGAAGAATACCTGGAAACGTTGCAATTGCTACAAATTATTCTTTTTATTGGAAATATTGTAGATCTGGAACTGTATTCACCTCTTCAATAGGTTCTTGTAATAGAGTTGCCACCTCTCGTCTTAGAGGACTGAACTTCAAGCAGTATGAAGTTCTTTCTCATGTAAATTTATTTATGAGTTCCTTTCACCAGCAGAGCACCATAGATCATGAAATCCTCAGGTTCACTACAACAAATTCTTTCTCCAAGTTTGAAATCCTTCAATATTTGAACCAAAATTAGAATGGCAATTAATTAACTCTATGCAAATGATATGACTTTGTTTCTAGATTCTTCAATGAGAATTTTCTCAAATTCTTCCCAGCAGAGTCACCATTTTGTTGGTGCTCCAAATCAGCCAGTTCAATGAATCCTAAAGAATTAGCCACTTTCTTATACTCATACTCAAAGATGGATTGGGCCAATTGATAAGATTCAGTCAAAGACTGAGATCTTCTGCACTTTTGGCTCTACATGACCAAGGTGGGTCAACCTATATAATGCCTAAGACTTAATTCAATTACACATTGACATTGCTTTTTATAGCAGATATCTCCCAATGAAAATACACTAAGGAAAGCATTGAAAACCTCAAATCTGGCCTAATTCTTGGTGACTCAACACTTACTTAGCAATTGGGAAGCAAAACACAAAACCTCAACCAAACAATAGGGATTTAAAATGATTTTGATTTATAAAATGTTTCTGGGATGCACTAAGCTGCAAGATAAATCAATGCCTAATTCTGGGCCATGGAGTCAAACACATAAAAATAATTCATCAACAAATAAATATCAACTAGTGGATTGACAATTGATAATGAATTACATTAACAAATCCTCTCTTATTATCAATCAAATTATCCTTATCAAATCCAACCTACACACTTGAAATCACGATTATTTGCTCAAAGTGTTTTAACCATTTCATTGAAATAGAACCATGAACATATAACACAATCTTAGGAAATTTGAGATGACAAACCCAAACATACTTGGTATTGTAAGTGTGAGTAAGTAATAATGAAAGGAACAACTAAAAAACTTCTTAATAAGACATTAGATCAAGATTATCATGAATTAAACTAATTTAAAATAATAAAAATCTTGAAGATGTCTCATTGTCTCTTATCTCCAAAGATTTATCAAGTTATAGAGGCTCTTAGATTTGTAAGCATTGTAACTGTTTAAAATGTCTATCTAGAGAATGGAATGGATGCTAAATGAAATGATGTGATGATTAAGAATTATTTTCGAGTGATATGAAGCTACTATAAACTATCCTAATGAAAGCTGATAAAAGTAAGCTACAGTAAAAACTAATGATGCTACCGTGATATGAAATCTAATGATGCTATGATACTATTGCTAAAAATATTGATGCTATGCTTAAGATGCTTGAGTGCTGATTCCTGCAGAGTAAGTTTGCATAAAATTGGGATTTTCTCGAATGATTTTCATGCTTCAGAAGGCTGTATATATAGATTTCCGACAACAGATTTGCACAGGGGTAACACAGCAGAGGCCTAGATTGAATCTTGAGATTTGAGTGGTGAGAGATTGAGGAGCTTGAGTTGATCATGGGGATTGTTCCTCCCCATGAAAACATCAGGCAAGATGATAAGAAAGATCAGAGGAAGAAGATTGAGAGTATTGCTTGCAAGTTTGTCCCCGAAGCTTTCCCATGAATGCCAGTTTAATTAATTAGACTAAAAAATATAATTTTATTGGTGATTGAATAGAGGAATATTTGATTTATGCCTTTATTTGAATAATTTGATTTATTCAATTTAGCAAAATAGGATGATTTAATTAAATAAAACAAATATTTGATATTTGCTTATTTAATAAAGAGGAATATGATAATTAAATAATTCTTCAAGATATCTTTATTTAATTAATAGGAAATATGATAAGATAATTAAATTACACAAATTATCAAAGTTGTGTATTTAATTTAAGATAGAATTTAATGGATAAAGTATAGAAGAATTAATAGTGAACTTAATATAAATAAATATTTCTATTTATTTACTAAGTAGATGAATTTAGGATTAATTAATTAAATAAATCCTATTTAATTAATTATATTCTTCTAGACCATTTTAGGTGTATACATTTTTTCCCTCTTTGAAGTGATGTGTTTATGCATTGCTTCAAAGAAAATTTTGTGTTGTTGCTACTAGTATTGACAACAAAAAAATTCAGAATGCCCCAGACATGATTTTTAGGTGATTGATGGATATATGCCCCCTTTGGAGATAAATTAATGATTTTTTTTATTTTTTGTAATTTTTCAAATTTTTATGATTTTTCGATGATTTTGATGTAGATTTGATGAATATTCAGTGATGAAAAAAATTTGTCTCCCAATAATTAATGTAGAAAGTAGCCCAGGTTGTTTTTGAATTAATCTCCAAAAAAATTATTTAAATATCCCACCAAAAAATTCCTCCTTTAATAACCTATAAAAGGTCAAAAAGGTCATTTTCATACTCGTTTGTGCATTTGAATTTTGAAAACTTTGTGAGAGAGCTTTTTGTGCCACTTGGAGTGAGATGTTGATTCCCTATCACACCCACCGGTTCGAGCATGTACGATGTCACCAGCAGTCAGTCGCATATGGACCTCTAGTATGTACCCTTTATCCCCTCATTTTTCATGCATTTACCTCATTTTCACGCATTTTTTGGTTTTGTTATGGATTTTTAATTTGAGATTCTTTTAGCACTTTTAAGTTTCGTTGTAGCGCTTTTAGTTATTGTTTTAGTGCTTTTAAGATTTTAGCACTTATGAAATCCATTTTAGCACTTTAATAGGATAGATTAGCACTTATGTAGATTAGCGCTTTGGATAACTATGTTAGTGCATTGGTAGGATAGATTAGCGCTTTGACAACTTTAGTGCTTAAGTCAAATTGTTTAGTGCTTAAGCCTCCTATTTTAGCGCTTTGACATTTTTAGAGCTTTGACCCAAAGTTTTTGCACGTTGACCAAGTAAAATAGCGCTTTTGTAGTTTTGGCACTTTGACCATCTATAATAGCGATTTTCAATGATGAAATGTCGCATGTCATGGTTTAGCATTTTTAATGCTTGTTTTAGTGCATCCATGTCAGTTTGATGAATTTTGTCAAATGTGTCCTTGATTTTGTTAATTTTTTATTATGTTAGCCATTGGTTTGATTTGATTGATTATCTTGATCAAATATTGATGTTCGACCTCATGATAGGTGAGGGATGATATTTGATTAATGATAATTATCCTCATGATAGGCGAGGAATAATTATAGTTTGATTGATGAACTTCATGATAGGCGAGGTTGATTTGATGCTTTGATTATTGACCTCATGATAGGCAAGGTTCAATGATGCTTGATGATTCAACCTCATGATAGGCGAGGTTCAATGATGCTTAATGATTCGACCTCATGATAGGTGAGATTCAATGATGATTGATGATTTGACCTCATGATAGGTGAGGTTCAATGATGCTTGATGATTTGTTCAAAAGTCTCACCAATAGTTGATTAGTTTTGATAAGATAATTGATGTTTAATGATTCAACAAAAAGTTTTGATTTTGAAAATTTGCTGATGATAGGAGCCATTGGAGAACCTTCAGGTTTGAGAATGATTCCTGTGGACATTTGACTTGATACCTTAGTTGGTGCCACCTGACACAACGATTATTATATGTTGCAGCTTTTCTCCTCTTTTATTCATGCCCTAGATTACGAGTAATTGGGGTTTATTGACAACGCTAGCCAAGAGGTGGCATACCAAGCATAATACCTTTCATTTTCCTACTAGTGAGATGACAATCACCCCAAAGGATTTCTAGCAGATTTCACAGCTTCCCATCATTGGAGATGTTATTTATGATTCTACAGAGCAAGGTGGTATTGAGGCTCTTCAGAGGGTATTTTAGGATGTTATTTATGATTCTACAGAGCAAGGTGGTATTGAGGCTCTTCAGAGGGTATTTTAGGATGCTCAGATTACTGGAGAGTGGATTCCATGGCGTGAGATGGTCGATGCATATGCCACTTTTCCCATAGTTCTTTTTGGTTTCATCAGTGGATTCCTTAGTCCTGATCATAGGTCTAAGGGATTCTCTATTGGTTGGGGCCAAGTTTTGGAGAGTATGGTTGTTCACAACACTAGATTTTCTTGGGGCATGTGCATGCTTGCCCACTTATATCATGATTTGAATTCGGTTGTATATCTTGGAGGTCATCATTTGTTAGTCGATGTTACTTTGCTTCAGGTGTGGGCATGGAAGCACATAGTTGTTATGTGTCCAGTTTCGGTTAGACAAAGACCTCCTATGAGACCTTATGTGTTCAGATATGTCAGTTGCCTTACTCAGTCTAGAGTGGATAAGTTAGAGTATTAGAGGAGAGTGATTGACGACATAGAGTCTGCGACATGGCGCTAGTACCTACACTGTGAGCACTAAGATGAGGATGATATTCAAGTGCTTTTTCTATGTCAGTCGATGATATTGATTGGTCAGACTCATTGGGTACTTGAGATATTTCTAATCAGACGGGTATATCTATGTCAGACTCATATTCTTTTTCCTTATCTACATTTTTGGCTTCGACTTCTAATTCATCCCATGTTTTACCTTCCTCCCCTTCATAATCTTCTTCTTTGTTGTCCTCATCTAACTCCACAAGAGATTCATCTTCTTAACCTTCCTCATCTAATTTTGATTCCTCTTCTACATTAGAGGGTTCATATCCTTGATTTGACTCTTCTAAATTATCAGAATCAAAATCACTAGCTTCCATATTAAAAAATTCCCAACCACCATCTTCAATAAATTTGTCTGGATCATCAGTAATAGTCTTCAAAATTGGCCACCAGTTCAAGTTCATTATGCTTTCATAATACTTCATATCCATGGAGTTCAACCATTCCTTGATGTCGTCAAGCAAAGATTGAGGAATGTCATCAATGCAGAGTACATCCCGCTTGAAGTCTTTGAAAACAATAGCCATATCAAATTCCTTTTTCCCAAGTCCTACTTGTTGGTATGTGGCGACTGATCATGCTATACTGTATAGCCCATGGTATACTGTACACCCTGGCCCC